>OX451737.1:1406243182-1406843182 GCA_948472305.1 Vicia faba | reverse complement strand
TGAAAATTAAAGGGATAGAAATCTAGCAGGAAAAATTTAGGGTATGACAACGTGGACGAGCACGAGCACTGGCACATTGCGGAGCGTGTGGCCGAGGCGAAGAGTAGTCATTCATCTCATTTCCTTCCTTCCTTTCTCACCTTACTTCGTTGCATTGGGGACAATGTTCAATTTAAATTTGGGGAGGAAGCTTTATTGCTTTATTTAGCTTTCATTTACCGTTTTCTAAGTAGATTTTCATTACCACAAATTTCCCTTCCATAAATTAATATATGTAATATCAAGTCGTTATATGTAGATTTTCGTTCATTATTTGAGTCTTTCACTTTCTTGAGCCATAACAAAAACTTTTTCTTGAGACATTCGAAGAGTATATTAGGTTGCTCACTCTTAAAGATATGTTAGAAATTTTGAGTGAGATTTAAACAAAATTGATAGCTTTTTAACACTCTAAAACCCCTATTACAAGAGACCGGTTTAAGTACCTATTATACAGAAACCTGAAACTTTAAAGTAACCCTGAGTAGTTTAAATAAGCAGTCAACACCGTCTTAAAAAAAACTATGTAGAGGGCCGATGAATATAAGTGAATGGTCTTAAATCATTTTCCTAAACATCTTGTCATGATGAATCGAAAACAGGGAATACGCTAATTAAGTTAGGTGACCCTCACCCGATTACTTAATCCAACAGTGCAGAACCTACATATTATGTTTAAAAAACCCTGATGTATGTTGGTTTAGAGGTTTATGGTGCTGAACTTGGTAGGGAAGACTACAGTTCGATCCCCCACATCTTTCAATCGGATTAATTAAGGGCTTACCAAATTCATGCACAAAAACCCCATGCTTAATATGACCATCACTAACCGGCTACTTTACTATGTGCGTGAAATAAGATAAAGGGATTAATGTGATTGCGCTCTAATAAAATAGGTGAAACAAAGAAAAAAACAATTAGAATGAGCTATTTTAACATGAATGGAACTGGTCTGCATAAGGAGGGGTTGTCTAGTGTTATTACTGTATTTTTGTTGTTGATATTGAGCTTAAATAATTCAAATGGAAACATCGCGCAACCACGTACGAACTGATTTGTGTCATGTAATTGCATTTAACATATGCTTAAAAAGATTACCAAAATGATTATTTGCTTGAGGACAAGCAAAGGTTCAAGTATAAGGGAGTTTGATAACGCCAAAATACATAGCATATCCGACCCGATTTGCATAAATAAAGTTACCATTGCATCTCAATTATGTTGCATTATGTTGGAATTTCAAGTGTGTTTCGGGTAATTATTTCATCCAACGCCTACATGAGAAAAGGAGAAGAAATGGAAAAGAAACAGACACAAAATCATAAAAACAACAGAAATAGTAGAAGAATTCATATTAGAAGGTTGTGGAGGTCGTCACACCTTCCATTACGCCCATCACAAGCTGAACTTATGTGCCCCTCGGCACATAAACCATTCTTATCGGCACAAAGTGGAAATATGTGTGCCACACAAAACGCATTGCATGCCACTCGGGACAACCTATTTTCTATTTTGTTTGACGTGAGAAGATTTCTCCACGATTCTCCAGTGCCAACGAGCTACATGATTTCCTCTTGGTCTTTCTCCACACACGTATTTTTCGAAGCATGAAGTCACATTCCTAGATTTTCTCAATCAGTTTTGTTATGGAAGAGGAATATAAAAGGAGTACAGTTATACAAAAAAGCTCTCTCTCGTCTCTGCTATCTCATTTGTGTTACATTATTTTTCACTTTCTTTTTTGTCTTTCACGCCATTATTCCAGTTTCAATAGTTCAAAGCTTTGTTTAGAAGTTAAGCAGATAAAACCTTCACCTAAATAGCAATAGTTTTCTACACTGGAAAAATATTGCAACATTAGTTTCTTTTCACAGCCTCCTGAACTTTGTTTTTCGTTTAATATTTTGTTCTCCATTCAAGTTAGTTTTCCGCAAGCAAATACTGCTGGAATATTATGGAGGATTGCTATAAGTACTTAAAGAGTTGCATAATTCTTTTTTCATTATTTTAATTCCAGGTTTCTTTTAATTTAATTTTATAACTGTTTTTTATTTATCATTCATGTTTGAGTCATTATATGTTTTTTTATCATTTTGTGCTTGTAACGAATAATATGTCAGACTAATTTCCCTGATACCGTTATGTAAGGTCACGAAACAAAGGAATTCAGAAATAATTTGGCATAAACATTTTATAAAAATACTTTTCTTATTTGATTTCAAAATTTCAATATAAAACTGTTTTATTTTGAGAGTAAGAGACAGACTAAGGCTAAAACCAATAATCACAAGAGTGTGAGTTTTTAACCGGATAGTGCTCATCAAACATTTGTTTTAAATACAACGAGAGCGGTTTACGATTAATTAGACTCTTTTTGTTTTCAAAAAGTATCTTTGGATTTTAAATGAGACAGCGAGAGCAAGCATTTAAGTTTAATTATATAATCCGAATCAACAACCATGAGAGTTTAAGATAATGGTTTTTAAACTAATAGTTTCTACTGAACAGTTTTTTGAATACTCAAAGTTATGCCAATGAATTACTGAATTCCCGAAGTCAGACTACTACGTACAAGTGTCCCATTATTAAATATTTCAATTAAATCTAACCTTATTTTTCATCTACCCAAAAACCTAATATTTATTAGCCTTAGCTTTACACAGTAGCTTTAGATAGCATGAATTCAATTACCAGTCCCTGCGGGTTCGATATCTTTTAAAATTACGCGATTAAACTGTGTACTTGTAGTTAATACACCCAATAGACTATTAAAGTCGCAGTCAATACCCTTTCTTGCAATACCCTCTTATCCATTTCTTTGGGTTTCTCTCGATATCTTCCCTTCCATCAGGATAAATAGAGTTCGGTGGTGACTTTGTGTTTTTCTCGAGGCGCAACAAAGCTATTCTAAGCTAAGCTAGCCCGAAATTAGACACAAATTACGCTATTAGATAGTTAGTAACACTTAAGGGGTTAGAATAAAATAATAATAATAGTAATAATAATAGTAATAATAAAATAAAATAAAATAGGAGAAAAAATGAAAAATAAAAGATAGAATATAACAATAATATATAATCGTGGGTTACCTGCCACGCAACACCTTGCTTAATGTCAGGGCCTGACATAAGTTCGGAAAGAGGATAATCTGACGGAAGAGCGAGCAACTCTTCTAACTTGTAACTCATGCATAAATCCTTGTTTTGTACCCTATGGTAATACTTAAGTCGCTTCCCGTTAACAATAAATATCTCATTAGATTTCCTTTAATTTCCACCGCTTTGCTTTGGAAAACTCTTACAACCTCGAAAGGCCCAGAACATCTGGAGTAAAGTTTTCCTCTAAACAAGTTAAGTCAATAATTAAAGAGTATAAATATGTCGCTCTCATTAAATTCGCACCTCATTATTCTTTTATCATGCAATTTCTTGGTTCTTTCCTTATAGTTTTGGGCATTTTCAAGAGCATCTACTCCGAGTTCTTCTAGTTCATGGATATCTAATATTATTTTCTCTCCTGCCACTGTGTAGTTCATGTTCATGGTCTTTATGGCCCAATAAGCTTTATGCTCCAGTTCTATAGGAATATGATATGATTTAGCATAAAATAGTTTAAATGGAGTGGTTCCTATGGGAGTTTTGAAGTTCTTTTATAAACCCATAAAGCTTCATGTAAGTTTGTAGACCATTCTTTGCTAGAAGTCGCAACAGTTTTCACTAAGATCTTCTTAATTTCTCTATTGGAAACCTTTACTTTTCCACTTGTTTGAGGATGATAAGGTGTTGCTACTCGGTGTCAAAATCCATATTTGTGCAATAATTTTGCAAAGATATTTGAAATGAAATTGGATCCACCATCGCTAATGACAATCCTCGGTACACCAAATCTAGAAAAAATTACATTCTTGAAAAGTTTGATTACTACTCGCACATCATTAATAGGAGAAGCTACTGCCTCGATAAACTTGGATATGTAATCGACTGCAACGAGTATATATTTGTTACCAAAAAAAGATGGGAATGGCCCCATGATGTCTATACCCCAAACATCAAAGAGTTCCACTTCTAAAATACCTTTCTCTGACATCTCATCGTGCCTAGAGACATTGCCAGTGCGTTGGCACCAGTGACAATTCATAACTGTGGTGTGGACATCTTTCCAAAGGTTAGGCCAAAATAGGAAAGATTGTAATATCTTCACACAGGTATTCTAAGTACTTGCATGCCCTCTATAGGGTGAAAAATGGAAGTGAGATAGGATATCATGTACTTCCGATTCAGGGACACATCAACGGAAAATACCATCGGTGCCTCTCTTAAAAATCAAGAGCTCATCCTAATAGTAATGTTTAATATCATGGAAAAATTTCTTCTTCTGCTAGTAGGTTAAGTCTGGTGGAAGCACCCCAGCTGCTAGGTAGTTGACTAAATCAGCATACCACAACATAGTGGTTTTGGTGCAGATTGATTCCATAACTTCATTAGTTTTTGTCTCATTAAAAATTAGAGAGCATTCGCTTGTTTCACTCTCATTTTATAATTGGTTTATAAGTCGATCATAAGGAAAATCATCATTGTTGGGCACTTGTTTGGGTTATAAATATTCAATTCTAGAGAAATGATCAACTACTACATTTTCAGTACCTTTCTTGTCTTTGATTTCTAAATCAAAATCTTGATAAATAAAAATCCATCTTAAATGTTTAGGCTTAGCATCCTTCTTATTCAATAGGTACCTAATTGCAGCGTGATCGGTATACAATTATTTTAGCTCCCACTAGATAAGAGTGGAACTTATCTAAAGAGAACACAACAACTAGGAGTTCTTTCTCTGTGGTAGCATAGTTCATCTGCACACTGCCTAAGGTTATAATTTCATAGTAAATAGCATGAAGCTTTTTATCCTCTCTTTGTCCTAAGTCAGCGCCTACGACATAATTACTACCATCACACATTATTTACAACGGTTTACTCCAATCAGGTGGTTGCATAATAGGTGCAGTATTAACAGAATCTTTCATATGTTCAAATGCTTTCAAGAAATCCTCATCAAATTTGAATTCAACAACTTTCATCAGTAAGCCTGTCAGTGGTTTAGTTATCTTAGAGAAATCTTTAATGAATCGCTAGTAAAAACCAACATGTCCTAGAAAACTATGAACTTCTCTAATGGTTTTCGGAGGTTGAATATTTTCTATGATTTCTATTTTTTCTTTATTCACTTCAATTCCTCTATCAGATATGATATGTCCATGAACAATTCCTTCCTGGACCATGAAATGACATTTTTTCCAATTCAACACTAGATTAACTTTAACGCATCATTCAAGCACCATTTCTAGGTTCGATAAACATCCTTCAAAACTTTGCCCACAAACAGAGAATTCATCCATAAATACTTCCATTATATCATCTATAAAATCGAAAAATATTGCCATTATGCCTCTCTAAAAAGTTGCGGGAGCGTTACACAGTCCGAATGACATTCGTCGATGTACCATAAGGGCAGGTAAATGTAGTCCTTTCTTGGTCATCAAGATGAATGGGAATTTGAAAGAATCCTGATTATACGTCTTAATAACAAAAGTGAGAATGTTTAGCCAATCGTTCAAGCATTTAATCAATGAAAGGTAGAGGGAAATGATTCTTTCGAGTGGCTTTATTTAGTTTTCTATAGTCTATGCACATCCTCCGTCCAGTGGGAATTGATTTTTCTACGGATTCTCCTTTTTCATTACTAACAACTGTAGCACCTCCCTTCTTTAGTACGACACGTATTGGGTTGAACCAATTACTGTCAAATATCGAATATATGATTCCTGCTTCTAATAACTTTTGCACCTCCTTTTTGAATGCATTGCTTATAGTGGGATTTATTCTTTGTTGGTGTTATCTAGAGGTTTTATAGTCCTCCTATAATATAATAGGATGCATACATATATATTGACTTATTCCTTTTAGATTTTAGATGTTATACCCAAGAGCTGTAGGATACTTTCTTAGGTCATGTAGTAACTTTTCAGTTTTTATCTGTCCCAGGTAAACATTGACTATTACTGGTCTTTCAAGCTCTGTATCTAGGAATTCATACCTTAGGTTTTTGGGAAATGTTTTAAGTTCTACTAAAGGTTTCTTTGGGCCAGGCCTTAGATTATGTGTTAGTGCTAGACATTCCCTCAGACTGTTATCAACATACGGCTCACGCCAATTACCATCTTCGAATATAAAAGGTACTGGAATCTTTAGTACTTCAATGTGCTTAGATATTTCCATATCCATTTCTTTCACACATTCGTCAATGACGTGTAGGAAGCAACATTAATCTTCTATAGCTAGAGCCTTTAAGAATTGAGCTAAAATAAATTCGAACTTTTCTTCACCGTCTTCAAAAGTTAACTTTCCTTTCTTGACATCTATGATGGCTCCGGCTGTGGCTAAAAACGGTCTTCCTAAAATGATAGGTATGTTGGAATCCTCTTTTATGTCCATTATCACAAAATTAACAGGGATGTAAAATTAACCTATATGCACAGGAATGTTCTCTAGCATACCTACAAGATATTTGACAGAACGGTCTTCTAGTTGTAGAGACGTCTTTGTTGGTCTTAGTTCCCCTAAATTGAGTGTCTTGCATGTGGATAAGGGCATTAAACTAACACTGGCTCCTAAGTTTCATAGAGCATTGTTTATGATATATTTTCCAATTACACAAGGTATGGAAAACTACCTGGATCTTTCAGCTTAGGAGGCATGTTATTTTGAACTATGGTGCTACACTTAGCACTAAGCATAATTGTTTCATTATCCTTGAGCTTTTTCTTGTTAGACAGGATTTCTTTAAGAAACTTAGCATATGAAGGCATTTGAGTAATAACTTCCAAGAAAGGTATAGTGATATTTAAATATTTCAGAAGTTCTACGAATTTCTTAAACTGTCCTTCATTTTTAGTCTTAGCTAATCTTTAAGGATAAGGTACATTGGTTTATATGGTGGCACAGACACATAAAGTGGTTATTTCTTTACGGCCTCTTCACTTTTGTCTTCCTTTCAATTGTCTTTTGGTAGGTTCACCTTTTTAGTTTCCTTACCAAATTTTTTATAAATAGATAGATTTTTGAGTCTCGGGTCTACTGATCCATCAAGTTCTATTCCACTTCGTAATTGAATAGAATTAGCATGACCTATTGGATTTGGTTGGGGTTGACTGGGAAATGTTCTGAAAGGGGCTTCTGTTATTGCTTGTATTTGTTCTACTTGAGAAATTTGAGTTTCCAACATTTTGTTATGTGTAGCCATGGTATCAAGCTTACTTGACAATTACTTCATCAGTTCACTCGTATGAGCATTTTTATTTGCAAAATCTTTGTTTTGTTGGGCCTGAGCATTCATAAAGTTTTCCATCATGATCTCCAAATTTGACTTTCTAGGTGCATGTATAGGAGATGGTGCTCCTTTCTGATATCCAGGCGGAATAGCAGGTGCTTGGTTTTGTGGATATAGAATATTATTATTCTTATATGAAAAATTCAGATGATTTCTCTAGCCAGGATTTGAATACGGGTTTCATTGGACGTAATTTGCCTGGTCAGTAGGAATACTAGAAAATAATTGACAATCAGCATTAGTGTGCCCAAAGTTCCACATAATTCATAGTTTGGTGTCACAACAACCACAATAACTATAGCTGGTGTTATGGTTAATATTTTAATCTTTTGAGTAAGCACATCAACTTTAGCATTGACACGGTCTATGCTATTGACTTCATTGATTCCACCTTTCGGGGTTGGTTTTTCTACAGCAATTTGGTCACCTCCACATTAAAAATGATTTTGAGCCATGTTCTCGATGAGTTCATACGCTTCTTCATACAGTTTATCCATTAGATCACCGCCAACCGTGTCGTCCAAATTCATCTTCGTATTGTACAATAGACCATTGTATAAGGTATGGATAATCAACCATTGCTCAAGTCCATGGTGCAAGCAAAGCCTTATCATATCCTTGTATCTTTCCCAAGAATAAAAAAGAGATTCGTTATCTTTCTGCTTAAATCCGTTGATTTGAGCTCCTAGAATAGTTGTCTTACTTGGTGGGAAATATCACGCTAAGAAGAATTTATTTACTTCATCCCATGTGGTGACAAAATTGGATGGTAGAGACTAGAGCCATGCTCTACCTCTCTCTTAATGAAAATGGGAAAATACATAGTCTTATCGCTTTTTGACTGACCCTATTCTCCTTCACAGTGTCTAAGTATTACACGAATATTGAAAAATGTAAATTTGGGTCGTCCGTAGGACTTCCTGAAAATTGGTTTTGTTGAACGGCTGATAACAACGAAGGTTTTAGCTTGAAATAGTTTATGTTGATAGCAGGGGAAACAATGTTGTTATGTGGTTCCCCTTACGATAAAACATTATAATACTTCAGAGGACAATTTTGTGGTCCGTCGGCCATGATTGGTTCTAGTTCAGGAACTGGGATAATAGGATCTAGAAGATTATATTTAATGCAAAACTCGTTAATTTGGCGTCTCAAGTTAGCAAAACGCTCAATTTCTTCAATTGGATGCTATAAATCTTCGCTTTGTGAGTGACTGTTTGGCATATAATTGGTGAGTTGAAAGGAAAATAGTTGTGTTAGTCTATACTGCACAACAATTGAATCAATATGTTGACTAAATTAGTCCCCGATAATGGGGCCAAAAACTTGATCGCACACTGACGTGTCTGTCGAATATTAACTGCAAGTATACTTTCTATCGTATAGTTTTAAAATATTATAGAACCGAAAAAGAATATTAATCAAACTAATGTTATCTATTTTGCAGTGTACAACTAAGGCTAAAAGTTTAAAATGGTAAGAACGAGGATAAAGGTATTAATTGCTAAAGGTTTGGAAATAATGACAAAATGAGTCTGTTATATGAATTCTGTGTTCCTAAGTGAATTATAGAATACAATTGCTAATAATGATAAAATCTTATTTTCGTAGAATATATCGATTTAAAGACTCTGTCTCACACTCTAGTGTTATTGACAAGAACGACACTTCATAACCACATGATTTTGCTCTCACGTGCCGATTAATAAAGAAACATATTTTGAAAGACAATAAAATTAGAAATGATGCCTAAAGCGTTCTCGCTGTTTTTAGGATCGATGCCTAGTTTCCACTATCCAGTTCATTCCACACACTCTCGCGCTATCAGACTGAACTTTTGTTTGTTCATAAATTTCGTGACGGAACAATAATGCATACAATTCGGAAACCAAAACCAAAATAGTCATATATTCATAATTTTATGCTTATAGTTTTCTACATGGTCCCGTCTAAAGGTGTTCGCAGTTCGGGTTGGATCGATTTTAAGGAAAAACATTATCCGATCAAAATATAAATTTATTTGCGGTTTGGTTTGGTTTTGGATGATATATTAAAAAAATCCAATATGATCTGATCCAATTTTATGCTGTTTAATTTGGATGGGTTTTTGGATATCAAAATTACACATTATATTTTTATTAATATTATAAAACTACTAATAAATCATAGATTTGATATAATATATAACATCTAATATATTAAAAGTTAATATTACAAAATGAGAGTGATCGATTATGGTTGAAATAATAATTAAAAAAAATTATACCAAGTTAATAAATATTTTTAAAAAATTATTATCATCTAATAATAAATTCACGTAACATATCAAACTATTAAAATGTAAATAAGTATAAAAGTATATGTTTGCGGTTCGGTTTGGATCGATTTTGAAAAATTAATATAAAATTCGATCTGAATTGATCGGTTTTCACAAAATAACATCCAAATACATCCAATAAATTTAGGTTTTTTATGGTTTTCGGGTTTTTAGATCGGTTTTTAATTTTTTGATCGTTTTTTCGGTTTTTTATTTGGATTGCTTTGGATTTTCACACCCCTAGTCTCGTCGGTGACGAAGGTCCTTGTATGTCGGTCTCAAATAAAATTAGCCAGACATAACTTTAATTAAAGACATCATAAATGACACGATCAAAATTAAAGAAAACATGGCATACAATTAAGAAAATACAATAACGAGAAACAATTCATAAAGTATTCAAAAATTGAGAAATGAAGAAAATGCAAATTGGAATAAATATGCCGGCAGGCTTGTCGATCCAACAGTACAATGAACATGAGAAGAACAATAACAATCTATGACAATCCCTTGATGTGAGTTATTGTCACTTTTACAAGTAACTTTATGCCTATGACTATGAAGTGATTTCAACAGAGCTTCCGCACTAATTGGATAACTCCAAACTCTCCAAAGGACATGTATATAAAGAAGAATGGTATAGCTAACTGCACATGGTCGTGCAGCAGTTGGAGGAAAAACAAAATAACTGTCGAAAACTATATCTTTTGAAAAAATTCCTTCTGGAAGGAAATGGCGAATGCCATGAGGGAAATGGAGAATGCCACTGCGTTGTTCATTAAATGACGTGGAAGGAAAGGGGATGGCAAACACCATCTGCAGACGGAGAACGCCATATCAGGAAAAAAGGCTTAAACGCTTCTTTTTGCTGCTCTTTCACTCCATATTTGGCTCGATTGCGAGTATGCACAAGAACAGGATGACCACTACAAAACAAAAAAAACAAAGTCAAATGCGATAAAATAAGATAAAATGCGAACACTAACTATGCACAATGAGCCTAAAAATACGATATGATTTCTCGTTATCATACTAGCACTTCTTGAGTTAGAAGGTACTTAACATTTGTGTGATGCTAAGTGAGTGTGAAGTAGACTATGTAATATGTTTGGGTGATGGTGTCTCATTGACGAGATTGAATAAGAAGAAATTATGGAAGCATTTGTAAACCTCAAAGGAGATTTTTGGATAATAGTTCTTTAGTTGACTTTGAGCATAACTTTTAAAGAAACACTATTATAGTTTAGTAACGATGGTTTATGCCACATCATGGTTGTCGGCTACCTATTGATGAATTAAGGAATTGATCACCCTTAATCTCTTGTTGATAGTAGACAGGATCATGTTGGATGGGATAGACTTGTCTTGCAAGCTTCATGGTGTGTAAAGTGTTTGACATTCTATCGAGATAAAAGTCATTCAAAATTTCATGTGAACCGAATGGAAAAGTGGCTAGGAAAAAGTATGGACTTATTCAATAGTTCAGAGACTTGAGTTTGTATGTAAGTTAACGCTGCAGAATCAAAGGTTGAGGATATCAAAATTGAAAACAAATTTTCTAGTGGATATTAAAGAGAGTCAGAAGTTACACGTGAAACCTGTAGATCTAATAGTTGATGGAAACCAAAATGAGGAAAGTGACTTTAAGGTAAATGACATGAGTGACACAACTGAAGCATGATGTGGCACCGTTCGTTATACGTGTGTGACTTGTTAGGAGTCAAGGGTTAAACATTAGAAGCCTACGGTAATGATGAAAACTGTTAGACATTCCAAAATTAAAGTGATAGGTGAAAGGTTGATGTATTATGCGTGTTACTGCCATATCAACAAATGTGTTGATTTACATGTTCGATTGGTAAATCGTAGCATTGTGGCACTAAGGTTGTGTGTCAATGTTGCCGGTATTATGGTTGCGTTGATGTTCTTATGATAGTGTTTATGTGGGATGAAATGAAGGACACGGTTTTCATGTCATGGAACTCTATAGCGGTAGTAATATTGAGACTAAGCCATTCACTACGCCACATAAGGGAATAGACAACACTTTTTTTTGCCATAGACAACACTTATAAGAGCTGCCTAATCCTGTGCTGATGTAAGTAAAGACAGCGCTTTTTGTCTATGTGAAAGCGCTTCTTAATGAAGCCTTTTAGACAACACTTTATACAATAAGCGCTTTCTAAATCCTCTATAGGCAACACTTTTTACATTAGAAGCGCTTTCTAAAGTGTGCTTATAGTGGTGCTTTCACTTTAAACAACGCTTTTAAAAGTGTTATGTAATGTATTTTTTTTCCACTTTTTTTTCTTCTGTTTTAGGAAGCGCTTTATTTACAAACGCTTTCTAAAGTCCCTTTCTAATGTTTTTTATTTATTTTTTCTTTCTGTTTTAGGCAGCGCTTAATTTACAAGCGCTTTCTAAAGTCCCTTTTAGGTAGCGCTTTGTATTTAAAAAGCGCTTTCTATTCCCCAATATAAGTAGCTGTGATACGGTGGGAGAACTGACATGAAGGTTTTGCATTTTATCGCAAATGTTGCGGTTAGTAAGAGTCGCCACTGACTTTTCTTTTATCCAAAAGGAAAGGTAAAAAAAGCACAGGAAAGCCCTTTGAGATTGTTTCTTGAGTTCGGGGGGTAGATTATGAAAAGGGAAGGTATTAACACCCTTTTCATCCATGGTTTTCCATGGGCTCTTAGTTACTTGCTAGATCAGTTGATTTTGTTAGAAATTATGCTTTGTGTGGTTTTTGAAAGTATTTTGTAAAAGAAGCCATTGTTTAGGCAATCTTTGTAATGATTCTCATTCGTAAGAATGTATACAAAGATGTTGATCTTTTTGAAAATGTTTTAAATTTTTGTAATATGTTTTGGAAGTGTATGTGATTGTTTTGAAAATATCAAGGATGTTTATTTTGAAATAGAGCAAGTAACTAAAAGCAATTTACCTACTCAAATGTCTTTCTTGCTCATTTTCTTTTCCTTTGACATTGTTGTCTTACCATTGATTTGGTACGCAACCCTATCTTTGGATGTTAACGGGTCAGGCGTGGGTCATCGTATAACCATGATTAGCAATGTTGCAAAGTATCTTAGCATTTTTGAGGGGACTAAGATCATTTTTGTAAGGCAACTTTTGAATAGCGTCATCGAGGGATTATGATCTTGTATTTGTTTATTTTTGCTAAGACACCTTACATGCATAATATGGCCATTTTGTATAAGGCAACCAAGTAGAGTAACCCTAGGGGTGTTTGTGTGCAAGTGTATCATTTTCATGTTTGATTTTGTCTTGAATTAGGGTTTTCTATTTGATTGGTTTTTATCTATCCATACAAACCCTAATTACTAGCATATTATGTAAAAGCGATAAATTGTGAAATTTAAAGTTACTACGCTTTTACAAACATTTGTGGGAGGGGGGGGGGGGGGGTATACAATTTATGAATGGGGATTGCAATAATATAAACCTAATGAATCTATTACAACTAAATTGAATATATACAAATATTGGAATAAATGATATACAAGATGAATTAAATATGCAAAGGTATGTAAATGCAAAGAAGATTTTTGTTTGGTTTTTTTATGTGAATTTTTTTATAACCTAAACCTAATAAATAAATCAAGATTAACTTAAATCAATTAAGAAAATGAAATTATTTTTAGAAAAGATTTTGAATAAACCCTAATTTTATTTGATTAAAAGGAAATAAATTTCTTTAAGAAAAAGTAAGTATATTTTTTTGTATTTTTTATCTTGAAAATAATATATGGCATTATGAGATATTTTGGTCTTTTTTATACTAAAATAATCTGTTTAATGGGTGTGAAGTAAAATAAGTATTTAAACTAGTTCTAATTTTAATTCACAAATTTAATTAATAAAAATGGATAATATATAACTAAATAAAAATATTTTTTGTGAGAAAAATAAAATAAAATAAGCTAAAATATAAATCTATCATTTTTATATTTTTTATGATTTTTAATATTAAGAAAAATATATTTAATAAAAAAAAGTAAAATGAAAGTAAAATAAATAAATTGAAATATGTTGGGCCAGGGGTGTCATAAGCAAACATGATGTGAATGTTAGAAAAAAAATCACAAGGCCCAAGAATCAAAAAGCCCAGCGTTGCAAAGGGAAAAAAAATGGAAAAAAATGTGAGAAAATGCAAAAGGCAGCATGCTAAGGTTCGAACCCGTGACCTATAGCATTTTTGTGCGCTGCCTTACAACTGGGGTGGCTGTACATTCGTTCATATAAACAAAAGCATAAATATATATTAGAAAACGCCTCCTAAAGGCAACTTCATCTTCAACCTTGAGCCATGGCCGGACCACCTGTATCTCTCTCATTTCTCCATAAAAATGAAAAGTTCAAACATGAAAGTTAGAGTGTTTCTTCCCACGAGTTCAACCATATAATTTATGTAAACTAAAAGTCAAAGTTCCAAGATAATTTTACTTTCCCTAATTTGAAACCTAATTTTTACAGAAATTACAAATCCAAAATTCTCTATACACAGTTAATATAAATGAAAACTATGAACATGATTAGCTTTAGGGAAAAGATATCTACAATTTGCTTTCACAAATCAGGACCAAATGATGTTTGTATGAAGAGATAGAAGTTTGAGTTTTTACCTCTTTCAGTTGGGATTGTGAATGGAGTTTGAGCAATTTTTGAGAAGGCCTGAGGATCTGTTTAGCTTACCTGGACCTCCCTGAGTGTATTCCAATCCTTACTTTGTCTTGAAAGTCCCTGAATCTCCCTACTCAAGTCAACCTGCAAGCTCAATATTTGAAAATGGTGGATGCTGGAGGAGGAGTTACAGTGAGAGAATAGGGGTCTAGATCACTTAGATATGAGGTATATTAAGTGTTTAGGTGGTTAAAACTCAAAACGTACGAGTGGTTTTGCAGATGGCTGTGTAAGGTTCAAAAATGTCAAGCTATGGAAGATTCTGAGTTGCAGAGTGTTTGTGAGTGTTTTTGAGTCTTAGCATCCATGTGTTATGTTGCAATACATTTGTGTATATGTATGGAAAAGGTTAGAGATCAACTCTACTCCAGGTTTCTGAGTTATAGCCTTTTGGCTCTATAACTTGCTTTTGAAGAAAAGTGAGGAGACAAGTCTCTAAGTTTGTACAAGCATGATCTGAGTTGGTAGAGACCTTAGACAACTTGCTTTTGTTCTTTACTTTGCTTGTGTGCAGAGAAAACAATTGAGAGGCTCTAGAAGTTGACAAAGGCAAAAGTAGTGCTTTATCAAAATGGAAATGGCAACTTTGTGCCAAAAATGGAATTGTTCTTGTACAATGCATTCAATGCTTGGCTTAAAGCTTCCAACATCTGTGAAAACATTTAATTATGGAGTGAGAAACAAGTTTGAGGCATGCAAAGCAAAGATTATGCAGCCTAGGTTTGGATTTGAATTTTTGCTCCTCATGAATTGGCTTGAAATCAAAGTGATAAATCACCAACTTCATCTCTTCGATTCTCCCTACTCAAGAATTATCTCAAGGAGTTCTTGGACATTTTGGAAAGCTTGTAATGTGCTCTAAAACACATCTTTTAATTTATTTTGAAAATTCCCTTTGGAACTATATGAAAAAATGGCATGAAGTTAGGTCACAAAATTATATCTTGATATCCAAGCATTTTTAGGAGAAATTATGTGAATAAAAGTTGTAGATTTAATGGGGATCTACAACTTTCATGTTGGAAATTTCCTTTGAATCATCTTGCATCATGGTGAAAATTTGGCTCAAAGTTGAGAAAAAATAAGAAATTTTCTATACTTAGAAAAATTTCTAAGTTAAGAAATTTCAAATTTTCAAAACAAAATCTTGAATACTTGATTTCTTGATGATCAAGTTTCAAATTTTGTCATGTTTTGATGAATTATGATCTTTGGCACTTAATTTTTTAGTATACAGATAACTTTTAATCAGTTGACTGAAAAATTCATCTGTCAATCCAATGTTTTTGCAATGTTTTGAACCATGTCATTAGGTCAAAATGATGCAATTGGACTCTTGAGGTTATTCCTTAAACCAATTGACCATTTTCTAGGTCAAAAATCAGAAATTGCCTCTTCTCAGTCAAAACCCTAATTTTGACCATTTTGTCCTTTTGAAGATTTGATCAAATTTCTTGAGGAATTATGGTCCAAACTTGATCAAATGATACATATGAGTCTAAAATGTTGATGTGGATAAAAAATTATGAAGTTTGACTGTAAATTGGCTATGGTTGATTTTTTCCCAATACAACTGATTTTTAGGTCAATTATTCAATTGACTGATCAAAAGTGTGATTCATGACTTGAAACTTGACATGAGTAATATTAGGGGTCCATAATGATCCTTATAAGTCATATGAAGCATTCATAGTCTAAAACTCCTTGTGCAAACTCAAACCCTAATTTTCAATCATCAGTGCTTGAGGTGGTGTCTTGAGCTGATCAAACCCTAGTGCAGTCATGATCCAAAGGAGATCTTGTGAAAATCCTTGATAATTGCGAGGGAAAATTTTGGGGTACAATAGCTTCCCCTGTTCAATCTTCTTATGCCTGGAGAGTTAGATTGTCGAGTTTTTCCATTCGTGACTCGAAGGCAGAAGATGATTAGACACTAGAGTGCCTAGAAATTTTCACTTGGTGATGTGAGAGTCGACAGAATGGGCTTAAAGATGCCATTTGGAGAGGTGCTAGAAAGCTGTAGGAGATGGGCCTAAAGATGCCATCCAGACGTGATTGTTGAATTATAATTTGTGAGCTGAAAGAATGAGTATCAGAATGGCGTCCGTGTCTGGAGCGTATCTGAATTGTATCTGAAGGTTAAATCTGAATGAGTATCAGGATGGCATCCGTGTCATGGAGCGTATCTGAACTGTATAAAAATTTGAAATCTGAATGAGTATTAGGATGGCATCCGTGTCTAGAGCATATCTGAATTGTATCCAAAGTTGAGCTTTGAATGAGTATCAGAATGGCGTCCGTGTCTGGAGCGTATCTGAAATGTATATGAAGTTTGAATGAGTATCAGGATGGAATCTGTATTTGGAGCGTATCTAAACTATAACTGAAGTTGAGCTTTGAATGAGTATCATAATGGCGTCCGTGTCTGGAGCGTATCTGAACTGTATCTGAAGTTTGAATGAGTATCAGGATGGCATCCGTATTTGGAGCGTATCTGAACTGTATCCGAAGGTTGAATTTGAATGAGTATCAGGATGGCATCCGTGTCTGGAGCATATCTGAACTCTATCAAATTTTGAATATTGTTAATGGTAGCTGTTTAATCTTATCCTGAAAAGGGAAAAATGTTAGCTAAAATGCTAAGTCATGATACATGAAATGTATGCATAATGGGATTATGTCGTATGCATTCGTGCTTATCAATGTTTATGATATATGAATGAGATGTATGTGTATGTGAGCTAATTTGCTGCACTGCTATTGGGTTGAGGAAAATAAATCTCTGACTGCTACTGAGGATATGTAAGTCTTCATGGTTTGAAGTCGAAGTGTTGATGAATTTCCGTTTTGAGAAATAAACTTTGTTGTAAGGGAAATGCCATGTGCTGCTTGGAAAATCCTACCGGGGAATCCTGAGAAATTTGATGACTTCTACCGGGGATCAATAATTTGAAACTTTGTTCTGCCGGGGATTTAAATGACGTACAACAGGGGATTACTTATGGAATAGCCTAGAGATATTTTGGTATCCTTTCATCCTACCAGTAATTGCCCTTTTCTTATTTTTTTTATTTGTAACAGTAATTATATTCAAACGCATATGTTCAACAATGAATCATTGTACGTTTTTGTAGACAAAACAGAAGTGTAAAGAAAAATAGATATTTTTTGCACTTTCAAAGAGATATCTTTGTATTTACTTTGAGTAAGTATTTTTGTACAACGAGACAAACATTCTGGCAAGAGAATGCTGTCATAAAAAATGAAAATTTTGATACAAAGAAAAGATAGTTATGTGTCATAATCACATGGGGTTTTCATTCTGCTATAGCCTTCGTATCTCCAAGCATCTTGTCTATTTGTTTCCTTGTCTGAAGCTGATTGAATTGATCAGAACCGTTGAATTTGTTAGTTGAAGCCAAACGTTATCCGTAAAGTGATCCAACGGGACATAGTCATACGTTTTAATTCCCTAACTTTTTCCTGGACCGCCCTTTCGGGTTTTCAGTCCATCGGGAAACCCTTTTTTGCCCAAGTCGCCCCTTCGGGTTTTCGACTTGTTGGGTGTACAAATTTTTTGTTTTATCCCTAATTTTTGCCCAAACCCTTTTGGTTCGCCATAATGCCCTTGTTTTTCCTAGGTATGTCAACCTAGCGGGTCTTTTATGCATAGTATCTTTTGACTATGTCCGCGTTCGTAGGGTGTGGCAGGTCTTCACCATCCATGGTGGTTAAGATCATTGCCCCACCAGAGAAAATGTTTTTGATTACAAATAGTCCTTCATAGGTAGGAGTCCATTTCCCACTGGGATCACCTTGTGGCAAGATGATGCGTTTAATCACTAGATCTATGACTTGATACACTTGGCACCTGACTTTCTTGTTGAAAGCCTTGATCATTCGTTTTTGATACATTTGACCATGGAAAACAGTAATAACTCTCTTCTCGTCAATCAAGTTCAGTTGATCGATTCGAGTCTGGATCCAATCGTCTTCGTTCAACCCTGCATCCTTCATAATCCTCAGAGAGGGGATCTGAACCTCAATAGGTAAGACATCCTCCACGCTATAAACCAAAGAATAGGGTGTTGCCCTGGTTGATGTGCGAGTTGTGGTATGATAGACGTGGAGAGCGAATGGTAACATCTCATGCCAGTCTTTGTATATGACTGTCATATTTTGTATGATCTTTTTAATGTTCTTATTTGCAGCCTCGACAACACCATTCATCTTTGGCCGATAGGGGGAGAATTGTGATGCTGAATCTTGAATTGCTCGCACAATGCGGTGATCATAGTGTTGTTGAGATTTGTACCGTTGTCAGTGATGATCCTTTCTAGGATACCGTACCAGAAAATGAGATTTTGCTAGATGAAACAGGCAACAACATTCTTGGTAAAGGAGGGGAAGGAAGCTGCTTCAACCCACTTTGTAAAATAGTCAATGGCCACTAGGATGAAGCGGTGTCCATTGGAGGCTGTCGACTTGATTTCCCCAATCATATATGTTCCCCACATAGCAAAGGGCCAAGGAGTCGTTAAGACATTCAGAGGAACCAGAGGTACGTGCACCTTATCTGCATAAATTTGGCATTTACAATTGGTTCGAGAGTGTTGATAACAATCTGCTTCCATGGTAGACCAGTAATAGTCTGCCTGTAGGATTTTCTTTGCCATCGTATGCCCGCTGGAATGGGTACCAAAAGTGCCTTCATGCAATTCAGCCATGATCCTTTCAGCTTCAACCTTATCTATGCACCGAAGTAACACATAGTCATGATTGCGTTTATACAAGATTCCATTACTAAGGAATAATTTAGTAGAGAATCTCCTTAAGAACTTCTTATCATTGATTGAAGCTCCTTCTGGATATTCTTGAGCCTCGAGATACCTCTTTACTTTGTGAAACCAAGGCTGGTCCACTACTTCTTCAGTGTTAATCTCGTGACAGTGTGTTGGTTCATGCATTCGTTCGATGGTGATCTATGGAGCCTCGTTATTCAAATTAAGTTTAAACATAGATGACATTTTGGCTAGAGCGTCTGCTAGCTGATTTTCTTCTCGCGGGAAATGCTCGAAGGTAATCTTCTCAAAATGTGGTACCAATGTCAAAACATTTTCTTTGTAAGGGATAAGGTTAGGGTGTTTGGTGTCCCATTCCCCTTTGATTTGGCTGATGACCAAAGTTGAATCTCCAAACACATCTAAGGATTTGATTCCCAAGTCTATGGCAGCTCTGAGACCAAAGATGCATGCTTCGTATTCCGCCATGTTGTTTGTACAATTGAAGCAAAGTCTGGAAGTAAAGGGAATATGACACCCTTCTGGATATATGAGTACAACACCAACACCATTGTCTAGTGCATTGGAGGCTACATCAAAGAACAGGGTCCATCGGGATCTATGTCCAGGTTCGTCATATGGCCTGATTTGTTCACAGTTGTCTAATGTCATGATGTCTTCATCCAAAAATTCGAACTTCATGGACTGGTAGTGTTCTACAACTTGGTGAGCGAGGTGATTGGCTAGTACACTGCCCTTTATAGCTTTCTGGGTAGTATACTGTATGTCATATTCTGTAAGGATCATCTGCCATCTCGCTATTCTCCCAGAAAGAGCAGGCTTCTCGAAGATGTATTTTATCGGTTCCATCTTAGATATCAACAAGGTAGTATGAGTCAGCATATACTGTCTTAGCCGGCGAGAAGCCCATGCCAGAGCGCAGCAAGTTTTCTCGAGCAGTGAATATCTGGTTTAAAAGTCGGTAAACTTTTTTCACAAGTAGTAAGTAGCGTGCTCTTTTCGGCCAGACTCGTCATGCTGCCCCAATACACACCCCATTGAGTTTTCTAAAACAGTCAGATACATGATCAATGGTCTTCCCTCAACTGTTGGCATCAACATAGGAGGCTCTTGTAAGTATTCTTTGATTTTGTCAAAATCAACTTGGCATTCATCATTCTATTTAACTACTTGATCTTTCTTCAAAAGTTTGAAGATTGGTTCAAAAGTAGCTGTCGGGTGAGAAATGAATCTGGAGATATAGTTCAAACGTCCCAAGAATCCTCTGACTTCCTTCTCAGTACGAGGAGCACACATATCTTGTATTTCTTTAACTTTGGCAGGATCGACCTCAATACCTTTGTTGTTGACAATAAATCCTAGCAGCTTACCAGACCGTATCCCGAATGTGCACTTCTTTGGATTCAACCTTAGCTTGTACATCTTCAGTCTCTCAAACAATTTTTGTAAGTGATCAAGATGCTCTTCTTCTATTTGAGATCTGGCTATCATATCGTCCATGTAGACCTCTATTTCGTGATGTATCATGTCGTGAAACAGAGCTATCATGGCATGCTGATAGGTTGCCCCAACGTTCTTTAGTCCGAATGGCATCACCTTATAGAAAAAAGTGCCCCACTGTGTGACAAATGTTGTTTTCTCCATATCCTCAGGCGCCATTTTAATTTGGTTGTAACCAGAGAATCCGTCCATGAAGGAAAACACTTTGTGTTGTGCCGTATCGTGAACTAGGATATCAATGTGGGGGAGTGGAAAGTCATCCTTAGGGCTTGCCCTATTCAAATCTCTGTAGTCCACACACATTCGCACCTTGCCATCCTTTTTGGGCACGGGATCAACATTGGCAACCCATTGGGGGTAAGAGGTGACAACCAAGAATCCAGTGTTGAATTGCTTCATGACTTATGCTTTAATCTTTTTTGACATATCAGGCCTCATGCGGCGAACCTTTTTCTTTACTAGTAGACAATCCTCTCTTGTAGGTAGACGATGTACCACAATATATTCATCAAGTCCTGGCATGTCTTCATACGACCAGGAAAAAACTTCGACATAATCTTGAAACAATTGAATCAGACGCTTCTTGACACTAGGTTCCAGATTGGCACCCACTTTGACCTCTTTTTTATCTTCTTTGGTACCTAGGTTGATCATATCCATAGGTTCCTCGTATGGTTGAATGGTACTCTCCTCTTGTTATAGCAATCTGGCATGTTCCCATGGTACTTCATAATCTTCCTCCCCTTCATTTTCGGCTTGGTAGATTAGATTCTCAGAGTCACGAAAAGCCATAGAAGTATCGTTACCCATGGGATCCCGAATGGATGTATACCTGCAATGTGAGTGTGGGTGTGTGTAAGGGTATAACTATCTTTGAGAGAAAGTAAAATATAGAAGAAGAAAAAATGAGCACAAAAGTTTGTATGCGAATACATCCATGATTCATTGATGTCATATGAAAAATGAGATAATAACCCTTACAAATGGACCATTGTCCCTCGGGTAAGACACAAGGTTTTAAGAGTGCGAATTGTTTAGAATTTTACAGATCCAACAAAATGTAAAGACAAATTACTGACGGATGAAAGTGATTGGGACGAAGTCTCTAGCCTCCCAATTGTTAAGCCCTCCATTGACAGTCGGGAAGATCCATTCCTCTAGGTTGCAACCATCTTCACCATCTTCTACTGTGTTGACTTCAAGATTGCTGATATTCAAGGGTGGCCCTCTAGCACAGGCATGGCGTACAACCTTTTGAGCACTTGAAGTGAAACCTAGGCCAAACTTGTCAGACTTATATGGGATATCTGGATGTTGTCCCCAGATAGTGTATTCACCTTCTTCCACTACTGGTTTAGCATCCTTCAGTGACGACATCCGGAGTGGAGGCTTTGTAATCTTGGGAACAACCATGGTCACTGCCACCTCTTGGGGGACCTCTTCAAAGTATTAAAATGGAGTTTCAATGAATTAACCGTCTAATTCCACATATCTGAAGGAATTGAGATGGATGATCATGTATTCTTCCTCTCCATGAATGGTGATAATCTTCCCTTGAGCTGGATACTTCAACATTTGGTGCAATGTAGAGGTAACAATGCCGACATTGTGGATCCATGGTCGGCCTAACAGGAAGGAGTATGAAGGGCGGATGTCCATCACATAAAAAGTTGAATTGAAAGATTGGGTTCCCACCTTTATGGGGATATCCATTTCCCCATGTACCATCTTCTTCGAACCATCAAAAGCCCTTACCACTATGTTGCTTGTGTTGTACCCCAAAATTTGCCCTCCCATATTCTTCAAAGTTTGTCAAGAATCATCTTCAAATGATTCAAGACCACTCAAGGGTTGCACAATCCAAACCACCTCATAAGCCAGTCAAAATTAGGGTTTTGGTTCCTTCAAAGAATTTGAGGTTTTCAATGTCTCAATCAAGTCTAATAGGCCTATATACATCCTCAGGCATCCACATGTCAAGTCTCAAGACTCACAGAGGCAAAATCCACAGTCAAAAGCCCTATTTGGTTCACAATAAACTACAGGGGTAAAATGGTCATTTTGCAGTCAAAAGTCAAATTTTTTGGTCAACATCTTATTTTGAGTCCACAATCATCATTTGATCAAGTCTTGATCACGATTCCACAAGCATGGCTCAAAAATCATCAAGATGCAAAAAGTTTCTATTTTGGGACAGTAGAAAAGTCAACTGTATCTTGACCAGGGCATAACTTTTTCATGGTTCATCAGAAAAATCCCATCCAATGCTCATTGTGAAGTGGATGACATTTCCTACAACTCATATTCACATTCCAAGTCCAAGAAATGCTCTCACAAAAAGTTATCAATTTCTACATTATAGGTCAATTTCAAAAGTCAACAAAAATGCACTTTAAGTCAAAGACCATAACTTGAGATTGGTAAATCCAAACGACATGGGACCAAATTCATTGGTTAGAGGACTTCAAGACCTTTCCAAAATGTCTAAGAACATGTTCATAGGATCAAAATTTAGCAAGATATGCATTGGAGAAGTTGGGAAATTTTTGTGAATTTGCAAAAGTCAACTTTGCTCAAAACACCATGTTTTTGCTAATGGGCCTCAAATTCCTTCTTGAAACTTTGTCCAAGGCCTATGCACGACCCATTGAGCTTAAATTGAATTATTTTCTTATTTTTTTAATTAATTGAATTTTTAATCAATATTAATTCATTTAATTCATTTAATTGTAGGAAAATATCAAGATATGATTTCTAAATCTTTTTGTGAAGCAAAAGTGGTCAACATATGCTGGAGATTTCGTGTGCACATCAAGGGGACCAAAATCTCCAAATTTAGCAAGTTTTCTCAATCAAAAAGATTGAAAAATATTTGTTTCAATCAAATATTGGAACATCAATGCAATGGATTTCTTGGCCAGAAGTTAACCTAATTCCATTCTATTATAAGTACTCAAGCTAAACCTAATGCTGGACACGTGAGAATTGCTGCAGAAAGCCATAAACAACATTGAAAAATATCAAGAAAAAGCCAAAATTGTTTTCTAGGTTCCGGGCCCTTTCAAAGAAATTTGAGGATTCAAACACATTGCTAGAACTCCCAGAAACTTTTTGGAATCAAAACCAAGTGCTCAGGCCTAAGAAACCGCTCCACACGAACTCACGGTTTGCATATTTATCTCATAATCGTAATTCATTATTCATGCATCATTAACGAGATTTTTTGTGTGCTTTGCATTTCTAGAACCTCTCTGAAGCTAATGGTACAGGTGAATTGCATTATGGTGTCCTGAATCACAAATCACCATTGACGAATTCTAGGTTTTCCAAGCTTCCAAATTGGGGCTTTTCAGTATAGGAAAAATCAAGCTTCATAAGACCTATGGTTAAACTCAGGAGATTTAGACGAATTGAACCCAACCATCGCGCCATATTTATGTAGCCTGTAGGGCTATTCTCTATTTTTCCTCATGCTATTTTGTGGGGGTTAAAAACCCCCGCTATCTGTTCATTCATATATAACGCTCGTGATTTTATTTCCAGCATAATTCTTATGTTTTATATATTATATTTGTTTGTTGTCATAATAACAGATGCAAGAAATTGGCCTAAAGGAGCGTGCGCTGTGCAAGAACCATTGGGACCTGGGTTTGATTCCCAGGTCCACCCAAAACGCATTATGTTATTTTTCTTCACATATTTGCATGCAAGGTTCCAAGGGCATCCCACCATGCGCTTCAAGCAATCAGGCGCCATGTGTCCACTATCACAAATCCAATGGTCAAAAGATGAAGATCATGATATTCTCCAGTCAATGCAGGCGTGGATGATCCAGAAAGTCAATGAAGGCTTTATGTTAATGGGCCTTGGAATTGCTAACAAAACCTCCTAAAGGCCCAACACCCCCTGGTTCTTTCATATTTTTCTCTTTGTTTTCTTTTTCTTTTTATTTTCTTTTACTAATTATTTTATTAACTACTATTATTATTATTTAACTCACAAATTATTATTTTCCTAATAAATTCAGTAAATATTTATATTATTTATTTTTATTATTATTAATTTCACTTTTTAATTATTTTGTAAATAAACACTAACATGAATTAATTTAGTTTAATTAGGTTTAATTTTAATTTTCTTTTACAATAAATAAAATAAATTAGACTTAGGTTTTTTTACTAACTTTTGACCTTTTCTTTTTATTTCATTAAAACATAAAAAACATAAAAAATACTTTTTCTTTTAATTAATTAATTAATTAGTTATTAGGTTTAATTTTAATTAATTGCAAAAAGGACCAAACTTCTTTCTTTTCTCAAAAAGGGTCAAAACCCTAAGGATGTCCCGATTCAATTTCTTTCGTGCACTATTATTTATTTTGCTTATATTTATGTATCTGCTACGAGAATGTAATAGATAATTAGGACCTCTTTTATCGCTTTCTTTAATTTCTCGCATTTATTTTCCAAAGGGTTATGTTTTTGGCGATGTAAATACCCGACGCCTTGTAATAGCGTAGATTTACCTTCCCGCAGTTTATTTCCCGCACGATTATTAACTGTTAATTATGCATGCAAGACTTGGCTGAAAAATAGAATCAAAGCGTAGCTCACAAATAACATGTACAAGATAATCTTAACTGAACTTGACACACATGCACATGCCACTCCTAGGGTACGCCTCACTTGGTTGCCTCGACGTGGTCATCAAGTATAGGGTGTTTTAGAGGTCGCCCTCCTGTCTAAAGATCCAGTTGCCTTGAAACGGTTGCCTCGGATAAAAAGGATCTAGCACATTAGGGTTACCGCTAAGGCGTCCTACTATTGCTTTGGTGACCACACATGTCCCAATAATCGAATTGACCCGAATAACTCAAACGACGGTGCTACCTACTTCTCAATAGTGGGATGGTACTGTCTAAAGGACTCCTACACAGCTTAATTCCTTATAGTAGGTAGATTTCTCCTGGGTACTTGCTCTTTCAAAAACAAAAAACATCTTTTCGCACCTACACTTTCAAAAAGTTTTCAAACAAACACTTCATACACTCTTGAGGACTGATACAAGAGTTACCTAAAAGTTTTCAAACTAAACTTTTTCAAAACCCACAAACACTTGAAAAGCAAACAATTTTTGAAAACATAGTGAGCAAGTACCTAAGAGCCCGTGGATAACCACGGATAGAAAGGGTGCTAACACCTTCCCTTTCTATAAATCTACCTCCCGAACCGAGAAACATCTCGAAAAGGAATTTTGCTGTGCTTTTGTCCTTTCCATTTTGGAGAACAAAAAAGACGGTGGAGACTCTTGCTTACCGCGACATTTCGCGAACCAGCTTTAAAACAGTCAGTTCTATTTCCACCGATCACAAAACTGGTGACTCTGCTGGGGATACTGATAAGTGAGGTGTACCTTAGGATTAGACCACTCTTATGTTCTCAATTGTATGCCATGATTGCTTTTATATTTGTGGGCTTGCATCGAAGTTTCATAGATCCTAACCCGGATCTGGGGAATACCCCTTAGGTAGCATAAGCTGTGAGGGACCTGTCCGGCGTAGACTGACACGGGTGAAGCAGTAGCTACGTTGGTGTGACACCTTGGTCTGTACCGATATCCCTTGTGTTGGAACGAAGAGAATATGGGTCTTCTGAGGAGTCATTAAGCACCAACCGACCTTAGAACCCTAAATTGACCCAACTTGGCCATAGAACAGTAGCAATATGCTACACTCATTGAGGCTAAACTCTCGCGATGGTTCTGGCCGCAAGAAAAGATTACGACGCTGGAGTTATGACCGATTGAGGGTAGTCAGTGATATTGAGATCCTCTAGAACCCGGTTACTATTTTCTAGGACAGGTCTTAACCAACGAAACTGAAAGAGGGTAGTACCTAAACTTCATGCTGGCCTAAACTCTAAGGGCTGTCTTATGTGACTTGTGTGCCTCATCATGTTTGCCTTTGTGAATACTTGTGGCGTGCTTTATCATAACATCATACCATCATAACATTGCATGCATCCTGCATAAGGACTAACCCATTTCAAAGACAAGAGGGTTTCATCTTTGCTCTGTTTTGTAGGACATCATGATGCCCGTGCGAAGGAATACTATCTGGCTCAACTTTGTTCACCCACCTGATTTGCTCAAAGAATTGGTTGACAGAATTCCAAACACTACTTCCTTCATCCAGAGGCATGGTTCTCTTTTCGGTTTAGTCACTTCAAAGTGGGACCAACAACTTATGAGTGTCCTGACCCAGTTTTATGATCCCTTGTACCATTGCTTCACCTTTCAAGACTTCCAGCTGGACCCTACCCTGGAAGAATTCTCTGATTTGCTTGGTATCCCTGTTTTGGAGCAGATTCCATTCACTGGTTGGGAAAAGACTCTTAGGCTTGAGGAGATTGCAGCAGCCCTTCCCTTGACCACCAAGGAGGTAATGGATAACTGGGTGACCAGAAGTGGAGTTAAGGGCTTTTTGGCTAAGTTTCTGATTGGTAAAGCTAACAGTTTCTGGAATGAATTAGACTTCAGGGCGTATGAAGACATTCTGGCTCTCTTAATCTATGGTCTAGTATTGTTTCCCAATCCTGATAACTTTGTCAATATCAATTCCATAAAGATCTTCATCTCTCGGAACCCTGTGCCCACTCTCTTGGGTGATATCCTGCAACAACTCTATGCTCGTACTGCCCGAAGACGGGGAACTTTGTTGTGTTGTGCTCCTTTGTTAGTGAGGTGGTTTATTTCGCACCTCCCTAAGTTCGTGCTGAAGAACAAAGAAGGAAGAGGCTGGGCTCATAGGTTAATGTCTCTCACTGATAATGACATCATTTGGACTCTCAGAGGTTTAGATGAGGTGGCTGTTATTGATCGTTGCGGAGAATATCCTAATGTTCCTTTGATCGGTACCCAGGGAGGAATTTCTTATAATCCATGTTTAGCTCTCCGTCAGTTTGGAAGGGCCAGAAGAGCAGGACCTCATGAGATGTTGATACCTCACATCAGTTTTGAGTTTCAGGTAGATAGTGACGAGCTCCGTCGTAGATTCATCAAGGCTTGGGACAGAATTCACAAAGCTAACCCACATGAGTTGGGACCGAAGACTTCTCTGCCTATGGAATCCTACTACAAATGGGTCCGCATCCGTGCTCAGAAGTTAGGTATGCCGTACGAAGCTGTCAGGCCTATTATTCTTGAATTTCCTGATAGAGACGTGGTTCCTCCAATTGTACTCCCTCCTCAGATACCCACTGATGTTGATACACTAAAGAGGTCTTGGGTGCAACTACAGGAAGAACGGGATTCTTATCGGGAAAGGTTCAATGAATAGGAACAGAAGATCCAGAAGCTGACTAAGCAGTTGGAGAATGAGCGGATCCTGAATGACTATATCCGCACTGAGAAGAAGAGGCCATGGGAGCACTGATGGGCTTTGGATGTTTCTTTTACAGCTTTTATTTCCTTTTCAGTATTTTCATTCTTGTAACACCTAAGGGCAATTTGTTGAACAATTCAAAGTTTAATCTAATAAAGTTTGTTTCCTTTTGTCTACAAAGTTGAATCCCAATTGTCTTTGAAAACATAAATCATGCGCATTCCATTCATCATATGCATAACAAGTACCCTTTTTTTCAGGTCACTCATTCTTCTTCGCTGTTTATTTCAGCAATCATCATGAATTCTGAACCTACTACTGAACAAGCTATCAAGGCCCTCCAGGCCCAGAATGCCTAGTTTCAAGAGTTGGTCGTGAGCTTAGCCCAGGGTCAACAGGAGTTGAAGACTCTGCTTCTGAAGAAGAAGAAGAAGAGGACTGTGTTGTTTAACACTGGACGGAGGTTTGGGAATGCACTGCAAAATGAGGCTGATCTGGCTACTTCCTCTGTAGGGAAAGATAGTCCCCAAGGGGGAAGGGCTCCTAGTCCCGTGGTCTCCGACAACAAGACAAATTATAATGATGAACAGTACCCTCCTGATGAGGACAGGTACAAACAGCTAGAGGACCGCCTAAGTGCCATGGAGATTCAACACGTGCCTGGGTTGGATTTTTGAGATCTAGGTCTATCTTCTGGGGTGGTGATCCCTCACAAGTTCAAAGCACCTGCCTTTGCGAAGTACGACGGGGCTTCCTGTCCTAAGCTGCATCTCAGATCATATGTAAGGAAGATCCAACCTTACACTGCAGACAAAAACCTATGGATCCATTTCTTCCAGGATAGTCTTCCAGGGACTCAACTCGAATGGTTCTATCAGTTGGATGGAGCCAGTGTTCGAAACTGGGAGGACTTGGCTACTGCATTTTATAAGCAGTATCAGTATAATTCCGACCTCGATCCTACGCGTACCCAACTCCAGGGTATGTCACTAGGGACGGGTGAAGGATTCAAGGAATATGCTCAGAAGTGGAGAGACCTGGCTGGAAGGGTGCAGCCACCTTTGACTGACCGTGAGCTTGTGGACATGTTCTTGGGGACCCTGTCTGGTCCGTTCTTCAACCATCTGATTGGGAATTCTTCTGCTGGGTTTACAGATCTGATCTTGACTGGTGAGAGGATAAAGGCTGGTATCATGTATGGGAAGATACATAAGGGTGCTTCCTCGAGTACTGAAAAGAAGCCCTTCAAGAAAGAATCTAGTGCTGTTTATGGGTCAAGGAAACAGAATAAACCGGAACGCCGCCGAGCTGTCAACGCGGTGGTAATTTCAAAGCCTGTTGCTGCTCCTCGGCAATATAACCAACCAAGGGGTGAGAGACCCAGAAGGGAGTACACTCGGCTCAGTATGACCTTGTCTCAGATATTGCCGCAACTACTGTCAACCAATCTGGTAACTGTCAAAGAAGCTCCGAAGGTTGTGAACACAACATCTCTAAAGTACAATCCTAACGCCCGCTGCGCTTATCACTCTGACAGCCCGGGGTATACTACGGATGATTGTTGGGCTCTGAGGAATAAGGTTCAGGACCTTATTGATGCTAAAGAAATACAGTTCGAGGCGCCCGAAAGGCCCAATGTTGTGACTGCTCCCATGCCCCAGCATGGAGTGAATGCTATGGAAGAAGACCTGTATGTAGCCTCTGTGGATGAGATTGTTACTCCGTTGTTGACTGTCAAAAGGAACCTGTTGCTAGCCGGTTTATTTCCGGGATGTAGTAAAGGTTGCCATCTATGTTCTGTTTCACCTGCTGGTTGCCCTTTGTTGAAGTCAGGCATCCAAAACTTGATGGATAACAAAGAGATCTTGTTCGAGAAGATTGTTGTTCCTGCGACCCCTACTGAGGAAGTGTCCATTGTTACTATTTTCAACAACTCTCCTAAGGCTCTCTCAAAGAAGCCTGTCAAAATCATGTCTACTCAGAAGGTTGCACCTATCATCATCACTGTTTCGGGGCCCCTCCCCTATACATATGACAAAGCTGTCCCGTGGCACTATGGGGCATATGTTTATGTTCTTGGAGTAAAACAAGAGTTTGATACTAGCACCGGTGTCAACAACATCACCGGGCCTGCCAAAGTCACCCGCAGTGGTAGGCTCTTCTCACCTGATATTGCGCCACCAGCTATCCAGAGACCTCTTGTCACCACACCTGTAAATGTGCCTGTTCCCCTTCCTGATCAAGTTCCTATTTCTACCCCTGCTGTCGAGTCATCTGACACCCGGGGCAAAGGGATTGCTACTGATGTGCCTGCCCAGACGGAGGCACCGAAGACAACCAATGTTGAAGCTTCCAAGCAAGAGATGGAAGAGATTCTCAAGATTATCAAGAAGAGTGATTTCAACGTAGTTGAGCAGCTGGGGCACACTCCATCAAAGATTTCTATGCTATCACTGTTGTTGTGTTCAGAGCCCCATGCCAAGGCTCTGATTACTTTCCTAAAGACGGACCACGTGCCACAAGAGACGTCAGCGGATCAATTTATCGAGTGTGTATCCAACTTAACTGCTGATAATGGTTTGGTTTTCTCTGACGCTGATCTGACTGCTAAGAGGAAGAACCATAACGATGCCCTGCATGTCTCCATTGAATGCAGAGGCACTACTCTTGCCCATGTGCTGGTTGACACTGGTTCCTCGTTAAACGTATTACCCAAGAAAGCTCTAGAAAGGCTGGATTGTGAGGGTTTAGAGCTCAAGCCAAGTAACATTGTTGTCCGGGCCTTTGACGGGTCCAAAAGGATGGTACATGGTGAGGTTGATATTCCAATCAAGGTTAGTTCTCAGGTCTTTGATTCAACGTTCTATGTGATGGACATCCGACCATCCTATTCTTGTTTTCTAGGTCGTCCATGGATCCACAAGGCTGGAGCTGTGACCTCAACTCTACATCAGAAGCTGAAATACCCGGTCAGAGGGAAGATTGTGACAGTTCAAGGGAAGGAAGAGTATATGGTCAGCCATCTCAACTCATTCCGGTACATAGAGATGGATGGGGAATTCATTGAGACTCCATTCCAGCACTTTGAAGAGGTTCCTCAGACACTGGCATCAGCTGAAACTGTGATTGAAGATTCTCCTTTGAAGATGGCTTCCTTAAAGGATGCCCGGGCTGTGATTGAGAAGGGTGAGTGCGCAAACTGGGGCCGACTTCCTGATTTCACTCCGAAGACTGACAAGTTTGGTTTAGGTTTCACTGCAGAAACTCAGAGGGCTGTTCGTAAAGCAAGGATTGGAAGACCTCCTGTGTTCATCACCAACCCGGGAGTAAATGTTATTGAAGACGGCGTAGAGGAATCTGAATTCGACAGCTGGATCTACCCAACGTCCAACGGTGGACCAAGCAATTGGACTGCGAAAGACTTCGTACCTATTACTTTTGTCACTCAATAATGAACTCCTTTGTTTTGAATTTGTAACAGACAATAATTTGAAACTTTATGGCCCGATGTCTTGCCCGGGGCACCGTGGCTACATTTGTGAGGGCTTATTATTTGTCATTTTCATATATCATGAATAAAAGCATTGGACGTTTTTGCATTTCAAATCTTGCGCTCCTTTTCTTTCTTTATATATTGCAAAACAACTATATTTACACACACTCACATGTACAAGTTCCAATCCACTCTGGATCTCACTAGTAACGACTCTGCTACTGCCAATTATGAATTCGAAAATCCGATCAACTTAGACGAAGATGAAGGTGAAGATGATTGCGAAGTGCCTGGTGAGCTTGCAAGACTGCTACTCCAGGAAGAGAGGGCCATTCAGCCACATGAAGAGCCAGTGGAAACGGTAAATCTGGGTATTGAGACAGACAAAAAGGAAGTCAAGATTGGTGCCAATCTGGAGGCTAGTCTGAAACAACGGTTGATTCAGATGCTTCATTACTATGTGGAAATATTTTCCTGGTCTTACGAAGACATGCCTGGGTTGGATACCGACATTGTGGTTCATCACCTGCCTACCAAGGAAGAATGCCCTCCGGTAAAACAGAAGGTCCGCCGTATGCGTCCAGAGATGTCCGAGAAAATCAAGGCTAAGGTTATGAAACAATTTGATGCCGGGTTTCTAGCAGTGGATTCTTACCCTCAGTGGGTTGCCAACGTGGTTCCAGTGCCGAAGAAAGATGGTAAGGTCCGAATGTGTGTTGATTACATGGATTTGAACAGGGCGAGCCCCAAGGATGACTTCCCCCTGCCTCACATCGACGTTCTAGTGGACAACACTGCTCAGCATAAGGTATTCTCCTTCATGGATGGGTTCTGAGGTTATAAGCAAATCAAGATGGCTCCTGAAGACATGGAGAAGACCACTTTTGTTACTCAGTGGGGCACCTTTTGCTACAAGGTCATGCCTTTTGGGCTGAAGAATGCTGGGGCAACCTACCAACGTGCCATGGTTGCTTTGTTTCATGACATGATCCATCATGAGATCGAAGTATATGTCGACGATATGATTGCAAGATCCCAAACTGAGGAGGAACACCTTGACCATCTACAGAAGCTGTTTGACCGTCTGAAGTTGTACAAGCTGAGGTTGAACCCGAACAAGTGCACCTTTGGGGTGAGATCTGGAAAATTGCTATGTTTCGTCGTGAGCGACAAAGGTATTCAAGTGGACCCTGCCAAAGTGAAAGCCATACAAGAGATGCCAGTTCCCAAGACAGAGAAAGAAGTCAGAGGCTTTCTAGGACGGCTGAACTACATTGCCCGATTCATCTCACACCTAACTGCTACTTGTGAGCCAATCTTCAAGCTGCTGAAGAAAGATCAAGTAGTACGTTGGAACGATGAATGCCAGGCCGCTTTCGAAAAAATCAAAGATTATCTCCAAGAGCCACCCATTCTTATGCCACCGGTTGAAGGGAGACCTCTAATCTTATACTTGACAGTACTTGACAGCTCAATGGGGTGTGTGCTGGGGAAGCATGACGAGTCTTGCCGAAAAGAGAACTCCATTTATTACCTTAGAAAAAAGTTTACCGACTGTGAGACCTGATACTCACTGCTCAAGAAAACTTGTTGCGCTTTGGTATGGGCTGCTCTCCGGCTGAGACAGTATATGTTGACTCACACTACTCTCTTGATTTCAAAAATGGATCCAATCAAGTACATATTCGAAAAGCCTGCCTTGTCCGGAAGAATAGCAAGATGGCAAATGATCTTGACCGAATACGACATCCAGTACACTATGCAAAAAGCAATCAAGGGAAGTGTATTGGCAGACCATTTGGCACATCAGGCAGTGGATGACTACCAATCTATGAACTTTGAATTTCCTGACGAGAATATCATGGTAGTGACTGATTGTGAAGTACCTGGACCGGATGAAGGACCTGAGGAAGGATCCCGATGGTCTATGCACTTTGACGGAGCCTCAAACACTTTGGGTAACGGTATTGGAGCTGTGATCATATCCCCTTAAGGCACTCATACTCCACTTACTGCCCGGCTATGTTTCAACTGCACCAACAACATGGCAGAGTATGAGGCATGCATCATGGGTCTTCAAGCTGCAATTGACTTAAGGATCAAGTTTCTGAGTGTCTTCGGAGATTCCGCTCTCGTGATCAGTCAGATCAAAGGCGAGTGGGATACGAAACACCCAAATCTTATTCCTTACAAGGATTATGTATTGACATTGATCCCCCATTTCGAAGAGATAACTTTTGAACACTTCCCAAGAGAGGAGAATCAGTTGGCGGACGCGTTGGCTATGATGTCTTCTATGTTCAAAGTCAAATGGGACAACAAGGCTCCTCGGATCATTATTTGGAAACTGGACGAACCTGCACATTGTTGCGATCTTGAGGCTGAAGAGGTTACTGAAAAACCTTGGTATCATGAAGTGAAGAGGTACCTTGAAGCTCAAGAATACCCCGAGGGCGCATCTATCAATGACAAGAAGTTTCTGAGAAGGTTCGCGGTAAAGTTCTTCCTCAGCAACGACATTCTCTACAAAAGAAACCATGATTCAACCTTACTGCATTGTATGGATAAGACTGAAGCAGAAAGGATCATGGCAGAGCTGCATGAAGGTACCTTCGAAACTCACTCCAGTGGACATACTATGGCAAAGAAAATCCTTCGGGCAGAATATTTATGGTCCACAATGGAAGTCGACTGTTATCAGCATTCTCGGACATGTCACAAATGCCAGATCTATGCTGATAAGGTGCACATTCCTCCGGTTCCTCTGAACGTCTTGACAGCGCCTTGGCCTTTTGCAATGTGGGGCATTGATATGATCGGCGAGATCAGACCTACGGCATCCAACGGGCATCACTTCATCCTGGTAGCGATTGATTACTTCACAAAGTGGGTCGAAGCAGCTTCCTATGCCACCGTAACCAAGAACGTCGTGGCACGGTTCATTCGGCATAACCTGATCTATCGTTACGGTGTACCAGAAAGGATCATTACGGACAATGGTACCAATCTTAACAACAAGATGATCACTGAGCTCTGCGAGCATTTCAAGATACAACACCACAACTCTTCTCCTTATCGACCGAAGATGAATGGGGCTGTAGAAGCGGCGAACAAAAACATTAAGAAGATTGTGCAGAAGATGACAGTGACTTACAAAGATTGGCACGAGATGTTACCGTTTGCTCTTCATGGGTACCGTACCTCAGCACGGACATCAACAGGGGAAACACCCTTTTCCTTGGTATATGGCATGGAGGCAGTCCTACCTATTGAAGTTAAGATACCCTCTCTCCGGATAATGAAGGATGCAGGTTTGAGCGAAGATGACTGGATCCAGACTTGGCTTGATCAATTAAATCTAATTGACGAAAAGAGACTCACTGCTATTTGTCATGGTCAGACGTACCAGAAACGGATGATCAAGGCATTTAACAAGAAAGTCAGACGACAAGAGTATCAAGTTGGGGACCTGGTAATCAAGCGCATCATTCTTCCTCAAGGTGATCCCAGGGGCAAATGGACCCCTACGTACGAAGGGCCGTTTGTGGTTAAGAATATATTCTCAGGAGGAGCTATGATCCTAACCACCATGGATGGTGACGACCTTCCTCACCCCGCCAATGCAGACATAGTAAAAAGATACTACGCATGATTCAAAGACCCGCTAGGTTGACACACCTAGGAAAAAATAAGGGCTTCCCGGCGAACCAAAAAGGTTCGGGCAAAAATAAGGGATGAAATGAAAAAATCTGTACACCCGGCAAGTCGAAAACTTGAAAAGGCGGCTTGGGCAAAAATGGGTATCCCGGTGGACTGAAAACCCGAAAGGGCGGTCCAGGCAAAAATTAGGGATAATCGTAAAACTATGTCTCATTGGATCACCTTGCATCCAGACTTCGGCATCAACTATCAGGCTCAAACCGCATCAATGAATCAGCTTCATCTCCAACTAAGCAGCAAAGTGATGAGACGCTTGAAGACATAAAGGCGATAGCAGAGTTGGAACCCAGTGGGATTATTTGTTCACATAGCTGTTTTGTTTTCCTTTTCAAAATTGTATAAACTCTATGTTGTTCGGCGGTGTTCTCTTAATAGGACATCAGCCTCTTGTACACAAAACGCCTATTTACAGGCAAAATTCAAAATCAATACAAACTCACTTTTCAGACAAATTGCCAACTGTTTTTCCTTTATCTGTTTTGTTTTGCAAAGAACGTCCAATGTTCATTTTTGATATATGCATTTGACATTAATTGCTGAACATAAATATTTGCATGCGACGAGTTGTCTAAGCGATCTAGTTGCTCTTTCCACCAAGGTACCTAGGTAAGTTCGGCTGAAGAACGACCAAGATGCCTCCACTCCCCGGGAGTAAGACAAATCAGCAGTACTCTCTCCCCAAGCAGAGTTAGTCTCCCATCAGCCCCGAAAAGGCACAGTATCCCTAGCAAGTCAACGATACTCTCCCCCAAGAAGAGTTAGTTTACTGTCAGCCTTAAGGAAGTTGGATATCCCCAGAAGATCTCAATATTCCCCAGCGGAGTATACAGATGTTCCTAAGCAAGCATCCCCGGCAGTCTTAATATTCCTCGACGGAAATATAAGATTGTTCCCCGGCGGAATACAGACACCCCAATGGAATCAATCTCCCCAGTACAGTCCAAAAGTTTCCTCAGGAGAGTTGCATCATCCTCCCCAATAGATTCTGGAAGCTTATCCCCAGTAGAGTCTGGAAGCTTATCCCCAGTAGATTCTGGAAGCTTATCCCCTGCAGAGTGCAAATATCTCTCCCCGACCATGTCCAAAGGTTATTCCCCACCAGGGTCTAACTGGGTTATCCTCAGCTAATTACCACGGAAAGATCGTCCTTGGCGAAATTCTTCCTATCCCCCAGTGGAGTTCATCAAAATTCCCCAATAGTGCTTATCAACGGAATCCCCAGCCGAGTTCTCATTAAAATCTCAGTGAAGTATCTCTTCCCACAGAGTAATTCCCCGCAGAGTAGTCTCTCCAACAAGTTTATTCCCCAATGGAGTCATCTTCTCCTACCGGTTTATTCTTGCAATCATCATCCCCAGCGGAAATGAAGAACTCTACTCTTCAAACGTCAGCCCAGGAGTTAACTTCCCGACATTCGTCAAGGATTTATTTTCCCAGACGAAAACACATTCATAAACATTTCACATTTTATACATCCTGCTTACATGCATGATAAAGTGCATACGACACTATCTCATTTATTTTTGAGAACATCATGACATCATGCATTTCATACATCATGACATTGCATACAACTAATGTTTTGCCTTTTCAGGAAAAGGTCAATCCAAAGATGATTACCATCAACCTTTAGTTCCATATTTGATACCTGTATCTAGCCAGGGCATATCTGTGAGCGATTGATTGTAGATTCGATACCTGTATCTAGCCAGGGAATATCTACATGAAGAGTTTGAAGATCAACCCCTATAACAGGCCAGGAAATTATCTTTCATTCTCAGGTCAGAGGTCTACACCTGTATCCAGCCAGGAAAGCTATCTCTACCGACCTTTTGAAGTTCCATATTCGATACTTGTATCTAGCCAGGGCATATCTGTTAGCGATTGATTGTGGATTCGATACCTGTATCTAGCTAGGGCATATCTGCATAAAGAGTTTGAAGTTCCAGATTCGATACCTGTATCTATTCAGGGCATATTTGTGGGCGACTAATTCCAGATTCGATACCTGTATCTAGCCAGGGCATATCTGTAGATGACCAATTCCAGATTCGATACTTGTATCTAGCCAGGGCATATCTGTAGACGACTAGTTCTAGATTCGATACCTGTATCTAGCCAGGGCATATCTGAGAGCAATTGATTGTAGATTCGATACCTGTATCTATCCAGGGCATATCTGCATGACGAGCATGAAGGGATCTACACCTGTATCCAGCCAGGAAAGCTATCTCTACCAACCTTTTGAAGTTCCAGATTCGATACATGTATCTAGCCAGGGCATATCTATGAGCGATTGATTGTATATTCGATACCTGTATCTAGCCAGGGCATATCTGCATGAAGAGGTTGAAGATCAACACCTGTAACAGGCCAGGAAATTATCTTTCTTTCTCAGGTACGCAAGTTCTCGCTAAGGAATCTCTTACGCGATCGACACCCCTGGATGGCATCTTTAAGCCCATCTCCACAACTATCCATTACATTTCCAAATGGCATCTATAAGCCCATTCCCGACATCACCTTGCTGATATTCTACTATGCGAGTGCAAATTTCTGGGCACTTTAGTGTTCAATCATCTTCCACCTCCGGATCACGAAAGGGACGCAAGCCAATCTACATCCTCAGGTTTAAGAAGATTGAACATGAGAAACTGTTGTACCCTAAAATTTTCCCTCCCATATTCTTCAAAGTTTGTCAAGAATCATCTTCAAATGATTCAAGACCACTCAAGGGTAGCACAGTCCAAACCACCTCCTAAGCCAGTCAAAATTAGGGTTTTGGTTCCTTCAAAGAATTTAAGGTTTTCAATGGCTCAATCAAGTCTCATAGGCCTATATACATCCTCAGGCATCCACATGTCAAGTCTCAAGACTCACAGAGGCAAAATCCACAGTCAAAACCCTATTTGGTTCACAATAAACTGCAGGGGTAAAATGGTCATTTTGCAGTCAAAAGTCAAATTTTTTGGTCAACATCTTATTTTGAGTCCACAATCATCATTTGATCAAGTCTTGATCATGATTCCACAAGCATGGCTCAAAAATCATCAAGATGCAAAAAGTTTCTATTTTGGGATAGTAGAAAAGTCAACTGTATCTTGACCAGGGCATAACTTTTTCATGGTTCATCAGAAAAATCCCATCCAATGCTCATTGTGAAGGGGATGACATTTCCTACAACTCATCTTCACATTCCAAGTCCAAGAAATGCTCTCACAAAAAGTTATCAATTTCTACATTATAGGTCAATTTCAAAAGTCAACAAAAATGCACTTTAAGTCAAAGACCATAACTTGAGATTGGTAAATCCAAACGACATGGGACCAAATACATTGGTTAGAGGACTTCAAGACCTTTCCAAAATGTCCAAGAACATGTTCATAGGATCAAAATTGAGCAAGATATGCATTGGAGAAGTTGGGAAATTTTTGTGAATTTGCAAAAGTTAACTTTGCTCAAAACACCATGTTTTTGGTAATGGGCCTCAAATTCTTTCTTGAAACTTTGTCCAAGGCCTATGCACGACCCATTGAGCTTAAATTGAATTATTTTCTTATTTTTTTAATTAATTGAATTTTTAATCAATATTAATTCATTTAATTCATTTAATTGTAGGAAAATATCAAGATATGATTTCTAAATCTTTTTGTGAAGCAAAAGTGGTCAACATATGCTGGAGATTTCGTGTGCACGTCAAGGGGACCAAAATCTCCAAATTTAGCAAGTTTTCTCAATAAAAAAGATTGAAAAATATTTGATTTTCAATCAAATATTGGAACATCAATGCAATGGATTTCTTGGCCAGAAGTTAACCTAATTCCATTCTATTATAAGTACTCAAGCTAAACCTAATGCTGGGCACGTGAGAATTGCTGTAGAAAGCCATAAACAACATTGAAAAAAATCAAGAAAAAGCAAAAACTGTTTTCTAGGTTCCAGGCCCTTTCAAAGCAATTTGAGGATTCAAACACATTGCTAGAACTCCCAGAAACGTTTTGGAATCAAAACCAAGTGCTCAGGCCTAAGAAATCGCTCCACACGAACTCACGGTTTGCATATTTATCTCATAATCGTAATTCATTATTCATGCATCATTAACGAGATTTTTTGTGTGCTTTGCATTGCTAGAACCTCTCTGAAGCTAATGGTACAGGTGAATTGCATTATGGTGTCCTGAATCACAAATCACCATTGACGAATTCTAGGTTTTCCAAGCTTCCAAATTGGGGCTTTTCAGTATAGGAAAAATCAAGCTTCATAAGACCTATGGTTAAACTCAGGTTCTTTCATATTTTTCTCTTTGTTTTCTTTTTATTTTCTTTTACTAATTATTTTATTAACTACTATTATTATTATTTAACTCACAAATTATTATTTTCCTAATAAATTCAGTAAATATTTATATTATTTATTTTTATTATCATTAATCTCACTTTTTAATTATTTTTTAAATAAACACTAACATGAATTAGTTTAGTTTAATTAGGTTTAATTTTAATTTTCTTTTACAATAAATAAAATAAATTAGACTTAGGTTTTTTTACTAACTTTTGACCTTTTCTTTTTATTTCATTAAAACATAAAAAACATAAAAAATACTTTTCTTTTAATTAATTAATTAATTAGTTATTAGGTTTAATTTTAATTAATTGCAAAAAGGACCAAACTTCTTTCTTTTCTCAAAAAGGGTCAAAACCCTAAGGACGTCCCGATTCAATTTCTTTCGCGCACTATTATTTATTTTGCTTATATTTATGTATCTGCTCCGAGAATGTAATAGATAATTAGGACCTCTTTTATCGCTTTCTTTAATTTCTCGCATATATTTTCCAAAGGGTTATGTTTTTGGCGATGTAAATACCTGACGCCTTGTAATAGCGTAGATTTACCTTCCCGCAGTTTATTTCCCGCACGATTATTAACTGTTAATTATGCATGCAAGACTTGGCTGGAAAATAAAATCAAAGCGTAGCTCACAAATAACATGTACAAGATAATCTTAACTGAACTTGACACACATGCACATGCCACTCCTAGGGTACGCCTCACTTGGTTGCCTCGACGTGGTCATCAAGTATAGGGTGTTTTAGAGGTCGCCCTCCTGTCTAAAGATCTAGTTGCCTCGAAACGGTTGCCTCAGATAAAAAGGATCTAGGACATTAGGGTTACCGCTAAGGCGTCCTACTATTGCTTTGGTGACCACACATGTCCCAATAATTGAATTGACCCGAATAACTCCAACGACGATGCTACCTACTTCTCAATAGTGGGAGAGTACTGTCTAAAGGACTCCTACACAGCTTAATTCCTTATAGTAGGTAGATTTCTCCTGGGTACTTGCTCTTTTAAAAACAAAAAACATCTTTTCGCACCTACACTTTCAAAAAGTTTTCAAACAAACATTTCATAGACTCTTGAGGACTGATACAAGAGTTACCTAGAAGTTTTCAAACTAAACTTTTTCAAAACCCACAGACACTTGAAAAGCAAACAATTTTTGAAAACATAGTGAGCAAGTACCTAAGAGCCCGTGGATAACCACAGATAGAAAGGGTGCTAACACCTTCCCTTTCTATAAATCTACCTCCCGAACCGAGAAACATCTCGAAAAGGAATTTTGTTGTGCTTTTGTCCTTTCCATGTTGGAGAACATAAAAGACGGTGGCGACTCTTGCTTACCGCGACATATCGCGAACCAGCTTTAAAACAATCAGTTCTATTTCCACCGATCACAGATTGGCTTTAAAGTTAACCCCTCACAGTCAAGTCTGCCAAGAGCTTTTTTGGGTAATACATTCAGAGATGAGCCAGTGTCCACCAAAACATGGGCCAGAGTGGTGCCCCTACATTCCACTGAGACATGCAATGCCTCATTATGCTTTCTTCCCTTCAGTGTTAGATCAGCATCTGAAAAACCTAAACCATTTTCCGCAGTTAGGCTGGCCATGCAGTCTTAAAATTGATCAGCAGATGTCTCTTGAGGTACATGGGCGATTTTTAAGAACTTCACCAAGGCTTTTGCATGTTCCTCGGAACATAGTAGTAATGCTAGCATGGAGATATTAGAGGGAGTTTACCCCAGTTGTTCAACTACATCGTAGTCGCTTCTCTTTATAATTTTTAAGATCTCCTCCATTTCCTTCTTGGAGGTCTCAGGGATAGTCAATGACTGAGCCTACGTCCGGACAGGCTCAACCATAACAACTTTTCCTCGAGCCTCGGTTAACTCGGCAACATGAGTGTCAGTAAGAATGATTACAGGGGTTGTAATGGCTTTGTCAATTGGAGAATTGTTGGAGATAAATGTAGGACCGGGAACAACTTTTTGGGGAACAACATTAGGTATGATTATGGGTCTAGAAACTGCTTTTGGGGGAGCAATTTGTGGAGAAAAGATCCTACCGCTTCGGGTAATTTTTCTAGTTCCTGCAATGTTACTAATGTCGGTGTTGACCTTCTCAGAATTTATCTCTTAGGCGACGACCAATCTTGCTTAATACCATGGTAATAGACATCCCCTCCATAATTCCATGGTATGGTTTTGTCTGATGTATATGGGACTGGCCCATGCATTGTGATTATTAAAGGAGCTGCTTTCAGAACTGATGTAATTCTAACGGGTCTTTTGGTGGAGACCCTGGAAGAATTGGCGGAAATGGTAATGATAGAAACATCTTCAATAGGAATAGGTGGAACAGGAGTTTTTTCAACACAAAATCTCTTTGTTATCTATCAGGCACTGAATGCCTACTTTCAACAAAGGATAGCCAGTTGCTAAGGACAAGCAGAGATGGCAAACTTCATTACATCCCGGGAACACACCGACTTTCAACAAGTTCATTTTAACAGTCAGAAGTGGGGTCATGAGTTCATCAACAGAGGTAACAAATAAATGTTCTTCAATGGCATTAGTATTATGGCCATGTCTGGGCATAGGAGCAGAAATGACATTTGGCATCTCGGGCCCGTCGAACTCAATTTCTTTAGCTTCAATGAGGTCTTGTATTTTGTTCTTTAAGGCCCAACAATTATTAGTATCGTGACCAGGACTTTCAGAGTGATAGGCGCAACGGGCATTAGGATGATAATGAGGGGATGTTGTATTGGGGTTTTTCGGAGCTTCTTTCAAGGTTACCAAATTGGATCTCAGAAGATGCGGTAGCACTTGAGACAAGGTCATGTTGATTCTGGTGAATTGCCTGATTGGCCTTTCCACCCTTTGTTGATTACTTCTTTGTTGATCAGTCGTAGGCTTAGGAATCATAACAGTCTTCACCATTGGTCGGTGTTTGGCCCTATCTTGGTTTCTTTGCGGATATACGGCAGCAACCTCTTCCTATCCGATGAAGGGTTTCCTTACAGTTGTAGAAGAAGATGTGTCTTTGTGAATCTTTCCATTCTTTATACCGGCTTCTACCCTCTCTCTGGTCAATATTAGTTCAGTAAAGCCAGCAGATGAACTTCCGATTAAATGGTTGAAGAAGGGACCGGATAAGGTGCCTAATAACATGTCTACCAATTCTCTCTCAGACAGAGGGGGTTGAACTCTTCCAGCCAAATCTCCATTTTTGTGCATAGTCCTTGAAACCTTCATTGAACACCATGGCTATACTCTGGAGTTGAGTACGGGTCGGCGCCAAATTAGTATTGTATTGATATTGCTTGTGGAAAGCTGCAGCAAGATCTTCCCAATTATAAAAATTGGCTCTTTCTAGTTGGTAAAACCAGTCAAGTTGAGTACTAGACAGACTGTCTTGGAAGAAATGTACCCATAAGTCTTTGTCAGTGGTGTGGGGTTGGATTTTCCTCACATATGATCAGAGATGCATTTTAGGGCATGACACTACATCATATTTTGAAAACATAGGTACTTTGAATTTTGGAGGAATCACAATCCCTGACACCAAACCCAATTCCTCAAAGTCCAAGCCTGGCACCTTTTGGATTTCCATCGCGCTCAACAGCTCTTCGAGATGTCTGTACTTGTCATCAGCTGGAGGATACTGTTCCTCAGAGTAGTCCTCTTCTTCTTCCTCCTCTTCCGATTCTGACGGGACAACTGTTTCCTTGCCTTTCCCTTATCCTTCACCAGTTGTTGTTGCAAAGTCCAAAGTCCTTCTTGTCTGCCCATGAAATCTTCTTCCGATGTGCATATGCAATGTTTTCAAGGATTTCAAAGATTTAAATTTGTTTTAGACAAGAAGGAAACACACGTTATATTAATAAGGTAAAGTTTGAGTACATCAATGCCCCTTGGGAAAAATAATACAAAACTCTAAGATAGAAAAGTAGTGCGCATCCTTATTGGTGCAATGTAGGCATTCCGAGTTTGCTCCTCATGAAGTAGCCTAGTGAGCTCCAAAACCTTCTTCTCGCTTGCATAGAATTGGGCTTCGAAAGTATCTCGCTCTCCTTTTAGTTGTATCCAATCGCTTTGGAGGTATTCAATAGATGTGGGCATGTCAGGGTGTATGATAATATATGGAATATCTCCCTCTATGACAGGCTCAATGATTACCGGGAGAATGGAGGGGTAAGGCATCATAAGACTATAAGCATGAGTTCATACCCATTTGAGGTAAGGGTCAAGAGGGATGGAATTCTTGTGCCCTAAAGTCTTGATATCCACCTTGTTTAACATCCTCCAAGCTCGGATGAATCTCTGGTGAAGACCTTGATTGTCGTTGTCATAGTTGAATACCAAACCTTGAATCAACATCTCGTGCGGGCCATCCCTTCGAGCATAACCAAAATGTCTTAAGGATAAGAAAGCGTTATAGGTGATACCTCCTCTAATTCCAAGTAAAGGGACATTAAGGAATTCTCCACAATGGTCGATAATGATAACATTCTCTTTAGATCGAGAGCACCAATGAATGTCTAAATGCTTGAGCGTCATCAACCTTTGTGACCATGTTGAACCTTGCTCATTCTTTAATAAAAATTGGGGAAGATGAGAAATAAACCATCTTGCCAAGAAAGTAGTGCAACACATAAGAACACCTCTTTTCCTCATTGTGCGAGTGTGGAAAGAGTGTAGGATATCTCCGAGCAATGTAGGCACCGGGTTATGGGATATGAATATTTTGATGGCGTTGATATTTATGAGTTGGTCAGGATTTGGGAACAAGACCATCCCATAGATAAGGAGAGCCATTATTTCCTCAAAGGCTTGCTAGTCCAAGGAATTCCAACAGCTTTGGGCTTTCTCAAAAAGGAATTTTGCTAGGAAACATTTGACATCACTCATTATTTCCCAATGAGTTGTGATATCAGGTGAGTGCAAGTGTAGAGCTTGAGCAATCTCTTCTGGATTTGTATCTTTTTCTGTACCGTTGAAAGGTAGTTGATTGAGAATGGGAATCATCAAGAGTTGGGAGAATTCTTCCAATGTAGGCACAAGTTGATAGTCAGGAAATGTGAAGCAATGGTGTAAAGGATCAAAGAACTGAAAAAGAACCTTCATCATGTCCTCATTTGTGTTGGAGGTGACCAAGTTGAGTAGCCGACCATGTCTCTCGGTGAATGGAGAGTTCTCAGGAATCCTTGAAGCTAGCTCCTTAAGTTATGGAGGGATTCTCACAAGGTTGACTTGATTAGTTTTCCTGCGAAGTGAATCCATATCCTACAAAACAAGAGCAAAGATGAATCACAAAATCCTTGAAATGGTTAGTGGATGTATATGATGTTCGGATGTCCATGATGTCATGTACAAGTATGCATATACAAACAAAGCAAAAAAGTTCTTAGGTTTAGGCTTGCATGGAGTTTTATAGGTAAGTACCATCTTGATGTTTAGTTGGCTTAAACCTGTCCTAGTAATAGTAACCGGGTTCTAAGGAGCTCAATATCACTGGATTGTTTCCTTGGTCATTATTTCAGCTCAATCCTCTTTAATGGCGACCGGAATATCCCAAGAAACCAAACCTCAATGAGTGTAGTATCGAGTATCTACCAACTTTGGACTGCACCAAAGCCGGTCATCTCACTACATCCTAAAGGCCAAGTTGGTCAAGTAAAGGTTCAAGAAGTTCATTAGTGCCTCATGACATCACTCAGCGGCCCTGTATTCTCTTTGATTAACTCAAAGGCTACCAGTACCCACAAATATGTCGCACTAACGTAGCTATTTCTTAGGCCATGTCGGTATACCCCGCACAATTTCCACAACGTATTGCTACTTACCTATAATGTATCCCAAATCTGGGTAGAGGATTCAAATCCAAACAAAGAACCATAATGTAAAGTATGCAAGTCAAACAATGTAAGCAAATAAATATGATCTAGCCCGAAGGTAACCCCACTTTTAGAATAATCCTCAACAAAGTCGCCAGTTCAGTGATACGGTGGGAGAACTGACTAGAAGGTTTTGCATTTTATCGCAAATGTTGTCAGTAGCAAGAGTCGCCACCGACTTTTATTTTATCCAAAAGGAAAGGTAAAAAAGCACATGAAAGACCTTTGAGATTGTTTCTTGAGTTCCGGGGGTAGATTTTGAAAAGGGAAGGTATTAGAACCCTTTTCATCCATGGTTTTCCATGGGCCCTTAGTTACTTGCTAGATCACTTGCTTTTGTTTGAAATTATGCTTTGTGTGGTTTTTGAAAGTATTTTGTAAAAGAGGCCATTGTTTAGGAAATCTTTGCAATGATTCTCGTTCGTAAGAATGTATACAAAGATGTTGATCTTTTTGAAAAAATTTTCAATTTTTGTAAGATGTTTTGAAAGTGTGTGTGATTGTTGTTAAAATAGCAATGATGTTTATTTTGAAATAGAGCAAGTAACTAAAAGCAATTTACCTACTCAAATGTCTTTCTTATTCATTTTCTTTTAATTTGACATTGTTGTCTTACCATTGATTTGGTAAGCAACCCTATCTTTGGATGTTAACGGGACGGGTGTGGGTCATCATATAGCAATGATTAGAAATGTTGCAAAGTATCTTAGCATTTTTGAGGGGACTAAGATCATTTTTGTAAAGAAACTTTTGAATAGCGTCATCGAGGGACTATGATATTGTATTTGTTTGTTTTTGCTAAGACACCTTACATGCGTAATATGGCCATTTTGTATAAGGCAACTAAGTGGAGTAACCCTAGGGGTGTTTATGTGAAAGTGTGTCATTTTCATGCTTGATTTTGTCTTCAATTAGGGTTTTCTATTTGATTGGTTTTTATCTTCCCATACAAATCCTAATTACTAGCATATTATTTAAAAGCGATAAATTGCGAAATTTAAAGTTACTACGCTATTACAAACATTTGAATATGTACAAATATTGGAATAAATAATATACAAGATGAATTAAATATGCAAAGGTATGTAAATGCAGTGAAAAAAGTTTTAAACTAAACCTAATAAATAAATCAAGATTAACTTAAATCAATTAAGAAAAGAAATTATTTTTAGAAAATATTTTGAATAAACCCTAGTTCTATTTGATTAAAAGGAAATAAATTTCTTTAAGAAAAAGTAAGTATATTTTTTTTGTATTTTTTATCTTGAAAATAATATATGGCATTATGAGATATTTTGGTCTTTTTTATACTAAAATAATATGTTTAATGGGTGTGAAGAAAAATAAGTATTTAAACTAGTTCTAATTTTAATTCACAAATTTAATTAATAAAAATGGATAATATATAACTAAATATAAATATTTTTTGTGAGAAAAATAAAATAAAATAAGCTAAAATATAAATCTATCATTTTTATATTTTTTATGATTTTTAATATTAATAAAAATATATTTAATAAAAAAATAAAATGAAAGTAAAATAAGTAAATAGAAATATGTTGGGCCAGGGGTGTCATAAGCAAACAGGATGTGAATGTTATAAAAAAAATCACAAGGCCCAAGAATCAGAAGCTCAGTGCTGCAAAGGGACAAAAATGGCAAAAATGTGAGAAAATGCTAAAGGCAGCGCGCTAAGGCTCGAACCCGTGACCTATAGCATTTTTGCGCACTGCCTTACCACTGAGGTGGCTGTACATCCGTTCATATAAACAAAAGCATAAATATATATTAGAAAACGCCTGCTGAAGGCAACTTCATCTTCAACCTTGAGCCATGGCCGGACCACCTGTATCTCTCTCATTTCTCCATAAAAATGGAAAGTTGAAACATGAAAGTTACAGTGTTTCTTCCCACGAGTTCAACCATATAATTTATGTAAACTAAAATTCAAAGATCCAAGCTAATTTTACTTTCCCTAATTTGAATCCTAATTTTTACAGAAATTTCAAATCCAAAATTCTTTATACATAATTAATATAAATGAAAACTATGAACATGGTTAACTTCAGGGCAAAGATATCTACATTTTGCTTTCACAAATCAGGACCAAATGATGCTTGTATGAAGAGATATAAATTTGAGTTTTTACCTCTTTCAACTGGGATCGTGAATGAAGTTTGAGCAAGTTTTGAGAAGGCCTGAGGATCTGTTTAGCTTGCCTGGACCTTCCTGAGTGTATTCCAATCCTTACTTTGTCTTGAAAGTCCCTGAATTTCCCTACTCAAGTCAACCTACAAGATCAATATTTGAAAATGGTGGATGGTGGAGGAGGAGTTACAGTGAGAGAACAGGGGTATGGATCACTTAGATATGACGTATATTAAGTGTTTAGGTGGTTAAAACTCAAAACACTCGAGTGGTTTTGGAGATGGCTGTGTAAGGTTCAAAAATGTCATGCAATGGTAGATTCTGAGTTGCAGAGTGTTTGGGAGTGTTTTTGAGTCTTAGAATTCGTTTGTTATGTTGCAATACATTTGTGTATATGTATATTAAAAGGTTAGAGATCAAATCCACTCCAGGTCTCTGAGTTATAGCCTTTTAGCACTATAACTTGCTTTTGAAGAAAAGTGAGGAGACAAGTCTCTAAGTTTGTACAAGCATGATTTGTGTTGGTAGAGACCTTAGACAAGGTGCTTTTGTTTTTGACTTTTCTTGTGTGAAGAGAAAACAATTGAGAGGCTCAAGAAGTTGACAAAGGCAAAAGTAGTGCTTTATCAAATTGGAAATGGAAATTTTGTGCCAAAAATGGAATTGTTCTTGTACAATGCATTCAATGCTTGGCTTAAAGCTTCCAACATCTGTGAAAAAATTTAATTATGGAGTGAGCAACAAGTTTGAGGCCTGCAAAGCAAATATTATGCAGCCTAGGCTTGGATTTGAATTTTTGTTCCTCATGAAATGCCTTGAAATCAAAGTGATAAATCACCAACTTCATCTCTTCGATTCTCCCTACTCAAGAATGATCTCAATGAGTTCTTTGACATTTTGGAAAGCTTGAAATGTTCTATACAACTCATATTTGAATTTCTTTGGAAAATTAACTTTGGAACTATGTGAAAAAATGGCATGAAGTTAGGTCAAAAATCTGTCTAACTAGGGTAAAATTTCACTAAGTCATTTTAGTTCATGAGCATGTATTCACAAAATTATATCTTGAGATCCAAGAATTTTTTGGAGAAATCGTGTGAATCAAAGTTGTAGATTTCATGGGGATCTACAACTTTCATGTTGGAAATTTCCTTTGAATCATCTTGCATCATGGTGAAAATTTGGCTCAAAGTTGAGAAAAAATAAGAAATTTTCTATACTTAGAAAAATTTCTAAGTTAAGAAATTTGAACTTTTCAAAATAAAATCTTGAATAATTGATTTATTAATTACCAAGTTTCACATTTTTTAATGTTTTGATGAATTATGATCTTTGGCACTTGATTTTGACCAAAAAGTCAAAGTTTGACTTTTTAGTATACAATTGACTTTTGATCAGTTGACTGAAAATTCATTTGTCAATCCAATGTTTTTGCAATGTCTTGAACCATGCCATTAGGTAAAAATTATTCCATTGGAATCTTGAGATTATTCCTTAAACCAATTGACCATTTGCTAGGTCAAAAATTAGGAATTGCCCCTTCTCAGTCAAAACCCTAATTTTGACCATTTTGCCCTTTTGAAGATTTGATCAAATTTCTTGAGGAATTGTGGTCCAAACTTTTTAAAATGATACATATGAGTCTAAAATGTTGTTGTGGATAAAAAATTATGAAGTTTCACTGTAAATTGGCTATGGTTGATTTTCCCCCAATATAGTTGATTTTTAGGTCAACTGTTCAATTAACTGATCAAAAGTGTGATTCAAGACTTGAAACTTGACATGAGTAATCTTAGGGGTCTATGATAATCCTTGTAAGTCATATGAATCATTGATAGTACAAAACTCCTTGTGCAAACTCAAACCCTAATTTTCAGTCACCAGTGCTTGAGGGGGTGTCTTGAGCAGATCAAACCCTAGTGCAGTCATGATCCAAAGGAGATCTTGTGAAAATCCTTGATAATTGAGAGGGAAAATTTTGGGGTACAACAACACAAGTGATTGGAACTTCTCTCCTCACAAGGGAACCAATGTAACTTGTCAACAATGAACTGTTAGGCTCAATTTGTTGTTTGTCTTCATTCCAATGTACGTCAAATTTGATACCTTTATCTCTTGCACGAATGATTGACTTCATAATCGTTATTCCTCGTCTAATATGACTCTCCACATCACGAGCTAATTCATTTCTATCCTTATTAGAAACCGGATGTGATATTTCCTCATTACTAGCCATTTGAACTGTAATATTAAAGAAAAACATAAACACCATATAAAATTCAAGTAGCATTGAATGAATAAATACAATATAAAAACATAAACACAATATAAAACCATAAACACAATATAAAAACAAAAACATAATTTTATTTAATGACATAACATATGTCGTTGTTATGTTACTTATGTAATGCAGTGGTGTTGTACCCCAAAATTTGCCCTCCCATATTCTTCAAGGTTTGCTAAGATCATGCTTCAAAATCTCCCAAGGGTTGCACAGTCCAATTGCCTCCTAACAGTCAAAAATTAGGGTTTTGGTTCTGGAAAAGAATTTGAAGTTTCCAAGGGTCCAATCAAGTCCCACATGCCTACATACATTGTCAAGCATCCATATGCCAAGTTTCAAGACTCACAGCACCAGATTGCACAGTCAAAAACCCTAAATACTTCACAGTCAACTGCAGGGGAAAAATGGTCATTTGATAGTCAAAAGTCAAAATTTTTGGTCAACATATTATTTTGAAGCCACAAACATCATTTGATCAATTCTTGATCATGATTCTCAAGGCATGGCTCAAAAAGTCTCAAGATGCAAAAGTTTCTATTTTTGGACAGCTGAAAAAGTCAACTGCAAATTGACCAGGGCATAACTTCCACATGGTTTATCAGAAAAATTCCATCCAAAGCTCATTTTGAATAGAATGATATTTCCTACAACTCATCTTCACACTTCAAGTCCAAGAAATGCTCTCACAAAAAGTTATCAATTTCAACATTATAGGTCATTTTTAAAAGTCAACAAAAAGGCACTTTAAGTCAAAGACCATAACATGAGATTGGTAAATCAAAATGACATGGGACCAAGGGCATTGGTTAGAGGACTTCAATACCTTTCCAAAATGTCCAAGAACATGATCAAAGCTTAAAACTTGAGCAAGCTATGCCTTGTGGAAGTTGGGAAATTTTTGGGAATTTTGAAAAGTCAACTTTGCTTCAAATGCCTCAAAAATCCTAATGGGCCTCAATTTCTTCAATGAATCATTATCCAAAAGCTATGCACGACCCATTAAGCTAAAAGGGAGTTATTTTATTATTTTTAATTAATTAATTGAATTTTTAATCCTATTAATTCATTTAATTAAAATTAAATATGAGAAAAATACTAAATCATGTGTTTCAAATCTTTTTGTGCAGCCAATTCATTCTTTATGGATCAAATATTCGTGTACCATTCAAAAAGGAAAGAATCTTCCATGATTTGGCATAATTGGAATGAAAAAGATTGAAAAGAAGATCATGGAAAATCAAATCTCAAAATCATGAATGGATGGATTTTTAGGCTGGCCTTTTGACCTAATTCATTCACATACATAAGCATAAGTGAAACCTAATGCCCTGAACACACAAGCTGCGCTCAGAACACAAGAACACTTTGCAACTTTTGAAAAAAAAAACTCAAAACTGAAAACCTAGCTAGAGCTCGTTTCAAGGCCTAAAAGCTATTCCAAAAGCTTGCTGACACTACCAGGAAGCTGTCCCAATCAAAACCACGCCTCCATCCTCAAGGAATTGGTAGAATGAAGCCTCCCTGTTCATAAATATTTTCATATTCGTGTTTGAATTTGCATACATTTTTCATACGTTTTAAGCATCGATTTATACTAACATGAGTGTTCTGAAGCTATTGGCATTCTTTGATTGAGTTATTAAGCCCTGTACAAGAATCCACCATGAAAGCTTTTTAGGGTTTCTGAAGCTTTGATTTGGGGTTTTACATATAAGGAACAATTGGACAATCAAACTGGTACCATTGAGATCAGGGCATCTGGACGAAACAATTGATCACATCACGCCCAATTTATATTACTCTATGTGCTAATCGCTATTTTTAGGTTTTGTAATTAGTGGGGGTTTAAAACCCCCGCTATCTATCTTGTATTTCCAGGCAAACAAAGAAGAAGGTGGACGTGTCTCAGCATGAATGGATGGTTTGAATATTCGCGCGTGATTTCTGTTTTCTACCAATAATGCTTGCTTTTCGCTTATGTTAATCACGTTCCATAATAATATCAGAAGCGCGCGTTGGTTCAGTTGGTTGTTGTGTTGGCATACAGGTATTGGGACCTGGGTTCGATTCCCAGGTCCCCCACTTCTTCATAATATTTTTCTTAAAATGCTTTTGTGCAGTGTACTCTCAAAGGTTCACCAAGCGCCCTCACCTGCTTGCTTGCCAAGAGTCCAGAAGGCCAATCCAAAGGCCAGAACATGCAGCTCACCATGGACACTAGTCAACCGTCCCACACATTCGCTGAAAAAGTCAACGTGGCCAGCTTTCTAATGGGCCTAAATTCCTTGCATAATCTTTTCATTTTTTTCTTTCTCTATTTATTTTTTCCTTTTATTCTTTTAATTGTTATTTTGATTAATTGCTTTTATTTAATTCAAAAAATAATCTTTATAACACCAAAAAATCAGAAATCATAAAAATAAAAATATTTTTTATTTAATATTTTGTAAATAAATTTTAATAATCAATTTAGTAAAATTAGGGTTTCAATTTTAATGTTTTCTTAATAATTAAAATATGTAGAAATTAGGTTTTTCTTAGCATTTTTAATAAATAATTTCTTTCTATCATTATTATTATTAATTAATAATTATTTTGTAAATACTCATGTAATTAAATAATCAGTATAAATTAGGTCAAAACTTAAACATTTTTCTTTAACAATTAAAAGTAATTTAGAACTAGGTTTTAATTTAACTTCTAATTTAATTAATTTCTTTTATTTCATAAATACAAAAAAAAACATAAAAAATAACTTCTTTTCTCATTAAATAATTAATTAACCTTCAATTTTAATTTAATTTCTCAAAAGGGTCCAACGCCCTCGCATATTCGATTCTAGTTTCTTTTCGCGCGTTTGTCCTTATTTTTTGTTTCGAATATTATGTAACTGTTCAAAGCCTTGTAATAATAATTAGAGACTTTATTTATTTTCTGCATTTTATTAAAAAACGGGTCTTTGTTAATTTGGCGATGTATAGACCAGCGCCTTGTAATAGCGTAGGACCTTTATTTTCTGCACTTTACTTTCTGCACCTTTAAACTGCTAATCACATGAAAGAATGAATGGCCCAAATAAAATCAAAGCGTAGCTCACCCAATGCATGGTCAATAGAAACCATAACTGAAAATGACACACAATTCACACACCACTCTTAGGGTACGCCTCACTGTTGCCTTGCCCCTCGAAATGTGGTCGTCGAGTATGGGACGTCTTAGTGAGTCCTTATGTCCATTGATCTAGTTGCCTCGAAACAAGTTTCCTCGAAACGGTTGCCTCGGAATAGTTGCCTCGGAATAAAAAGATCAAGGGCATAAGGGTAGCTTCTAAGGTGTCCTACTATTGCTCTGGCGACCACACTGTCCCTAAACACGAATTGACCTGAACACCTCCAACGGTGGTGCTACCTACCTCTCAATGGTGGGATGGCACTACCTTAAGGACATTTACACATCCTAATTCCTTAGGGTAGGTAGATGGCTCGTAGATACTTGCTCTAATTCAAAACAAATCAAAAAAACTCTTTTCACACTGACACTTTCTAAAAGATTTCAAAACAAATGCTTCACAACACTCTTGAGGACTGATACAAGAGTCGAATTGAAGTTTTCAATGAAGCTTTTTCAAACCCACGCACTTTTGAAAAGCAAACAAACATTTTGAAAACACAAATGAGCAAGTATCTAAGAGCCCATGGATAACCATGGATAGAAAGGGTGTTAACACCTTCCCTTTCTATAAATCTACCTCTCGAACCGAGAAATTATCTCATAAGGAATTTTGCTGTGCTTTTGTCCTGTCCATGTTGTAGAAAATAAAAGACGGTGGCGACTCTTGCTTCTGCGATATTTCGCGAACCAACGTTAAACAGTCAGTTCCAGATCCACCGATCACAAGTGGTATGGGAATTGAGACACGAAAATGTAAACAAAACAAAACCAAGTAAAAAGTAAAAAGAGATTTTAAATTAAAATAGAAGATTCTTTTGCTTGATTTTCATTTGTAAATTTTGTTTTAGAGCTTGGAATGGTAAGATGAGAAAAAACTCAAATGAAACCACTTTTCACTAATATTCTAGTCTTTGTAACAACCCACACATTTCATTTTAATGGTAATTATTTTTATAAGTGATTTAGCAATGAAAAATCGACTATCTAAGTGCTTGAATTAGTATTAACTTGTCAAAATAGTCTTTGCTTTAGGATATATGAAAACAACTACAACAATATATGAAAATAGAATCACGTTGAAGAATTGAAAGCAATATATGAAAATAGATGCATTTAAATAATAACAAACTCTTTGAATCTCTGCAGCTCACAATTTTGACAACAACTACTACAACAATATATAAAAACAGAGATGAATCGCGTTGATGAATCGAGGAAAATAAAAGAGAACTTACTGCTATGAATCGCGTTCAATTGTTATAAATAATTGTTTGAGAAATTGCATTAAAGAAATCGTTGTTGGAGAATCGTTGTTGGAGAATCATTGTTGGAGAAATCTGTTCGAAATCGCGTTGCAGAGAAATGTTCGAAATATGTTTGAGAGAATGTTCAAAATCGCATTGCAGAGAAATCTGTTTTGAGAGATAACGAAAACCTTTGAGTTTTAGAGTTTTCATTTTTTTTAATTTAGAAATAAGACATTAATGACCTTAGGCAGCAATTTTCAGAACGCGCTTTATGATGTATTACCTTTAGTAGTGCTTTCTCACTAAAAAGCCTTTTTGATGTATTACCTTTAGTAGTGCTTTCACACTAAAAAGCGCTTTCTGATGTATGCCCTATAGCAGCGCTTATACGAAGCACTTTCTAGAAACATCCTTTAGCAGCGCTTTATGGATATGTATGGCCTTAAGCAGCGCTTCTTAAAATCTCTTTCTAAAGTTGGCCTTTAGAAACATTTTATCTCAAATTTCTTTTAAGGCTATAGTAGTGCTTTCTGAAGTAAGCCTTTAGCAGCGCTTTGGGCCTATGACAGCGCTTTCTACTGTTGGGCCTCTAGCAACGCTTTGAGTTTAGGCAGCCCCTTCTAGAATTTACTTTTTTTTTATTTCAATTTTAATTGACCATTAGGAAGCGCTTTCATGAAGCGCTTCCTAAAGTGCGGCTTAGGCAACACTTTTTCTTAACTTTAGGCAGCACTTTTTTCCAAAGCACTGTCTAATATATATAATTTAAGATTTAATTTTTATCGTGACATATAGCAACACTTTGATATAGAAGTGTTGTCTAAAGTGCACTGCCTAAAAACTATTTTGGCGTAGTGATTAAATTGTCACCGTGCTTCATTGTTTCCAAAGGAAATGGTAAAAGAGTGAATAAACCAAAAAAAGAGGGGGAGAGAATCTAGGTATGGGGGTTGGTTATTCAAAGGGGAGATATTAACACCCTAAACATCTAAATCTGCAGGAACCTCTTTGAAAATCTGTGTATTTTGGCTATAAAAGGTGTATACAAAAATAAATGCTGGAGATGAGAGAAGAAGTATTTTTTACAATTTTCCACCTGTCGTGGTTGAGAACCTTTATTTCCTAAATACCACCTTTCGTGCAATATGGGATCAGGGTACTCATAGTTTATCTCAGAAGTTTTAAAACACATGTGTGTTGGTTAATTTTAAGAGAAGAGACATCATTATCATCCGAGTGGAAAACATACTTACTACCCACGATTATGAAAAAGGAGAATTTGCATCATCTCAAAGTGGAGAATATAGCTTTGATTTAAAAATCTAAAAAGCTTCACTCAACACCAAGGTGGAAAATATCTCATTTCACTATATATCTTAGAAGTATAGTACCTTATGTCACTACAAGAATCGACAAGAGTCAAATCTTTTGAGAAAAAGTTTAAAGTAAAAAGCCAAAGTGGCAAAATGGTCTGAATGAGGTTAATTAACTTTTAATCTTGATAAAAATATCAAAGTATGATTAAATTGATTAAGGTTTAATTAAGAAAAGATTTATGAAAACGCATGGACCTAAGTTAAAATTTGTTATGAAAGTTGTTCAAGTTAGAAAACAAGAAGAGTTTTTAAAAGGGAGGGAGAAGATTTTTGAAATTAAAGAAGATGGGAGGAGATGAAGGGACTATCCTAAAGCATAAAGTAATATCCAAGGAAAAGAATGGTCTAACCAACAAGAAGCCAACACTTGACATGAAGAAGTTAATGTAGAATTCCCATCCTTTGGATTAAAACAAAGCAAGCAGAAATACTAAACCTCAGAGTAATGCCAAGCTTCAGATGAATTAACTCTCCACAAAAATTAGGCAGAGTAACAACTCTATACAGAGGAATTCTCAATCATACAAAAAGCATGAAAATTAGAACATCCTGCACAAAGAAAAAATTCAAACCAATGCCTCAAAGGATTTCAAATAGAATAACAACAGAGCAACAAGGTCCCTAAGCATCAAGGCTTCTAATCCTAAGTCCGAGAGATCCACAACTCCATAATGCCAAGTATAGTAACCAAGTAGTCCAAGTAACCTTAAAGATTTTAATGTTCAAGTTGATTATTAAGTGTCTTTAAAAGAAAAGAAAGCTCAAGTGAACAAAGAAAAAATTACATAAAAAAAAGCTCAAGTGAGCAAAGGAAACAAAATGGCATGAAATGTAAATGCTAAAAAAACAAATGGTACAAAAAATAAAGGAACAAATTAAAGTCATAAAGTAAAGTAAATTGTTAGTGAATTAGAAGTTAAAGGGTTTGTTGAATGACCATCTTGAAGCTTGCTTTTGAAAACTTATTAGAAAATTGATAAAATTAGAGCTTCTCAACAACAAGTTTCATTTTCTTTTTGTCAAGTAATCATTCATTTTAGGTGCTCAAAATAACCACATATGATCAACGATGTTCAAATGATTCACTTAGATCAAAATTCATGAAGTTCATTAGAGGTTTGATAGAATCAAAACCTCGTAAAAATGAGCTTCTAAGTTATTGGATCCAAGGTTTAAAATTAAACATGTTTGGGCTAGCAAACATAGGTTTGGGTCACGAATGATAATTTTTTTAATCGGGACGAATTTAGCACTATGTTAAGCAATCGTAAGTGGACTTATGTAGAAGTCGCACCTATTTTGAGGTCGGTCAATAGAAATCTATGTACCAAACATGTTAGAGAAATGATATGTAGATTATTATCCAAAAAACATGTAGCACAAGTAGAAACCAGAAAGGGATAAGATGAAGAGGGAGGAGAATCATAGTGTAACCAATGTACCAGATGAAATTAGAGTTTCAAATATAATTAACATCATTCATCCATTTTGGTGAATTTGGTTTTTTCAACCTAGTAACACTCAAGATCCAATTAGGTTCAGGAACTTATCCAAAAAAAAAAACACTCAAGTGTCTCCAAATCAGGACCAATAAAAAAATAAGAAAATATATTTAATATAAACAAAATTTAAATGATTTAAAAAGGAAATAATTGGTAAAATACACAACATGTATTTAAACATCAAGTAAATATCCTAAAAAAATCAGAAGTCAAATATGAGTCAACATGTGTTGACAAAAAAATTTAGAATTTTTTAAAGTCCAAAACTATTTTTAAACATATAAAGAAATAAGAAAAATGAACCAAAATTTGTGAAAAATAGTAAAATCAAAAATAAAAATAAAATGAGGTCACCAATGTTTATCAAGAGGTCATTGGATCCTTCCATAATTTTTTTTCAGAATTTAAAAATCAGGAAAAGTATTTTTAAATAATTAAAATAAGAAAAATAAAGTGAAAAATCATTAAAAAAAAATAACTAATCACAAAATAAAATTGTGAAAAAATAAAAATCATAAAGAGACAAATCAAAAGTATTTTTGATAATATTTTCACAATTTTAGAAGTTAAAATGATTTTTTTATGAAATTTTGAAGTTTAAAACTATTAAAACAAAATTAAAAGCTCCAACCACTCATGAATTGCAAGTCCTTCAATCTGTAAAATCAGAAGTTCAGACCAATTCCATTCTCTTCGTCTAATTAAGACAATTCCAATGGTACCCTCACAAATAATTTATATTAAACACAACTTAGTCGATTTAGAAAAAACCATAAGGAAACAATTGAAAAGGGATTTGAATATTCATGAGCAAAACTCACTTCCAGTTAAAAACCAATGATGCTATGAGTATCAGACTGATGAGAGCTACATTGTAGTAACAAGTTTGGAGAGAGTTGATGGATGAATCTACTTGATGAAGACTGACTTCAGAGCTCTAAAACATGACTTAGCTAGCACGATTTAGAGCACTTCAAAGCTTGGTTCTTCGTCTGTCAGCTTCAGTGAAGTTCAAGGATGAAGAATGAACAAAGAATTGGATTGAAAAATAAGGAAAGATTGAATTCGAAAACTCATAATTGTGAGCTACGGAAAGAGTATTGCATGGTGATTTTGGTTTTCCAAGCTTGTGGAAATGAGTGGGATGTGTCCCTTATTTATAGCTGAGCATAATGGAAACAAAAAGTGAGAGAAATGATCAATTATGAGTGGTATTCATGTGAACCTACATCATGAGCAAAGTGTAACTTGTAATCCATCTAAACTCACTCAATTCTTGTGTTATGATGCTTAAACAAGTTTGAGAAAGTTGGTTAAACATGATTAAGTGAAAAACGCACATAAAATTAGTGATTAGAGGCCACATTATTGAAATCAAACTATGACTTCAAACAAAAACTCAATTTCATGGAAGAAACTTCAAGAGCATGGGGCACACAATGTAGGAGGCTTTATGATCTCATTCTTTTCAAAATGGAAAGATATCACAACAAACATCACAATGTACTATAAAAGGTAGCAATTGAATGCTTGAGTAAAAAGTTATTCAAGTTTGAAATCATGAAAAACACGCGGGTAGTTGTACTTAGAAATATTTCTAAGTGTTGAGCTTCAAAATGACTTATCATGTTCATCAAAATTACATCTCCTTCCACTCAAAATTTAATTTTGATACTTGAAGATGAAATGAAGTAGACTTCTTGAGTTGAATTTTGAAATTGAGATCACTCAAAAATCATAAAAATTGTAAGATTTATAGTATTTGGAAGATGATGAACAAATTTGGGGAAATTCACAAAAGACCTATAATCTTTTCAATTCTTAAACAAACTTCCAAGTATTTTCAAGTCTTGCGTATTGCATCAAAGTTGTAGTAGACATCACAAATATTATTGTGAAAAAATAATGGGTTCAAGGTGATAAAAAATGTTCAAGTTAGGATCCTTTGAGGTCACACAAGAGAATTTGATAGCTTTCCCAAAGGGCTTGTAATCTTTCCCAATAATTAGTGATCTTCCATTAAAAATTAGCCTTAAACCCTTGAAGATAACTTTTTAAGGACCTTTGAAAGAGAATCATGGATTTTAAATCAATCAAAAATCTCAAAAAAATGAGCAAGATATGGTCCTCGGAAGTCGGCAAACCCTAGCTCAGTGAGTGTCAAAATGACTTGTAACCCCTTTCAACTTTTGATGACTTTCCTTTCACAATTGGATCTTTTCATGTGAAGAGAAGTTGTTGTAGATGATGATAAGAATCCATAGCCAAAAGAACCAACTCAAAATATTTAAAATTGAGAGAATTGTGATAATTGAATCAAGCATTTGCTAAATTAGGCCAAACTTGTTGAATAAACCTTGAATCTTTTGAACTTTCTTGGAAAAATAAAACATGATGGATCATATTAGACCTTGAAATTATGTTACCTTGAAGCACACTCAAAGATGGAGCTTAAGTCTCAATGAAACTTATTGAAGAAGACTTTGAAACAAACACATGAACCTATGAATCTTCTTGATAAAAGCCACCACCAACGTTGAGGAAAATGTGACCTAAATAAAGTGAGATAGATATTTGAACCAAAGAACTTTGATATCATAAACATAGCCTTGAAGGTTAAGGTCTTGCAATCCAATGAAGAACGATTTGATTGAGGATCATCCCTCAAAACCCTAGGTTAGATGGTGAGATGGATGCAATTGTGTCATCACCTATAATATAAACATTCAAAAAAACATATATATGATGGGAAAAATAACAAGTGTACTATTCTCACTGATGTTGTAATAATAGAGAAAATTCTCGAATATAAATCTCAAGGATTGCGTACAATTATCGAGTTAAATTTATGTTCAATTAAATAAAAATTTAATTTTGGTTTTGGTTTTGATATTGTAACTTAAAAAAAAAGCAGAAATATAAAATGGCTTGTTCACAGATATAAGCAGCATGCTAGGGTGTGGTGTGTAATTTTCCTTATAACAACCTTGAATCCCGATTTCTTCAACAAGTTCATAAAATTCAACTATTAGCCCTTTATATTATTTACCCCTAAGTCCTTAATGAGAAAAACTTTAACCATCCATCCTAAGTCCTAAGTCCTAAGTCCTTAGGGATATCTGATAGAGTCAAGCCTTTATTTTATCAAGAGTGATCCAGTAACTCTAGGGTATCCCTAGTCCTAGGTGATATCTACTATAGTCTACTCGTACAAAAACCTTAACAACTACGGTCTAGCTGGTTGTTAAATGTAACTAGATCCTAATTGGTTCAATCGGGAAAACATGAAAATGTTGCACAATTAAATTGAATAATAAAAATCATGTAATTGATGAAATCAGAAATTCAAAGTTATTATAGAATCAAATTAGGGACACCCCCTATCATTGGAGGGTTTAGCTACTAATATTTTTCAAAATAATCACAAGATAAAGATTAGACATAACAATATTTGGATAACTTCAAATCTTCAATAATTTCCGCTCATGAGAATCTTCCACTTCCAAGAACCTTGATCTCCCCAATCTTAAGTGGTGTAAACTATTCTTTGCTGCAAAAAAGTCCCCTAATTCTTCTGCAAAACTCATCTAAGTAGTGCACAATCCATTTGTCTCGGTCGGAAATTCCCAAAACGCCCCTCTGGGTACCAAATCAAAGAAAATCATAAAAACACTCAAATTCAGCGTCCAAGCCAACACGGGTCGTGTCACCTGACACGGGAACCTGTGTCGGCCTCTGTCCATCAATCCAACAAAACCTCTCACCCAGACCTTCTGACACTGACCTTGTCAGCTGACACGAGCATCCGTGTCAGCCTATGCCTCTTATCCCAAACTAAAACAGTGTATCCTGTCTTGACACGGCCCGTGTCAGGTGACACGTGTGGCCGTGTCAGGCACCGTATTTCTTAGTTTTTGGGACTTCCTCCAAAACCTCAAATTTTCACTTTTCGCATTAATTTTCCTGGTTTTATTACTCTGAGCCTAAAAATAACAAAATACACAACCAATGCATAAAACATAGAAGAATGAAATAAAACACTTGACAAAATAAAGAAACTATAACTAAAATCAGCTATAAATAAAGGTGGAAAAACCCATGATAAAACATTCCCAAATTTAAATTGATGTTTGACCTCAAGCGACCATTACAAGAACTCATGAAAATCACAGCATCCTAGTACTCATACGTGAGACATTCATTCAAATTGATCAAAAAGCAGTTTGACCGATGTTCACATGACGCGAAGAGTTTGTGTAAGAACTTTAAATCTCAAGCTTCCTCTTCAGACACCTTTCTAACTATGCTTTATACTTAACTCTTTTTCCCATTTTCCTCCTTTTTCATTCGGACAGTCAAATTAAGGCAATGTTAGTTTTTCATGATCATCACACGCACAAGACTAATGAAGAATTTTTTTGTTCAGCCACCAAATAAGAGCTTTTTCTCCTCTTTAATTTCATATGAAATTTTCAAAACTTTTTAGTTTTTATTTTTCCTTTTATGGAAGACGTTTGGGGATCAACCCCCTTTGGGCTAAATAACCTGGTGAGGGCTACCCAACTTAGCGAGCCAGTTGCCTTTTATCGCCTTTTCATAGTTTGGTGCCAGCTTTATTTATTTCTCAACCAATCATGCCCACATGTAAATCTATATTATGCCAGACTATAAAGGTAAACTACTCAAGGAGTACTTATCATGATTCAAGCACTATCGTACAAATTTACACGTTAGACTCGTATCACTGTCACATTATTCCGAACCTCCTACCCTTGAAAAACCATCCCTTTGTCTCAATATACTATTCCCGATCTCTATGAAATACAAACTCTTGAGCAAAAAAACACAAAAGTTCAATCCAAATTTGTGAAGGACTTAAACTCGTGGATTTACACCGCAATTAGAAAAGAACCAACAAAATAACTCGAAAAGAAAAGCAGTAAAACCCCCTAAAACTTGAACTAAACATTGAACCTAATGTTTCAGAACTAGCTCGAGAAGGTGACTCACAGAGGGTAATGCAACACCAACTGCTGCCTCCTAGATTTCATCAGTAAGGCTCCTTTTTTTACCTGCAGACAAAATAAAACAAACACAAAAAGAAAAACTAAGTAATTAAAAACGTGGGTTGCCTCCCACGAAGCGCTTTGTTTAACATGGAATAGCTCGACGATTCATCCCCTTATGGGGGTACATCCTCTTCCACACCTTGTTACTTGTCTTTTCTGCAACCCATAACCCATTCAAATTAAAAGTATTTACACCTTTGTGCTTCCATCCGCTTCTAACTTCCATCTTCTAAGGCTGGTGTTCCTTCTGCTTTCTCTTCTTTCCTTCTTAACTGAGCTTAAGAATTTTTATTGATGCCACCTGAGATATTTTTCCTGAGACTTCTTCTAGGAGTGATTTTGAAAGGTTTCTTTCTCCATCTACTTTGATCATTCCGACTGAAAATTTATTCTTTCCACCTGCACCTTGCTTCTTAATTTCCAACACCTTCAAGGTTATCTCCTCATCAAATGATTTTAGTGTCAGATTACTTGTCTCGAAATAAAAAATTGCATCTTCTATTAAGCAAAAAGGGTCGACTAAGAATTATAGGATTCTCTTCATCTTCAGGAATGTCTATTACAACACCTGAGGCCGAAAAAGGCTAGGAGTGGTTGTACCGCATGTAACACCCGAGGCCTAAGAGGGAAAAGGTGGTCACCACATTGAAATGAGAGGGATCCCGAGGCTATGCAGGTATGATATTTCATGGTTGAATGAATACTTATAAGGATTAATTGGTACTACCTATACAAGATGCATCTTCTTTTCGGTAGCCCGTTCCATAAGAACTCCACAGTTAAGCGTGCTTGACTTGGAGTAGTATTGGGAGGATGGGTGACCTTTTGGGAAATCTCTCAGAAAGTGTTGAGTAAGGATAAACCATGCTGAAAAGACCCATGGTGATTTTTGAGGTCAGTTGATAATCCTAAAAGTAGCCTAGGGCATTACAAATGGTATCAGAGCCATACCTTCCCCAGTACGATGTGGTTCGAGAATGAACCATGCCGAAGCTGGTGGGCATGTAACACCTGAGGCCGAAATAGGAGAGGATTGGTTGCACCGCATGTAACACCCAAAGCCTAAGATGGGAAAGGTGGCCGCCACATCAGAATGAGAGAGATCCCGAGGCTATACAGGTATGGAATTGATGGTTGAAGGAAGACTTATAAGGATTAATTGGTACTACCTATACCAAAAAGACGCATCTTCTTTTCGGTATTCCGTTCCATAAGAACTCAATAGTTAAGTATGCTTGGCTAGGAAAGGTATTGGGATGGGTGACCTTCTGGGAAGTTTCTCGGAAAGTGTGTGAGTGAGAAAATAATTGGTAAAATACACAACATGTATTAAAACACCAAGTAAATATCCTAAAAAAATATCAGAAGTCAAATATGAGTCAACATGTGTTGACAAAAAAATTTAGAATTTTTTAAGGTCAGAAACTATTTTTAAACATATAAATAAATAAGCAAAATAAACCAAAATTTGTGAAAAATACTAAAATCAAAAATAAAAATAAAACGAGGTCACCAATATTTGTCAAGAAGTCATTGGATCCTTCCATAATTTTTTTTCAGAATTTAAAAATCAGGAAAAGTATTTTTAAACAATTAAAATAAGGCAAATAAAGTGAAAAATCGTAGAAAAAATAACTAATCACAAAATAAAATTATGAAAAAATAAAAATCAGAAAGAGAAAAATCAAAAGTATTTTTGATAATTTTTTCACAATTTTATAAGGTAAAATGATTTTTTTATGAATTTTTGAAGTTTAAAACTATTAAAACAAAATTAAAAGCTCCAGCGACTCATGAATTGCAAGTCTTTCAATCTTCAAAATTAGAAGTTCAGACCAATTCCATTTGTTTCGTCTAATTAAGACAATTCCATTGGTACCCTCACGAAAAATTTATATTAAGCACAAGTTAGTCGATTTGGAAAAAACCAGAAGGAAACAAATGAAAAGGGATTTGAATATTCATGAGAAAAACTCACTCCAGTTAAAAACCAATGATGTTATGATTATTAGACTGATGAGAGCTACATTGTAGTAACAAGTTTGGAGAGAGTTGATGGATGAATCTACTTGGTAAAGCTTGACTTCAGAGCTCTAAAAAATGACTTAGCTAGCACGATTTAGAGCACTTCAAGGCTTGGTTTTTGTCTGTTAGCTTCAGGTGAAGTTCAAGGATGAAGAATGAACAAAGAATTGGATTAAAAAATAAGGAAAGATTGAATTCGGAAACTCAGAATTGTGAGCTATGGAAAGAATTTATCACGATGATATTGGTTCCCAAGCATGTGGAAATGAGTGGGATGTGTCCCTTATTTATAGCTGAGCATAATGGAAACAAAAAGTGAGAGAAATGATCAATTATGAGTGGTATTTGTGTGCACCTGCATCATGAGCAAAGTGTAACTTGTAATCCACCTAAACTCACTCAATTCTTGTGTTATGATGCTTAAAAAAGTCTGAGCATGTTGGTTAAACATGATTAAGTGAAAAACACACATAAAATTAGTGATTAGAGGCCACATTATTGAAATCAAATTCTGACTTCAAACAAAAACTCAATTTCATGGAGGAAACTTCAAGAGCATGGGGCACACCATATAGGAGGCTTTATGATCTCATTATTTTCGAATTGGAAAGATATCACAACAAACTTCACAATGTACCAAGAAAGGTAGCATTTGGATGCTTGAGTAAAAAGTTATTTAATTTTGAAATCATGAAAAACACGCGGGTAGTTGCACTTAGAAATATTTCTAAGTGTTGAGCTTCAAAATGACTTATAATGTTCATCAAAATTACATGTCCTTCCACTCAAAATTTAATCTTGATACTTTAAGATGAAATGAAGAAGACCTCTTGAATTGAATTTTGAAATTGAGATCACTCAAAAATCATAAAAATTGTAAGAGTTATAGTCTTTGGAAGATGATGAACATATTTGGGGAAATTCACGAAAGACCTATAATGTTTTCAATTCTTAAACAAATTTCCAAGTATTTTAAAGTCTGGAATAATGCATAAAAGTTGTAGTAGACATCCCAGATATTATTGTGAAAAAAGAACAGGGTCAAGGTGATAAAAATTGTTCAAGTTAGGATCCTTTGAGGTCACACAAGAGAATTTGATAGCTTTCCCAAAGGGTTTGTAATCTCTCCCAATCATTAGTGGTCTTCCATTCAAAATTAGCCTTAAACCCTTGAAGAGAACTTGTTAAGGACCCTTTAAATATAATCATGGATTTTGAATCAATCAAAAATTTCATAAAAATGAGTAAGATATGGTCCTCGGAAGTCAGCAAACCCTAGCTCAGTGAGTGTCAAAATGACTTGTAAGCCCTTTCTACTTTTGATTACTTTCCTTGCACAATTGGATCTTTTCATGTGAAGAGAAGTTGTTGTAGATGATGATAAGAATCCATAGCCAAAAGAACCAACTCAAAATATTTAAAATTGAGAGAATTGTGATCACTAAATCAAGCATTTTCTCAATTAGGCCAAACTTGTTGAATAAACCTTGAATCTTTTGAACTTTCTTGGAAAAATAAAACATGATGGATCATATTATACCTTGAAATGATGTTATCTTGAGGCACACTCAAAGATGGAGCTTAAGTCTCAATGAAACTTATTGAAGAAGACATTGAAACAAACACATGAACCTATGAACCTTCTTGATAAGTTCCACCATCAACCTTGAGGAAAACGTGACCTAAATAAAGTGAGATAGCTCTTTGAACCAAAGAACTTGATATCATAAACATAGCCTTGACGCTTAAGCTCTTGCAAGCCAATGAAGAACCATTTGACTGAGGATCATCCCTCAAAAACCTAGGTTAGATGGTGAGATGGATGCAGTTGTGTCATCACCTACAATATAAACATTCAAAAAAACATATATATGATGGGAAAAATAACAAGTGTACTATTCTCACTGATGTTGTAATAATAGGGAAAATTCTCAAATATCAATCTCAAGGATTGCGTGCAATTATTGAGTTAAATTTATGTTCAATTAAATAAAAACTTAATTTGGGATTTGGTTTTAATATTGTAACTTAACAAAAAGAAGAAATATAAAATGGCTTTTTCACAGATATGAGGAGCATGCTAGGGTGTGCTGTGTAATTTTCCTTATAAAAACCTTGAATCCCGATTTCTTCAACAAGTTCATAACATTCAACTATCAACCCTTTATATTATTTCCCCCTAAGTCCTTAATGAGAAAAACTTTAACCATCCATCCTAAATCATAAGTCCTTAGGGATATATGATGGAGTCAAGACTTTATTTTATCAAGAGTGAACCAATAACTATAGGGTATCCCTAGTCCTAGGTGATATCTACTATAGTCTACTCGTACAAAAACCTTAACAACTATGGTCTAGCTGGTTGTTAACTGTAAATAAATACTAATTGGTTCAATCGAGAAAGCATGAAAATGTTGCACAATTAAAGTGAATAATAAAAACCATGTAAATGATGAAATTAGAAATTTAAAGTTATTATAGAATCAAACCAGGGACACCCCCTATCATTGGGGGGTTTAGCTACCGATATTGTTCAAAATAATCACAAGATAAAGATTAGACATTACAATAATTGGATAGTTTCAAAGCTTCAATTGTTTCCGCTCATGAGAATATTCCACTTCCAAGAACCTTGATCTCCCTAATCTTCAGTCGTGTAAACTATTCTTTGCTGCAAAAAAGTCCCCTAATTCTTCTGCAAAACTCATCTAAATAGTGCACAATCAATTTGCCTCGGTTGGAAATTCCCAAAATGCCCCTCTGGGTCCCAAATCATAAAAAATCATAAAAACACTCAAAATCAGCGTCCAGGCCAACACGGGTCGTGTCACCTGACACGGGAACCCGTGTCGGCCTCTGTCCATCGATCCAACAAAACCTCTCACCAAACTTTCTGACACAGACCGTGTCAGCTGACACGAGCATCCATGTCAGCCTCAACCTCTTCTCCTAAACTAAAACAGCGTATCCTCTCCTGACACGGGCCGTGTCAGGTGACATGGGTGGCCTTGTCAGGAACCTTATTTATTAGTTTTTGAGACTTCCTCCAAAACATCAAATTTTCCCTTTTCGCATTAATTTTCTTGGTTTTATTACTCTGAGCCTAAAAATAACAAAATACACAACCAATGCATAAATCATTGAAGATTGAAATAAAACACTTGACAAAATAAAGAAACTATAACTAAAATCAACCGTAAATAAAGGTGGAAAAACCCATGATAAAACTCCCCCAAATTTAAATTGTTGTTTGACCTCAAGCAACCATTACAAGAACTCATGAAAATCATAGCAACCTGGTACTCATACGTGAGACATTCATTCAAAATGATCAAAAAGCAGTTTGACCGATGTTCACATGAAGCAAAGAGTTTGTGTAAGAACCTTTAAATCTTGAGCTTCCTCTTCTGACACCTTTCTAACTATGCTTTGAACTTAACTCTTTTTACAATTTTCCTCCTTTTTCATTCGGACAATCAAATTAAGGCAATGTGAGTTTTTGATGATCATCATACGCACAAGACTAATCAAGAAAATTTTTGTTCAGCCACCAAATAAGAGCTTTTTCTCCTCTTTAATTTTAGATGAAATTTTCAAAACTTTTCAGTTTTTATATTGTCCTTTTATGGACGACGTTTGGGGATCAACCCCCTTTGGGCTAAATAACCTGGTGAGGGCTACCCAACTTAGAGAGCCTGTTGCCTTTTACCGCCTTTTCATAGTTTGGTGCCAGCTTTATTTATTTCTTAACCAATCATACCCGCATGTAAATCTATATTATGCCAGACTATAAAGATAAACTACTCAAGGAGTACTTATCATGATTCAAGCACTATCTTACAAATTTACACGTTAGACTCGTATCACTGTCACGTTATTCCGAACTTCCTACCCTTGAAAAACCATCCCTTTATCTCAATATACTATTCCTGATCTCTATGAAATACAAACTCTTGAGCAAAACAACACAAAAGTTCGATCCAAATTTTGGAAGGACTTCAACTTGTGGATTTACACCGCAATTAGCAAAGAACCAACAAAATAACTCGAAAAGAAAAGCAGTAAAACCCCCTAAAACTTGAACTAATCATTGACCCTAATGTTTCAGAACTAGCTCGAGAAGGTGACGCACAGAGGGTAATGCAACACCAGCTGTTGCCTCCTAGATTTCATCAGTAAGGCTCCTTTTTTTTACCTGCAGACAAAATAAAACAAATACAAAAAAAACTAAGTTATTAGAAACGTGGGTTGCCTCCCACGAAGCGCTTTGTTTAACATATCATAGCTCGACGATTCATCCCCTTATGGGGGTACTTCCTCTTCCAAACCTTGGCACTTGTCTTTTCCGCAACCCATAACCCATTCAAATTAAAAGTATCTACACCTTTATGCTTCCATCCGCTTATAACTTCCATCTTCTAAGATTGGTGTTCCTTCTGCTTTCTCTTCTTTCCTTCTTGACTGAGCTTAAGAATTTTTATTGATGCCACCTGAGATATTTTTCCTGAGACTTCTTCTGGGAGTGATTTTGAATGGTTTATTTGTCCTTCTACTTTGATCATTCCGACTGAAAATTTATTCTTTCCACCTGCACATTGCTTCTTAATTTTCAACACCTTCAAGGTTATCTCCTCATCAAATGATTTTAGTGTCAGATTACTTGTCTCGAAATAAAAAATTGCATCTTCTATTAAGCAAAAAGGGTCGACTAAGAATTATAGGATTCTCTTCATCTTCAGGAATGTCTATTACAACACCTGAGGCCGAAAAAGGCTAGGAGTGGTTGTACCGCATGTAACACCCGAGGCCTAAGAGGGAAAAGGTGGTCACCACATTGAAATGAGAGGGATCCCGAGGCTATGCAGGTATGATATTTCATGGTTGAATGAATACTTATAAGGATTAATTGGTACTACCTATACAAGATACATCTTCTTTTCGGTAGCCCGTTCCATAAGAACTCCACAGTTAAGCGTGCTTGACTTGGAGTAGTATTGGGAGGATGGGTGACCTTTTGGGAAATCTCTCAGAAAGTGTGTGAGTAAGGATAAACCATGCTGAAAAGACCCATGTTGATTTTTGAGGTCAGTTGATAATCCTAAAAGTAGCCTAGGGCATTACAAATGGTATCAGAGCCATACCTTCCCCAGTACGATGTGGTTCGAGAATGAACCATGCCGAAGCTGGTGGGCATGTAACACCTGAGGCCGAAATAGGAGAGGATTGGTTGCACTGCATGTAACACCCAAAGCCTAAGATGGGAAAGGTGGCCGCCACATCAGAATGAGAGAGATCCCGAGGCTATACAGGTATGGAATTGATGGTTGAAGGAAGACTTATATGGATTAATTGGTACTACCTATACCAAAAAGACGCATCTTCTTTTCGGTATTCCGTTCCATAAGAACTCAATAGTTAAGTATGCTTGGCTAGGAAAGGTATTGGGATGGGTGACCTTCTGGGAAGTTTCTCGGAAAGTGTGTGAGTGAGAAAATAATTGGTAAAATACACAACATGTATTAAAACACCAAGTAAATATCCTAAAAAAATATCAGAAGTCAAATATGAGTCAACATGTGTTGACAAAAAAATTTAGAATTTTTTAAGGTCAGAAACTATTTTTAAACATATAAATAAATAAGCAAAATAAACCAAAATTTGTGAAAAATACTAAAATCAAAAATAAAAATAAAACGAGGTCACCAATATTTGTCAAGAAGTCATTGGATCCTTCCATAATTTTTTTTCAGAATTTAAAAATCAGGAAAAGTATTTTTAAACAATTAAAATAAGGCAAATAAAGTGAAAAATCGTAGAAAAAATAACTAATCACAAAATAAAATTGTGAAAAAATAAAAATCAGAAAGAGAAAAATCAAAAGTATTTTTGATAATTTTTTCACAATTTTATAAGGTAAAATGATTTTTTTATGAATTTTTGAAGTTTAAAACTATTAAAACAAAATTAAAAGCTCCAGCGACTCATGAATTGCAAGTCTTTCAATCTTCAAAATTAGAAGTTCAGACCAATTCCATTTGTTTCGTCTAATTAAGACAATTCCATTGGTACCCTCACGAAAAATTTATATTAAGCACAAGTTAGTCGATTTGGAAAAAACCAGAAGGAAACAAATGAAAAGGGATTTGAATATTCATGAGAAAAACTCACTCCAGTTAAAAACCAATGATGTTATGATTATTAGACTGATGAGAGCTACATTGTAGTAACAAGTTTGGAGAGAGTTGATGGATGAATCTACTTGGTAAAGCTTGACTTCAGAGCTCTAAAAAATGACTTAGCTAGCACGATTTAGAGCACTTCAAGGCTTGGTTTTTGTCTGTTAGCTTCAGGTGAAGTTCAAGGATGAAGAACGAACAAAGAATTGGATTAAAAAATAAGGAAAGATTGAATTCGGAAACTCAGAATTGTGAGCTATGGAAAGAATTTATCACGATGATATTGGTTCCTAAGCATGTGGAAATGAGTGGGATGTGTCCCTTATTTATAGCTGAGCATAATGGAAACAAAAAGTGAGAGAAATTATCAATTATGAGTGGTATTTGTGTGCACCTGCATCATGAGCAAAGTGTAACTTGTAATCCATCTAAACTCACTCAATTCTTGTGTTATGATGCTTAAAAAAGTCTGAGCATGTTGGTTAAACATGATTAAGTGAAAAACACACATAAAATTAGTGATTAGAGGCCACATTATTGAAATCAAATTCTGACTTCAAACAAAAACTCAATTTCATGGAGGAAACTTCAAGAGCATGGGGCACACCATATAGGAGGCTTTATGATCTCATTATTTTCGAATTGGAAAGATATCACAACAAACTTCACAATGTACCAAGAAAGGTAGCATTTGGATGCTTGAGTAAAAAGTTATTTAATTTTGAAATCATGAAAAACACGCGGGTAGTTGCACTTAGAAATATTTCTAAGTGTTGAGCTTCAAAATGACTTATAATGTTCATCAAAATTACATGTCCTTCCACTCAAAATTTAATCTTGATACTTTAAGATGAAATGAAGAAGACCTCTTGAATTGAATTTTGAAATTGAGATCACTCAAAAATCATAAAAATTGTAAGAGTTATAGTCTTTGGAAGATGATGAACATATTTGGGGAAATTCACGAAAGACCTATAATGTTTTCAATTCTTAAACAAATTTCCAAGTATTTTAAAGTCTGGAATAATGCATAAAAGTTGTAGTAGACATCCCAGATATTATTGTGAAAAAAGAACAGGGTCAAGGTGATAAAAATTGTTCAAGTTAGGATCCTTTGAGGTCACACAAGAGAATTTGATAGCTTTCCCAAAGGGTTTGTAATCTCTCCCAATCATTAGTGGTCTTCCATTCAAAATTAGCCTTAAACCCTTGAAGAGAACTTGTTAAGGACCCTTTAAATATAATCATGGATTTTGAATCAATCAAAAATTTCATAAAAATGAGTAAGATATGGTCCTCGGAAGTCAGCAAACCCTAGCTCAGTGAGTGTCAAAATGACTTGTAAGCCCTTTCTACTTTTGATTACTTTCCTTGCACAATTGGATCTTTTCATGTGAAGAGAAGTTGTTGTAGATGATGATAAGAATCCATAGCCAAAAGAACCAACTCAAAATATTTAAAATTGAGAGAATTGTGATCACTAAATCAAGCATTTTCTCAATTAGGCCAAACTTGTTGAATAAACCTTGAATCTTTTGAACTTTCTTGGAAAAATAAAACATGATGGATCATATTATACCTTGAAATGATGTTATCTTGAGGCACACTCAAAGATGGAGCTTAAGTCTCAATGAAACTTATTGAAGAAGACATTAAAACAAACACATGAACCTATGAATCTTCTTGATAAGTTCCACCATCAACCTTGAGGAAAACGTGACCTAAATAAAGTGAGATAGCTCTTTGAACCAAAGAACTTGATATCATAAACATAGCCTTGACGCTTAAGCTCTTGCAAGCCAATGAAGAACCATTTGACTGAGGATCATCCCTCAAAAACCTAGGTTAGATGGTGAGATGGATGCAGTTGTGTCATCACCTACAATATAAACATTCAAAAAAACATATATATGATGGGAAAAATAACAAGTGTACTATTCTCATTGATGTTGTAATAATAGGGAAAATTCTCAAATATCAATCTCAAGGATTGCGTGCAATTATTGAGTTAAATTTATGTTCAATTAAATAAAAACTTAATTTGGGATTTGGTTTTAATATTGTAACTTAACAAAAAGAAGAAATATAAAATGGCTTTTTCACAGATATGAGGAGCATGCTAGGGTGTGCTGTGTAATTTTCCTTATAAAAACCTTGAATCCCGATTTCTTCAACAAGTTCATAACATTCAACTATCAGCCCTTTATATTATTTCCCCCTAAGTCCTTAATGAGAAAAACTTTAACCATCCATCCTAAATCATAAGTCCTTAGGGATATATGATGGAGTCAAGACTTTATTTTATCAAGAGTGAACCAATAACTATAGGGTATCCCTAGTCCTAGGTGATATCTACTATAGTCTACTCGTACAAAAACCTTAACAACTATGGTCTAGCTGGTTGTTAACTGTAAATAAATACTAATTGGTTCAATCAAGAAAGCATGAAAATGTTGCACAATTAAAGTGAATAATAAAAACCATGTAAATGATGAAATTAGAAATTTAAAGTTATTATAGAATCAAACCAGGGACACCCCCTATCATTGGGGGGTTTAGCTACCGATATTGTTCAAAATAATCACAAGATAAAGATTAGACATTACAATAATTGGATAGTTTCAAAGCTTCAATTTTTTCCGCTCATGAGAATCTTCCACTTCCAAGAACCTTGATCTCCCTAATCTTCAGTCGTGTAAACTATTCTTTGCTGCAAAAAAGTCCCCTAATTCTTCTGTAAAACTCATCTAAATAGTGCACAATCAATTTGCCTCGGTTGGAAATTCCCAAAATGCCCCTCTGGGTCCCAAATCATAAAAAATCATAAAAACACTCAAAATCAGCGTCCAGGCCAACACGGGTCGTGTCACCTGACACGGGAACCCGTGTCGGCCTCTGTCCATCGATCCAACAAAACCTCTCACCAAACTTTCTGACACAGACCGTGTCAGCTGACACGAGCATCCATGTCAGCCTCAGCCTCTTCTCCTAAACTAAAACAGCGTATCCTCTCCTGACACGGGCCGTGTCAGGTGACATGGGTGGCCTTGTCAGGAACCTTATTTATTAGTTTTTGAGACTTCCTCCAAAACTTCAAATTTTCCCTTTTCGCATTAATTTTCTTGGTTTTATTACTCTGAGCCTAAAAATAACAAAATACACAACCAATGCATAAATCATTGAAGATTGAAATAAAACACTTGACAAAATAAAGAAACTATAACTAAAATCAACCGTAAATAAAGGTGGAAAAACCCATGATAAAACTCCCCCAAATTTAAATTGTTGTTTGACCTCAAGCAACCATTACAAGAAGTCATGAAAATCATAGCAACCTGGTACTCATACGTGAGACATTCATTCAAAATGATCAAAAAGCAGTTTGACCGATGTTCACATGAAGCAAAGAGTTTGTGTAAGAACCTTTAAATCTTGAGCTTCCTCTTCTGACACCTTTCTAACTATGCTTTGTACTTAACTCTTTTTACAATTTTCCTCCTTTTTCATTCGGACAATCAAATTAAGGCAATGTGAGTTTTTGATGATCATCATACGCACAAGACTAATCAAGAAAATTTTTGTTCAGCCACCAAATAAGAGCTTTTTCTCCTCTTTAATTTTAGATGAAATTTTCAAAACTTTTCAGTTTTTATATTGTCCTTTTATGGACGAAGTTTGGGGATCAACCCCCTTTGGGCTAAATAACCTGGTGAGGGCTACCCAACTTAGAGAGCCTGTTGCCTTTTACCGCCTTTTCATAGTTTGGTGCCAGCTTTATTTATTTCTCAACCAATCATACCCGCATGTAAATCTATATTATGCCAGACTATAAAGATAAACTACTCAAGGAGTACTTATCATGATTCAAGCACTATCTTACAAATTTACACGTTAGACTCGTATCACTGTCACGTTATTCCGAACTTCCTACCCTTGAAAAACCATCCCTTTATCTCAATATACTATTCCTGATCTCTATGAAATACAAACTCTTGAGCAAAACAACACAAAAGTTCGATCCAAATTTTGGAAGGACTTCAACTTGTGGATTTACACCGCAATTAGCAAAGAACCAACAAAATAACTCGAAAAGAAAAGCAGTAAAACCCCCTAAAACTTGAACTAATCATTGACCCTAATGTTTCAGAACTAGCTCGAGAAGGTGACGCACAGAGGGTAATGCAACACCAGCTGTTGCCTCCTAGATTTCATCAGTAAGGCTCCTTTTTTTTACCTGCAGACAAAATAAAACAAATACAAAAAAAACTAAGTTATTAGAAACGTGGGTTGCCTCCCACGAAGCGCTTTGTTTAACATATCATAGCTCGACGATTCATCCCCTTATGGGGGTACTTCCTCTTCCAAACCTTGGCACTTGTCTTTTCCGCAACCCATAACCCATTCAAATCAAAAGTATCTACACCTTTATGCTTCCATCCGCTTCTAACTTCCATCTTCTAAGATTGGTGTTCCTTCTGCTTTCTCTTCTTTCCTTCTTGACTGAGCTTAAGAATTTTTATTGATGCCACCTGAGATATTTTTCTTGAGACTTCTTCTGGGAGTGATTTTGAATGGTTTATTTGTCCTTCTACTTTGATCATTCCGACTGAAAATTTATTCTTTCCACCTGCACATTGCTTCTTAATTTTCAACACCTTCAAGGTTATCTCCTCATCAAATGATTTTAGTGTCAGATTACTTGTCTCGAAATAAAAAATTGCATCTTCTATTAAGAAAAAAGGGTCGACTAAGAATTATAGGATTCTCTTCATCTTCAGGAATGTCTATTACAACACCTGAGGCCGAAAAAGGCTAGGAGTGGTTGTACCGCATGTAACACCCGAGGCCTAAGAGGGAAAAGGTGGTCACCACATTGAAATGAGAGGGATCCCGAGGCTATGCAGGTATGATATTTCATGGTTGAATGAATACTTATAAGGATTAATTGGTACTACCTATACAAGATGCATCTTCTTTTCGGTAGCCCGTTCCATAAGAACTCCACAGTTAAGCGTGCTTGACTTGGAGTAGTATTGGGAGGATGGGTGACCTTTTGGGAAGTTTCTCGAAAAGCGTGTGAGTAAGGATAAATCATGCTGAAAAGACCCATGTTGATTTTTGAGGTCAGTTGATAATCCTAAAAGTAGCCTAGGGCATTACAAATGGTATCAGAGCCATACCTTCCCCAGTACGATGTGGTTCGAGAATGAACCATGCCGAAGCTGGTGGGCATGTAACACCTGAGGCCGAAATAGGAGAGGATTGGTTGCACCGCATGTAACACCCAAAGCCTAAGATGGGAAAGGTGGCCGCCACATCAGAATGAGAGAGATCCCGAGGCTATACAGGTATGGAATTGATGGTTGAAGGAAGACTTATAAGGATTAATTGGTACTACCTATACCAAAAAGACGCATCTTCTTTTCGGTATTCCGTTCCATAAGAACTCAATAGTTAAGTATGCTTGGCTAGGAAAGGTATTGGGATGGGTGACCTTCTGGGAAGTTTCTCGGAAAGTGTGTGAGTGAGAATATAATTGGTAAAATACACAACATGTATTAAAACACCAAGTAAATATCCTAAAAAAATATCAGAAGTCAAATATGAGTCAACATGTGTTGACAAAAAAATTTAGAATTTTTTAAGGTCAGAAACTATTTTTAAACATATAAATAAATAAGCAAAATAAACCAAAATTTGTGAAAAATACTAAAATCAAAAATAAAAATAAAACGAGGTCACCAATATTTGTCAAGAAGTCATTGGATCCTTCCATAATTTTTTTTCAGAATTTAAAAATCAGGAAAAGTATTTTTAAACAATTAAAATAAGGCAAATAAAGTGAAAAATCGTAGAAAAAATAACTAATCACAAAATAAAATTGTGAAAAAATAAAAATCAGAAAGAGAAAAATCAAAAGTATTTTTGATAATTTTTTCACAATTTTATAAGGTAAAATGATTTTTTTATGAATTTTTGAAGTTTAAAACTATTAAAACAAAATTAAAAGCTCCAGCGACTCATGAATTGCAAGTCTTTCAATCTTCAAAATTAGAAGTTCAGACCAATTCCATTTGTTTCGTCTAATTAAGACAATTCCATTGGTACCCTCACGAAAAATTTATATTAAGCACAAGTTAGTCGATTTGGAAAAAACCAGAAGGAAACAAATGAAAAGGGATTTGAATATTCATGAGAAAAACTCACTCCAGTTAAAAACCAATGATGTTATGATTATTAGACTGATGAGAGCTACATTGTAGTAACAAGTTTGGAGAGAGTTGATGGATGAATCTACTTGGTAAAGCTTGACTTCAGAGCTCTAAAAAATGACTTAGCTAGCACGATTTAGAGCACTTCAAGGCTTGGTTTTTGTCTGTTAGCTTCAGGTGAAGTTCAAGGATGAAGAATGAACAAAGAATTGGATTAAAAAATAAGGAAAGATTGAATTCGGAAACTCAGAATTGTGAGCTATGGAAAGAATTTATCACGATGATATTGGTTCCCAAGCATGTGGAAATGAGTGGGATGTGTCCCTTATTTATAGCTGAGCATAATGGAAACAAAAAGTGAGAGAAATGATCAATTATGAGTGGTATTTGTGTGCACCTGCATCATGAGCAAAGTGTAACTTGTAATCCATCTAAACTCACCCAATTCTTGTGTTATGATGCTTAAAAAAGTCTGAGCATGTTGGTTAAACATGATTAAGTGAAAAACACACATAAAATTAGTGATCAGAGGCCACATTATTGAAATCAAATTCTGACTTCAAACAAAAACTCAATTTCATGGAGGAAACTTCAAGAGCATGGGGCACACCATATAGGAGGCTTTATGATCTCATTATTTTCGAATTGGAAAGATATCACAACAAACTTCACAATGTACCAAGAAAGGTAGCATTTGGATGCTTGAGTAAAAAGTTATTTAATTTTGAAATCATGAAAAACACGCGGGTAGTTGCACTTAGAAATATTTCTAAGTGTTGAGCTTCAAAATGACTTATAATGTTCATCAAAATTACATGTCCTTCCACTCAAAATTTAATCTTGATACTTTAAGATGAAATGAAGAAGACCTCTTGAATTGAATTTTGAAATTGAGATCACTCAAAAATCATAAAAATTGTAAGAGTTACAGTCTTTGGAAGATGATGAACATATTTGGGGAAATTCACGAAAGACCTATAATGTTTTCAATTCTTAAACAAATTTCCAAGTATTTTAAAGTCTGGAATAATGCATAAAAGTTGTAGTAGACATCCCATATATTATTGTGAAAAAAGAACAGGGTCAAGGTGATAAAAATTGTTCAAGTTAGGATCCTTTGAGGTCACACAAGAGAATTTGATAGCTTTCCCAAAGGGTTTGTAATCTCTCCCAATCATTAGTGGTCTTCCATTCAAAATTAGCCTTAAACCCTTGAAGAGAACTTGTTAAGGACCGTTTAAATATAATCATGGATTTTGAATCAATCAAAAATTTCATAAAAATGAGTAAGATATGGTCCTCGGAAGTCAGCAAACCCTAGCTCAGTGAGTGTCAAAATGACTTGTAAGCCCTTTCTACTTTTGATTACTTTCCTTGCACAATTGGATCTTTTCATGTGAAGAGAAGTTGTTGTAGATGATGATAAGAATCCATAGCCAAAAGAACCAACTCAAAATATTTAAAATTGAGAGAATTGTGATCACTAAATCAAGCATTTTCTCAATTAGGCCAAACTTGTTGAATAAACCTTGAATCTTTTGAACTTTCTTGGAAAAATAAAACATGATGGATCATATTATACCTTGAAATGATGTTATCTTGAGGCACACTCAAAGATGGAGCTTAAGTCTCAATGAAACTTATTGAAGAAGACATTGAAAAAAACACATGAACCTATGAATCTTCTTGATAAGTTCCACCACCAACCTTGAGGAAAACGTGACCTAAATAAAGTGAGATAGCTTTTTGAACCAAAGAACTTGATATCATAAACATAGCCTTGACGCTTAAGCTCTTGCAAGCCAATGAAGAACCATTTGACTGAGGATCATCCCTCAAAAACCTAGGTTAGATGGTGAGATGGATGCAGTTGTGTCATCACCTACAATATAAACATTCAAAAAAACATATATATGATGGGAAAAATAACAAGTGTACTATTCTCACTGATGTTGTAATAATAGGGAAAATTCTCAAATATCAATCTCAAGGATTGCGTGCAATTATTGAGTTAAATTTATGTTCAATTAAATAAAAACTTAATTTGGGATTTGGTTTTAATATTGTAACTTAACAAAAAGAAGAAATATAAAATGGCTTTTTCACAGATATGAGGAGCATGCTAGGGTGTGCTGTGTAATTTTCCTTATAAAAACCTTGAATCCCGATTTCTTCAACAAGTTCATAACATTCAACTATCAGCCCTTTATATTATTTCCCCCTAAGTCCTTAATGAGAAAAACTTTAACCATCCATCCTAAATCATAAGTACTTAGGGATATATGATGGAGTCAAGACTTTATTTTATCAAGAGTGAACCAATAACTATAGGGTATCCCTAGTCCTAGGTGATATCTACTATAGTCTACTCGTACAAAAACCTTAACAACTATGGTCTAGCTGGTTGTTAACTGTAAATAAATACTAATTGGTTCAATCGAGAAAGCATGAAAATGTTGCACAATTAAAGTGAATAATAAAAACCATGTAAATGATGAAATTAGAAATTTAAAGTTATTATAGAATCAAACCAGGGACACCCCCTATCATTGGGGGGTTTAGCTACCGATATTGTTCAAAATAATCACAAGATAAAGATTAGACATTACAATAATTGGATAGTTTCAAAGCTTCAATTGTTTCTGATCATGAGAATCTTCCACTTCCAAGAACCTTGATCTCCCTAATCTTCAGTCGTGTAAACTATTCTTTGCTGCAAAAAAGTCCCCTAATTCTTCTGCAAAACTCATCTAAATAGTGCACAATCAATTTGCCTCGGTTGGAAATTCCCAAAATGCCCCTCTGGGTCCCAAATCATAAAAAATCATAAAAACACTCAAAATCAGCGTCCAGGCCAACACGGGTCGTGTCACCTGACACGGGAACCCGTGTCGGCCTCTGCCCATCGATCCAACAAAACCTCTCACCAAACTTTCTGACACAGACCGTGTCAGCTGACACGAGCATCCATGTCAGCCTCAGCCTCTTCTCCTAAACTAAAACAGCGTATCCTCTCCTGACACGGGCCGTGTCAGGTGACATGGGTGGCCTTGTCAGGAACCTTATTTATTAGTTTTTGAGACTTCCTCCAAAACTTCAAATTTTCCCTTTTCGCATTAATTTTCTTGGTTTTATTACTCTGAGCCTAAAAATAACAAAATACACAACCAATGCATAAATCATTGAAGATTGAAATAAAACACTTGACAAAATAAAGAAACTATAACTAAAATCAACCGTAAATAAAGGTGGAAAAACCCATGATAAAACTCCCCCAAATTTAAATTGTTGTTTGACCTCAAGCAACCATTACAAGAACTCATGAAAATCATAGCAACCTGGTACTCATACGTGAGACATTCATTCAAAATGATCAAAAAGCAGTTTGACCGATGTTCACATGAAGCAAAGAGTTTGTGTAAGAACCTTTAAATCTTGAGCTTCCTCTTCTGACACCTTTCTAACTATGCTTTGTACTTAACTCTTTTTACAATTTTCCTCCTTTTTCATTCGGACAATCAAATTAAGGCAATGTGAGTTTTTGATGATCATCATACGCACAAGACTAATCAAGAAAATTTTTGTTCAGCCACCAAATAAGAGCTTTTTCTCCTCTTTAATTTTAGATGAAATTTTCAAAACTTTTCAGTTTTTATATTGTCCTTTTATGGACGAAGTTTGGGGATCAACCCTCTTTGGGCTAAATAACCTGGTGAGGGCTACCCAACTTAGAGAGCCTGTTGCCTTTTACCGCCTTTTCATAGTTTGGTGCCAGCTTTATTTATTTCTCAACCAATCATACCCGCATGTAAATCTATATTATGCCAGACTATAAAGATAAACTACTCAAGGAGTACTTATCATGATTCAAGCACTATCTTACAAATTTACACGTTAGACTCGTATCACTGTCACGTTATTCCGAACTTCCTACCCTTGAAAAACCATCCCTTTATCTCAATATACTATTCCTGATCTCTATGAAATACAAACTCTTGAGCAAAACAACACAAAAGTTCGATCCAAATTTTGGAAGGACTTCAACTTGTGGATTTACACCGCAATTAGCAAAGAACCAACAAAATAACTCGAAAAGAAAAGCAGTAAAACCCCCTAAAACTTGAACTAATCATTGACCCTAATGTTTCAGAACTAGCTCGAGAAGGTGACGCACAGAGGGTAATGCAACACCAGCTGTTGCCTCCTAGATTTCATCAGTAAGGCTCCTTTTTTTACCTGCAGACAAAATAAAACAAATACAAAAAAAACTAAGTTATTAGAAACGTGGGTTGCCTCCCACGAAGCGCTTTGTTTAACATATCATAGCTCGACGATTCATCCCCTTATGGGGGTACTTCCTCTTCCAAACCTTGGCACTTGTCTTTTCCGCAACCCATAACCCATTCAAATCAAAAGTATCTACACCTTTATGCTTCCATCCGCTTCTAACTTCCATCTTCTAAGATTGGTGTTCCTTCTGCTTTCTCTTCTTTCCTTCTTGACTGAGCTTAAGAATTTTTATTGATGCCACCTGAGATATTTTTCCTGAGACTTCTTCTGGGAGTGATTTTGAATGGTTTATTTGTCCTTCTACTTTGATCATTCCGACTGAAAATTTATTCTTTCCACCTGCACATTGCTTCTTAATTTTCAACACCTTCAAGGTTATTTCCTCCTCAAATGATTTTAGTGTCAGATTACTTGTCTCGAAATAAAAAATTGCATCTAATATTAAGAAAAAAGGGTCGACTAAGAATTATAAGATTCTCTTCATCTTCAGGAATGTCTATTACAACACTTGAGGCCAAAAAAGGCTAGGAGTGGTTGCACTGCATGTAACACCCGAGGCCTAAGAGGGCAAAGGTGGTCGCCACATTGGAATGAGAGGGATCCCGAGGCTATGCAGGTATGATATTTCATGGTTGAATGAATACTTATAAGGATTAATTGGTACTACCTATACAAGATGCATCTTCTTTTCGGTAGCCCGTTCCATAAGAACTCCACAGTTAAGCGTGCTTGACTTGGAGTAGTATTGGGAGGATGGGTGACCTTTTGGGAAGTTTCTCGAAAAGCGTGTGAGTAAGGATAAATCATGCTGAAAAGACCCATGTTGATTTTTGAGGTCAGTCGATAATCCTGAAAGTAGCCTAGGGAATTAAAAATCGTATCAGAGCCATACCTTCCCCAGTATGATGTGGTTCAAGGACGAACCATGCAGAAGCTGGTGGGCATGTAACACCTGAGGCCGAAAAAGGAGAGGATTGGTTGCACCACATGTAACACCCAAAGCCTAAGATGGAAAAGGTGGTCGCCACATCGGAATGAGAGAGATCCCGAGGCAATACAGGTATGGAATTGATGGTTGAAGGAAGACTTATAAGGATTAACTGGTACTACCTATACCAAAAAGACGCATCTTCTTTTCGGTAGCCCATTCCATAAGAACTCAATAGTTAAGCATGCTTGGCTAGGAAAAGTATTGGGATGGGTGACCTTCTGGGAAGTTTCTCAGAAAGTGTGTGAGTGAGGATAAATCATGCTGAAAAGACCCGTGTTGGTTTTGTCCCACTCTCTCTTATCTTCTCAATACCCAGCTTTTTGAAAATAGACAATGGAATCAAACTCACACTAGAACAAGAATCAATTAAAACCATCTTGATTTTTATGTCTTTTATGATGCACGGTATTACATCAGATCTCGGATGCTTCTGCTTGACAGGTATTTTCTTCTCAGGGGAATAACACACAATTTGTCATCATAGGGTACCGATCCCTCTCCTTTTGATCTCTTCTTTGATAATACCTCCTTCATGAATTTCTGATACAAAGTCATTTTCTCGATTTCTTCAAAGAATGTTATATTGATCTCTAGCTTATTGAACAATTGGAAAAATTTATTAAACTCTCGCTGGTTTAGTTTTCTCTTTAACTGGATTCATAGGTGATACCACTTCTTCTTGTTTTCTCTTGTTCTCTATCACTTCCATATCTACTTCTATAATACTATCATCAAATTTTACCTCATATTTCTTTTCTTCAACAACTTTCTCATTCCTCGTTGTGACAACATTATTATTCTCATGAATTTTCTTATGTTCTTGTATTCGCAATGCTCTCTATTGTGAAATTTGTTCCATTTGAATTTCCAAATTTTTTATTCCAACTGTGTTATTCATGTAATTACTCCTTGTCTCTTCTTCAAATTGAGAGGTGTGGGCAGCTATCTTTTCTATAACCACCTCCCATTCTGCTTTTTGTAGAGCTTGTTGATGTTTATCTATCTAGGAGAAGTTAGAATGATTCTTCCACCCAGGATTATAGGTATTAGAATACATATTATTCTGCTTAAAAAATTTTATATCCTCAGTTTGTATTGGAGTTGCAAGACAATGGACATTCATGTGGGGTCCACTATATATTATACAACGTGCCTTGTGTGCCTGTTGAACTTGAGCTACCTATTGAGTATCCAAGTACATTGCTTTAAACTTTTTCTCTACTTCTGCAACAATATCCTCTTCAATTTTTAGTTGCTTAGTCACTTCCAACTTTAAATCAATCACTCACTCAGTTTATTTAAAACTCTACCATATGGCTGCAAATGCTCATTTGCAGCAATGACTTCAATAATTTTCTTCACACCAGTGGTTGTTGTAAATATGGATGAGCCACCAACTGTTGTATCAATAAGCTGCTCTGTCTTCATTTGAAGGCCACAAACGTCTACCTTTGTTCAGTTTGATCTATTATGTGGGTGGGGCCAGAAACCAATAACCTTTTGTAAGCATCACATAGTGAATCTCCTTCCTTTTGCTTAAAATTCACAATACATTATCTTTTTCAAATATAAACATAAGCAGGAACATACTCATCGAGGAAAGTGTTATCCATCTATTCTCAAGTAGTAATACTCCCAGCAGGTAATGAGTAAATCCACTCTTCAGTATCTTCAGAAATCGTGAACGGGAACATCCTTAATTTCTTGGGTTCTTCAGAGTGTCCCTCAATCTTCAAAATAATACTCATGGTGAGGAATCTCTACAAATGCTTATTAGTATCTTCGTTGATCTTTCCGATGAAAGATCTGGTCTCGAGATGGAGGATGGTATAAGGATGCAGTTGAAAATTTGAAACAGTAACCGGTTGATTCACGTTAGCCAACCGACCTGTTAGAGCATTTTCTCCTCCATAGTCCCGAAGAAGTGTCTCTGGTGGTGGTGGGTTTTCACCCATAGTTTTGAGTTCTGATTATGTACTTGAGTCTGTATATCAAAAGGAAATTAAGCTGAGGGTTTTCCTCGCATGCAAAGGTTAGAAAACAACAGTAATAACAAAAAAAAATTAAAATTACAGAAATGAAAATTTTAGTTACAGTGCAACAAAAATCTAATTGAACTCAAATTATAGTAAATAATTAGGCAGTCCCCGACAACGACGCCAAAAACATGATGGGAAAAATAACAAGTGTACTATTTTTACCGATGTAGTAATAATAGGGGCAATTCCCCGAATGTCGATCTCAATGATTCCATATAATTATCGAGTTAAATTTACATTCAATTAAACAAAAACATAATTTGTGTTTTGGTTTTGATATTGTAACTTAACAAAAAGCATAAATATAAAATTTCTTTTCACAGATATGAGTAGCATATTAGGGTGTGGTGTGTAATTTTCCCTATAACGACCTTGAATCCTGATTTCTTCAACAAGTTCATAACGTTCAACTACCAGCCCTTTAGATTATTTTCCCCTAAGTCCTTAGTGAGAAAACCTTTAACCATCTATCCTAAGTCCTAAGTCCTAAGTCCTTAGAGATATCTGATGGAGTCAAGTCTTTATTTTATTAAGATTTATCCGGTAACTATAGGGTATCCTTAATCCTAGGTGATATCTAATATAGTCTACTCGTACAAAAACCTTAACAACCGCGGTCCAACTGGTTTAGTTTTCTCTTCAACATGCTTCACATGTGATACCACTTCTTCTTGTTTTCTATTGTTATCTTTCACTTCCAGATCTACTTATATGATACTATCATCAAATTGTACCTCATCTTTCTTTTCTTGAGCAACTTTGTTATTCCTTGTTGTGACAACATTAACATTCTCATGATTTTTCTGATTTTCTTGTACTCGCAGTGCTTCCTGTAACAACCAAATTTAATTAAGGCTATTTTTATTTAAAAGTAATTAGATGAGAAGATGTGTTGACTGTGATGATGTATTTTACAATGTGATGTCTTGCAATTGAGAAATTAGAAGTTGAGGTGTGCTGGGTGTATGCCTTAAAGTAAAGAGAACATAGAGTGAATAGAGAATATGAGTGATATTAGTTTCATTATAATTATTATTACTATTATTATAGATAAATAGTTATTTATAATATTAGTGATTAATTAAATAATTAAAATTAGGAAGGGAAGTATGTGGTTATTGATTTAGGGGGTCTAATTTGTGTTATTAAAAAAATAAGAAGTAAGAAGATGAGGAATAGAGATCATTATTCCCAATCGATCATAGAAGTGAGAAGAAGGGAGAAGGGAAAAGTAGGGCTAAAGGGAAGACTTCATTGGAGAAGGGAAGAGAATTCAAAACCTAAGGTAAGGGTGGGGTTCTAACTCAATAAGGGTTTATGTGATGGTGGGTAATGGTAGAATTAGGCAGTGTAATTGTATTTTCATCTTTATGCGGATTATGTGTTTGGTGTAAATTGTATTTGTGATGATTGATGATGATGATTTGGTTTGAAAACTTTGATTTTGATGATGTAAATTGATCCTACATGATGAAAATGAATTATGCATGTTTGGTAGAATAATTGCCTATGTTTCGTGTTGAAAATTGGTGATTTTTGATGTTTTGAGAAGAGGAATAACAACCTGTTACAGTGAATAATTATTGAAAAATAGTGCAGGGTAATTGGTTACCACTAGGAGGGAAACCAGTTACCGCGAGGAAAAATTGATTCTGGGAAGAAAATTTGTAAAGGGTAACCAGTTACCATAAGTGGGTAACCGGGTATCCAAAGCTTTGGTAGAATGGATGTTTTGTGAAAACAACAGTAACTGGTCACCATTAGTGGGCATCCGGTTATCGCAAGAATTTTTAAAAGTCCAAAAGTTATTTTTTTGCAGTAACCGGTTACCACTAGAGGGTAACTGGTTGCCACTGAGACAGAAAGACAAATTTTCTGAAAATCTTCAAAAACTCATAACTTTTTACTCGGGTGTCCAGTCAACGCGCCGTTCGAACCTATGGAAAAGCTAAAAATATTTTATATTCAATAAAACTGATTTGAACCCAAAAGGAGAAGATTTTTATGGATTTTTTATTCCAATGTTTTGTTGTAATTGAGAAGTTGCGAATATGACGATGAATATGAAGAGATTCATGATGTAGCAAAGTTATGATGATATATGAACAGTTATGTGTGATTAGCGAGTTATGTTGGCTTGTTTTTTTATATGTGTTGTGTCGTTGCATTTTCTGTCATAACATGTTAGTTTTGCATGCATGTTCATGTGTGACGATGTAGCAGTAATGGCAAGTGACAATGTAGCTTTAATGGCAAGTGACGGTGTAGCCTAAATGGCATAAAGACATTGTTATGGTACCACATGCATACAGTAGGTGAAGTCGGTATCATTGCATTATGATGTGGTTGTTGAGTAAGATGTGATAAGTTGCTTGTTGGGTGTGATGGTTGAAACCGTATCGTGTGTTGATGTTGATACATAGAGTATGAATTTATGATTATGAATGCTAAAATTAATCTACTCATTATCATATACTCGTTTATATTATTATGATATCTCACCATTTACTGTTGAATGTTTCCTCCACGTGGATAATGCGTAGGTGACAAAGATTATAGTTGCTTGAGGTATGGAGATGTGCCACGTAGTGCATAGATTGAGTCGGGTCTTGCTCTAATACATAATACCTGGGATGAACACTTGTGTGCTTATTTGATAGTTGTTGATTTTGGAATATTAGGAGAACTTTATAATTTCACTTTCATGTGAGGAGACATTGCCCATGTTTTGTTGGAATTGATTATTAAACTATAATTGAATTTGTTTTCATTGAATGAATAAAGTGAAGTGGAATGATGACATGTCGTCGGATCATCCGAGCTTTATGTGTTATGAATCTATTTACTAAATGTTGAGCAATTTTTGAGATAGTAAAATGTGACATCCTATTTTGATGTTGTTTGGAATTTTTAAATTATGTTGATTTTATAGTAATTATTCGATGGGGAAAATTGGGTGTTACACTCCCTGTTGTGCAATCTGTCCCATTTAAACTTCCAAATTTTTTATTATAGTTGTGTTGCTCCTGTAATTACTCCTTGTTTCTTCTTGAAATTGAGAGGTGTGGGCAACCATCTTTTCTATAACCACCTCCCATTATGCTTTTTGTGGAGCTTGTTGCTGCTGATCTTTCTAGGAGAAGTTAGAATGTCTCTTCCACCCAAGATCAAAGGTGTTAGAATATGGATTCTTCTTCTTCAAAAATTTTATATCCTCAAATTTTTATGGAGTTGCAAGACAATGGACATTCATGTGTTGTCCACTACATATTTCACAACCTGCCTTGTGTGCCTGTTGAACTTGAGCTAACTATTGAGCATCCATGTTCATTGCTTTCAGCTATTTCTGTACTTCTGCAACAATAGCCTCTTTAATTTTTAGTTGTTTATTCACTTCCAACATCAAATCAATCACTCCCTCTAGTTTGCTTACAACTCTGTCATATAGCTCCAGATGCTCATTTGCAGCAATGACATTAATAATTTTCTTCACACCAGTGGTTGTTGTAAAGATGGAAGAGCCACTGGCTGCTGTATCAATAAGCTACTTTCTTTTCATTCGGAGGCCATTCACAAACATCTGCATTTGTTCAGTTTGATCCATTTTATGGGTGGGGCAAGCTACCAATAACCTCTTGAACCTCTTGTAAGCATCATCTAGTGAATCTTCTTCCTTATGTTTAAAATTCACAATATCACATCTTCTGCGAATATAAACAGAAGAAGGAATGTACTCATCAAGAAAAGTGTTCTCCATCTGTTCCTAAGTAGTAATACTCCCATAAGGTAATTAGTAAAACCACACTTCAACATCTTTAGAAAACGTGAATTGGAACATCCTTAATTTTTTGGCTTCTTCAGAGTGTCCCTCAATCTTCAAAGTAGTACTCATGGTCAGGAATCTCTGCAAATGCTTATTGGCATCTTTATTGATCTTTCCGGTGAAAGATCTGCTCTCGAGTTGGCAGATTATTAAAGGATGCAGTTGAAAATTTGCAATAGTGACTGGTTGATTCATGATAGTCAACCGACCTGTTAGAGCATTTTCTCATCCATAGTCCTGAAGAAGTCTCTCCGATGGTGGTGGGTTTTCACCCATAGTTTCGGTTTTTGATTTAGAACTTGAGTCTGTATATCAAAAGGAAATTAAGCTGAGGGTTTCCCTCGCATGCAAAGGTTAGAAAAAATCAACAATAACAAAAAATTATAAATATTACAAAAAAGAAAATTTTAGTTGCAGAGCTACAAAATTCTAATCGAACTCAAATTACACTCAATAACTAGGCAGTCCACAACAACGGCGGCAAAAACTCAAATTTCACCGATGTAGTAATAATAGGGAAAATTCCCCCCGAATGTCGATCTCAATGATTGTGTACAATTATCGAGTTAAATTTACATTCAATTAAACACAAAACTTAATTTGGGTTTTGGTTTTGATATTGTAACTTAACAAAAAGCAGAAATATAAAATGGCTTTTTCACAGATATGAGGAGCATGCTAGGGTGTGGTGTGTAATTTTCCCTATAATGACCTTGAATCATGATTTCTTCAACAATTTCAAAACATTCAACTACCAACCCTTTAGATAATTTCCCCTAAGTCCTTAGTGAGAAAACCTTTAACCATTTATCCAAAGTCCTAAGTCCTCAGAAATATCTATGGAGTCAACCCTTTATTTTATTAGGAGTCATCTGTAACTACAGGGAATCCATAGTCCTAAGTGATATCTACTATATTCTACTCATACAAAAACCTTAACAAACGTGATTTAGTTGTTTGTTCATAATAAATCATACCTAATTGGTCAAATCAGGAAAGCATGAAATTATTGCATGATTAAATTGAATTATAAAAACCATGTAATTGATGAAATCAAAAATTCAAAGTTATTACAAAATCAAATCAGGGACACCCCCTAGCATTGGGGGGTTTAGCTACTCATATTGTTCAAAATAATCACAAGATAAAGATTAGACATTACAAGTAATTGGATAGCTTGGAATCTTCAATTTCTTACGTTCATGAGAATCTTCCACTTTCCAAGAACCTTGAGCTCCCCAATCTTCAGTCGTGTAAACTATTCTTCTCGGTAAAAAATTCCCCTAATTCTTCTTCAAAACTCATTTAAAAAGTGCACAATCCATTTGTCTCTGTCGAAAATGCCCAAAATGTCCCTTTGGGTCCCAAGTCATAAAAAATCACACAAACACTCAAAATTAACGTCCTGTCCAACACGAGTCGTGTCACTTGACACGGGAACCCATGTCGGCCTCTATCCATTGCTCCAATAAAACCTCTCGCTCAGACCTTCCGACACGGGCCGTGTCAGCTGACATGGGTACCCGTGTGAGCCTTTGCCTCTTCTTCCAAATTGCAGCAATGCATCCTCTCCTGACATGACATGTGTCATGTGACACGCGTGGCCGTGTTAAGCACCACGTAGCTTGGTTTTTGAGACTGCCTCCAAAATTCCGAATTTTCACTTTCCGCACTAATTTTCCTGGTTTTATTCTTTTGAGCTTGAAAACAATAAAATACACAACCAGCGCAAAAAATATAGAAGAATGAAATAAAACACTTTACAAAATAAAGAAACTATAACTAAAATCAACTGTAAATAATGGTGGAAAAACCAGTGATCGATATACATTTCTTGATGTTAGTTAAAGGAACACATTTTCAAGATACATTATTCAAGGTGCTTGGTCATCCCTCCAGAGCAAACTTAAAGATAAGATGAAGTAGAAAGAGAAAACCAACCCTAATGTGTGATCTTGATGTATTGAAAATATGAGATTATAAGAGATATTAGGGGCAAAAATTGGGGTATAACAACTTGCCATATTTAAGTGTTTTATATCTGGAGATACGAAGGTTAAAATCTTTGTCTCGACATGATTGAATATACTTACTTACAAAATAAACCCTATTTTTGGCCCTAACATGCCATGCAATGCTTATGATTATGAATGCAAACGACCAACTCCAAAGGTGACATACAACACCACTGAGGAAGCAAAAAATAAAACCAACAAACCATAAAGATAGTTTGACCAGGAAAATAAATCGCTGGGGAACAACACGACTCTTGGGATGACTAAAAAAAGGAAAGACTAAAAATCATGATCAAAGAAACTAAATGCATAGTAATATTTCAACTAAGGAAAGTATTAACAATGAAAGAAACAATCTAACAAGGAGGTAACAATTAAAAATGGTTACCGACTCCACTTGGGCGTTGCAGAAAATTCAACTCCGTTGGAGAAAAGAAGACTCAACTCTACCGTGGTAAAGTCCAAAAAGAGACAAAGTATCATCAACTCAACAAATGAGAAAAAAAGAAATGGGTAACATCGACCGATATATAACTTTGAACTACCCACTCATAGAGGAGATAGAAAATGGAGAGTAACGTCGAATCACAAGGGATAATAAACTACCAACTCAGGGTTGAAGGTTTAAAAAACAGCATAATACAGACTCAGAGACGATGGTAAATGTCAGCCTCGAGACTAGTAAACAAATGATTGACATTAGTACTTATGACTGGTAACAGTTCAACTTTATTGGGGTAAAGTCCTATGATGAAAATGGGATAAATGCGAGCTAACGAATGACGATGAACTACCAACTCAAGGACGAAGGTAGAAAAAAATAGAACAATAATAAGTTTCCAAAAATAATAGAATTCCACCTAGAACGGGTCTTAACTTCTACTTTAACCAAGGCATTGCACCTAGAAAAAGTAATAAATTATTGTAAGAATATTTCAACGAACTATCTTTATCATACTGAAAAGACCAACCATCCATTGGAGTGCAGCATCAACAATGAACTATCTCCCATAACAATGAGACTACCATCCATCAGAGTAAAATGAATCTCAACAACGAACTATCTCCCATAACAAAGAGACTACCATCCATCGGAGTAAAACTTCAACAAGGAACTATCTCCCATAAAGAAGAGACTACCATCCATCAGAGTAAAACCACAACAACCAACTATCTCCTATGACAAAGAGACTACCATCCCTCGGAGTAAAACCTCAACAACTAACTATCTCCCATACCAAAGAGATTACAATTTTTTGTACCCCAAAATTTGCCCTCCCATATTCTTCAAGATTTGGCAAGATCAACTTCAAATGGATTAAGGATTGCGCAGTGCAAGCACCCTCCTAACACAGTCAAAATTAGGGTTTTGATCCTTGCAAGGAAGTTGAGGTTTTCAAGGGCTCAATCAAGTCCCATATGCTCATATACATTGTCAAGCACCTACATGGCAAGTTTCAAGGCTCACAAGGTCAAGTTGCACAGTCAAAAGCCCTAATTGCTCCACAGTCAACTATAGGGGCAAAATGGTCATTTGGCAGTCAAAAGTCAAAAAATTTGGTCAACATCTTATTTTGAAGCCACAATCATCATTTGGTCAAATCTTGACCATGATTCCACAAGAATGGCTCAAACATCATCAAGATGCAAAAGTTTCTATTTTTGGACAGCTGAAAAGTCAACTGTAACTTGACCAAGGCATAACTTTTTCATGGTTCATCAAAAAAATCCCATCCAATGCTCATTTTAAGGGGAAGACATTTCCTACAACTCATATTCACATTCCAAGTCCAAGAAATGCTCTCACAAAAAGTTATCAATTTCAACATTATAGGTCATTTTCAAAAGTCAACAAAAAGGCACTTTAAGTCAAAGACCATAACTTGAGATTGGTAAATTCAAATGACATGGGACCAAAGGCATTGGTTAGAGGACTTTAAGGCCTTTCCAAAATGTCCAAGAAAATGTTCATATGATCAAAATTGAGCAAGATATGCATTGGAGAAGTTGGGAAATATTTGTGAAATGGCCAAAGTCAACTATCCTTGAAACTTCATTTTTTGACAAAAAGGTCCCACTTTTCCCACTTGATTCAGCATTGCCATGCCTCCCACGTGTCCCATGTTTTATTTCAAGATTAAAAATTAATTTTTCCATTTTTATTTAATTTTATGTGATTTAATTCATTTGAAATCTTTAAAATTCAAATAAAAATCAAGAAAATTAATTAAGGGATATTTCTTGTTTTGAATAGCCTTGATGCATCATGAAACACATACCAATTTCGTGTAAGACCTATTCCAAGCATGAAATCCAAATTTGGAGCAACAAAGGCAAGTTGTTCAATGGTGGTTATGGAGGAAATCAAAACTTCATTGCAAGGCTTCAACGCTCCTTATTGTGATTGATTCTCATTCATATACACATATGCAAGCCTCTCCAATAGCATTCACGACCTAGAACACTCCCAAACGGCCAAAGCAATTTCAAAATTTCAAGAGAAAAGTCACAAACTAAAAACCATTTTCCAACACAATTCAAGCTTTCCTTTTGATCAAAATACGTTCCTTACATCCCCAGGAATCGTTTGCAGCCAAGAACAAGCCAAATCACTCAAGAACTCGTGCTACACAGTCACACGGTTCATCATTTTTTCTTACAATCTGAATTCATTTTGCACGCATCCTTAACATGTTTTGAATATTGTTTTGACTTTCTAACATTGTGCTGAAACTTTTGACATGATTTAATTTGAGAATGGTGCCTTAAACTGAAAATCACCATGGACGGATGCTAGGTTTTCAAAGCTTCGGAATTGGGGGTTTTTCTTATACTATAAAATTAATCCTCCAAACACCCATGGTTAAACTCAGCGTGATGAGACGAACATGATGGATACCTCGCGCCCTTTTTATATGGACTGAGCGCCTAGTCGCTATTTTTGATATTGGTATTTTGTGGGGGTTTAAAACCCCCATTATTTGCTTGTGTTTTTTTGTTTCAGGGATGAAGAAGATGACTACGTGGAATGATGGGAATGGGCCATTCAAACATGACGCACCTTTTTTGTGTTTTTCCAGAATATTCCTTTGTTTTGAATATAATATTTAACTCACATTACTCTAACACACGCGCATGAGTGGTTCAGTGGCTGGAGACGTGGCTTGTAATCTCTGGGACCTGGGTTCGATTCCCAGGTCCCCCCATATTTCATTGTTATTTTTTCAAATACATTCCTGTGCAGGTTTCCAAATGGTGAGTACCATGTGCTCCCACAGATCAGCGCGCCATGTGTCCATAGATGCATATCCAAAGGCCCATAAAGCAAGAACACCATGTGCCTGGTCAACAGTGCTCCACTCAATTCCAAGGGTCAACGTGGCTGAAGATTCAAATGGGCCTCACAAATTCGATACACACCCTCATTCCTGGCCCAATACCCCCCTTGGTTCTTGCATTTTTTTTCTTTTCTTCTCTTTTTTTATTTACTAATTATATTTATTAATTGTTATTATTTAATTAACTCACAACTAATTTTTCATAATAAAATTCAAAAAACCAAAAAAATACTTTATTAATTTAAGTAATTATTTTGTAAATAAATATTAACAACTAAATAGTTTAATTAAGTCAACTTTAATTTCTTTTTCTTTACAATTAAAATAATTTAGAATTAGGTTAACTTAGGATTTTAATTCTTTTATTTCATAAAAATATAAAAAAAAACACAAAAAAATATTTTCTTTTAATAAATTAATTAATTAGATTAGGCTTTATTTAATTAATTTCATTTAATCATAAAAAAGACAAAAAATTCAATTTCTTTTCTTAAGAGGGTCAAAACCCTTAGAACGTTCCCGAGTAATTTTTATTCGCGCGCATTTACTTTATTTTGATTATTATGTAATTGTTTTCAAGAATGTAATAATAATTAGGTTTATCGCTTTATTTAATTTCTCGTACTTATTTATCAAAATGGGTCTTTGTATTTTTGGCGATGTATAGACCCGCGCCTTGTAATAGCGTAGAACTTTATATTTATGCAATTTACTTTCCGCACCCCCTTAACTGTTAAACGCATGAAAGAATGTATGTAAATAAAATTAATCCGTAGCTCACAAATAACATGTACAAAACAATTAACTGAAAAACAACACACAAAGCACATGCCACTCCTAGGGTACGCTTCACTCGTTGCCTCGAAACGTGGTCATCAAGTATAGGACGTCTTAGAGGTCACCCTTTGACTAAAGATCCAGTTGCCTCGAAACGGTTGCCTCGGATAAAAGGATCTAGGACGTTAGGGTTACTTCTAAGTTGTCCTACCGTTGCTTCAGTGACCATACTGTCCCGATAATCGAATTGACCCGAACACCTCCAACGATGATGTTACCTACCTCTCAATGGTGGGATAGCACTATCTAAAGGACTCTTACACAGCTTAATTCCTTAGGGTAGGTACATGACTCATGGGTACTTGCTCTTTTCAAAACAAACAAAATACTTTTCACACATTACACTTTCAAAAAGTTTTCAAACAATACTTCATACACTCTTGAGGACTGATACAAGAGTTACCTAGAAGTTTTCAAACGAACCTTTTTTAAAACCCACACACATTTGAAAAGCAAACATTTTCGAAAACATAAGAGCAAGTACCTAAGAGCCCGTGGATAACCACGGATAGAAAGGGTGCTAACACCTTCCCTTTCTATAAATCTACCTCCCGAACCGAGAAACATTCTCATAAGGAATTTTGTTGTGCTTTTGTCCTTTCCATGTTGGAGAACATAAAAGACGGTGGCGACTCTTGCTTCCGCGACATTTCACGAAACCAGCTAAAAATAGTCAGTTCTATTTCCACCGATCACAGAACTAGCGACTCTGCTGGGGAGTGAAAAGGTGAGGTGTACCTTAGGATAGATCATACTTATGTTTTCAATTGAATGTCTGTTTGCTTTATTATTATGGGCATTATCTTGGAGTTTCATAGATCCTAACCCGGATCTGGGGATACCCTTTTAGGTAGCATAAGCTGTGAGGGACCTGTCCGGCGTAGACCGACACGGGTGAAGCAGTGGCTACGTTGGTGTGGCACCTTGGTCTGTACCGATATCCCTTGTGTTGCAACGAGGAGAATATGGGTCTTCTGAGGAGTCATTAAGCACCAACCGACCTTAGAACCCTAATTTGACCCAACTTGGCCATAGAACAGTAGCAGTATGCTACACCCATTGAGGCTAAACTCTCGCGATGGTTCTGGCCACAAGAAAAGATTGCGATGCTGGAGTTATGACCGATTGAGGGTAGTCAGTTTTATTGGGATCCTCTAGAACCCGGTTACTTTTGATAGGACAGGTCTTAACCAACGAAACTGAAAAAGGGTAGTACCTGAACTTCATGCTGGCCTAAACTCTAAGGACTGTCTGGTGTGACTTGTGTGCCTTATTATGTTTTCCTTTGTGAATACTTGTGGTGTGCTTTACCAAAACATCATGCCATCATATCATTGCATGCATCCTGCATAAGGACTGACCTATTTCAAAGACAAGAGGGTTTCACCTTTGCTCTGTTTTGTAGGACATCATGATGCATGTGCGAAGGAACACTATCCGGCTCAATTTTGTTCACCCACCTGATTTGCTTAAAGAGTTGGTTGACATAATTCCAAACACTACTTCTTTCATCCAGAGGCATGGTTCTCTTCTCGGTTTAGTCACTTCAAAATGGGACCAACAACTGATGAGTGCCTTGACCCAGTTTTATGATCCCTTGTACAGTTGCTTCACCTTTCAAGACTTCCAGTCGGTCCCTACCCTGGAAGAGTTCTCTAATTTGCTTGGCATCCCTATCTTGGATCAAACTCCCTTCACTGGTTGGGTAAAGGCTCTTAGACCTGAGGAGATTGCAGCAGCCCTTCCTTTGACCAACAAGGAGGTAATAGACAACTGGGTGACTAGAAGCGGAGTCAAGGGCTTCTTGGTTAAGTTTCTGATTAGTAAAGCTAACAGTTTCTGGAATGACTTAGACTTCAGGGCGTACGAGGACATTCTGGCTCTCTTAATCTGTGGTCTAGTATTGTTTCCAAATCCTGATAACTTTGTCAATATCAATGCCATAAGGATCTTCATGTCTCGGAACCCTGTACCCACTCTCTTGGGTTGTATCCTGCAACAACTCTATGCTCGTACTGCCCGAAGACGAGGAACTCTGTGGTGTTGTACTCCTTTGTTAGTGAGGTGGTTTATTTCGCACCTCCCCAAGTTCGTGCTGAAGAACCAAGAAGGAAGAGGCTGGGCCCATAGGTTAATGTCTCTCACTGATAATGACATCATTTGGACTCTCAGAGGTTTAGATGAGGTGGCTGTTATTGATCGTTGCGGAGAGTATCCTAATGTTCCATTGATTGGTACTCAGGTCGGAATCTCTTATAATCCATGTTTAGCTCTCCATCAATTTGGAAGAGCCAGAAGAGCAGGGCCTCATGAGATGTTGGTACCTCACATCAATTTTGAGTTTCAGGAAGATAGTGATGAACTGCGTCGTAGATTCATCAAAGCTTGGGACAGAATTCACAAAGCTGGCCCACATGAGTTGGGACCAAAAACTTCTCTACCAATGGAACCCTATTATAGATGGGTCCGCATCCGTGCTCAGAAGTTAGGTATGCCGTATGAAGCTGTCAGGCCTATCATTCTTGAAAGTCCTAATGGAGACGGGGTTCCTCCAACTGTTCTCCCTCCTCAGATACCCACTGATGTTGATACCTAAAGAGATCTTGGGCACAACTACAGGAAGAGCGGGATAATTATCGGGAAAAGTTCAACGAACGGGAACAGAAGATCCAGAAGCTGACCAAGCAATTGGAGAACGAGCGAACCCTGAATGACTATATCTGTACTGAGAAGAGGAGGCCATGGGAGCACTGATGGGCTTTGGATGTTTCTTTTACAGCTTTATTTCCTTTTCAGTATTTTCATTCTTGTAACGCCGAAGGGAAAATTGTTGAACAATCCAAAGTTTAAATCTAATAAAGCGTGTTCCTTTTGTCTACAAAGTTGATTCCCGATTGTCTTTGAAAACATAATTCATACGCATTTCATTCATCATATGCATCACAGGTACCCTTTTTCTACAGGTTGCTTAATCTTCTTCGCTGTTTATTTCAGCACTCAGTCATCATGAATCCTGAACCAACTATCGAGCAAGCTATCAAGGCCCTCCAGGCCCAGAACGCCCAATTTCAGGAGATGGTCATGAACTTGGCCCAAGGACAACAAGAGCTGAAGGCTTTGCTCCTGAAGAAGAAAAAGAAGAAGAGGACTATGCTATTCAACACTGGGCGCAGACTCGGGAATACACTGCAGAATGAAGCTGAGAGGACTACTCCATTTATGGGGGAAGGTAGTCACCAAGGGAGAGAGGTCCCTAGTCCTGTGGTCTCTGACACTGAGACAGACTTCAATGATGAACAATACCCTCCTGCTGAGGACAGGTACAAACAGCTGGAGGACAGGTTAAATGCTATAGAGATCCAACGAGTGCCTGGGTTGGATTTTGGAGACTTAGGGTTATCTTCTGGGGTGGTGATCCCACACAAGTTCAAGGCGCATGCCTTTGTGAAGTACGACGGGGCTTCCTGTCCTAAAATGCACCTCCGCTCTTATGTAAGGAAGATCCATCCTTACACAGCAGACAAGAACTTATGGATCCATTTCTTCCAGGAGAGTCTTTCAGGGACTCATCTCAAATGGTTCTATCAGCTGGATGGAACCAACATTCGTAACTGGGAGGACTTGGCTACTGCTTTTTATAAGCAATATCAATATAATTCCGACCTCTCTCCCACGCGTACCCAACTCCAGGGTATGTCACTGGGAACGAGCGAAGGTTTTAAGGAGTACGCACAGAAATGGAGAGACCTGGCTGGCAGGGTGCAGCCACCGTTGACGGATCGTGAACTAGTGGACATGTTCTTGGGGACCCTATCTGGTCCATTCTTCAACCATCTTATTGGTAATTCCTCTGCTGGGTTTACTGACCTGATCCTGACTGGTGAAAGGATCGAAGCTGGTATCAAATCAGGGAAGATACAGAAGGGTGCCTCCTCAAATACTGAAAAGAAGCCCTTCAAGAAAGAAGCCAGTGCTGTGTATGGTCCTAGAAGGCAAAACAAACCAGAACGCCGCCAAGCTGTCAACGCGGTGGTTATTTCAAAGCCTGCTATTGCTCTTCAGCAGTACAACCAGCCAAGAGATGAGAGGCCCAAAAGACAGTATACTCGGCTCAACATGACTCTCTCTCAGATATTACCGCAACTGCTGTTAACTAGCCTGGTAACTGTCAAGGAAGCTCCAAAGGTGGTAAACACAGCGTCACCGAAGTACAACCCCAACGCCCGTTGCGCTTATTACTCTGATAGCCCGGGACATTCTACTGATGATTGTTGGGCCCTAAGGAATAAGGTTCAGGACCTTATTGATGCTAAGGAAATACAATTTGAGGCGCCCGAAAGGCCAAATGTTGTGACCGCTCCCATGCCCCAGCATGGAGTGAATGCTGTTGAGGAGGATCTGTATGTAGCTTCTATGGATGATGTTGCTACTCCGCTGCTGACCGTTAAGAGGAACCTGTTGCTAGCCGGTTTATTTCCGGGATGTAGTAAAGGTTGCCATCTATGTGCTGTTTCACCTGCTGGTTGTCCGTTGCTGAAGTCAGGCGTCCAAAACCTGATGGATAGCAAAGAGATTTTGTTCAAGAAGATTGCCGTTCCCGCTGCCCCTGTTGAAGAAGTTTCAATTGTCACCATTTTCAACAACCCTTCCAAGGCTCCTTCAAAGAAGCCTATCAAAATTATGCCTGTTCACAAGATTGCTCCTATAACCATTACTGTTCCGGGGCCCATCCCCTACAAGTCTGATAAAGCTGTCCCGTGGCACTATGGGGCAGATGTTTATGTTCTGGGAGTGAAACAATAGTTCAATACTAGTACCGGTGTCACCAACATCACCGGGCCTGCTAAAGTCACTCGTAGTGGAAGACTGTTCTCACCAGACATTGCACCTCCAGCCATTCAGATGCCTCTTGTCATCACACCTGCCAGTGTGCCTGTTTCCCCCCCTTATCAATTTTCTACCCCTGTTGTCGAGTCATCTGACGCTCGGGGCAAGTGGATTGCTACTGATGTGCCTTCCCGGACGGAGGCACCGAAGACCACTGTTGAGGCTTCCAAGCAAGAGATGGAAGAGATCCTCAAAATTATCAAGAAGAGTGATTTCAACGTCGTTGAACAGCTGGGGCACACCCCCTCTAAAATCTCCATGCTATCACTGTTGCTGGGTTCAGAGGCCCATGCCAAAGCCCTGATTGCTTTCCTGAAGACGGCTCACGTGCCACAAGAAACGTCTGCTGATCAATTCACCGACTGTGTGGCCAACTTAACTGCGGATAATGGTCTGGGTTTCTCTGATGCTGATCTGACGGCCAAGGGGAAGAACCATAATGATGCCCTGCATGTCTCCATTGAATGCAGGGGCAATACTCTTGCTCATGTGCTGGTTGACATTGGTTCTTCACTAAACGTGCTACCCAAGAAAGCTCTAGACAGGCTGGATTGTGAGGGTTTAGACCTCAAACCAAGTAACATTGTTGTCCGGGCCTTTGACGGGTCCAAAAGGATGGTACATGGTGAGGTTGACATCCCAATCAGGGTTGGTTCACGAGTCTTTGATTCAAAATTCTATGTGATGGACATTCGTCCATCCTATTCTTATTTGCTGGGTCGTCCCTGGATCCACAAGGCTGGAGCTGTGACCTCCACATTACATCAGAAGCTCAAATACCCGGTCAGGGGGAAGATCGTAACAGTGCAAGGGGAGGAGGAATACATGGTCAGCCACCTCAACTCGTTCTGATACATAGAAATGGATGGGGAGTTCATTGAGACCCCCTTTCAACACTTTGAAGAGGTGCCTCAGACGTTGGCAGCAGCAGAGACAGCGACTGAAGAAGACTCTCCTTTAAAGATGGCTTCCTTGAAGGATGCCCGGGCTGTGATTGAGAAGGGTGAGTGTGCAAACTGGGGCAGACTTCCTGATTTCACTCCAAAGACTGACAAATTTGGCTTGGGTTTCACTGCAGAAGCTCAAAAGGCTGTGCGCAAGGCAAGGATAGGAAGACCTCCCGTATTCATCACCAACCCGGGAGTGAACGCTATTGAAGAGGAAGTGGAGGAATCCGAATTTGACAGCTGGATCTACCCAACGACCAACGGTGGACCTAGCAACTGGACTGCAAAAGACTTTACCCCTATTACTTTTGTCACCCAGTAATGAACTTCTTTGTTTTGAATTTGTAACGAACAATATTACTAAATTTTATGGCCCGGTGTCTTACCCGGGGCACCGTGGCTTCATTTGTGAGGGCTTGTTAATTGTCACTTTCATATATCATGAATAAAAGCATTGGACGTTTTTCACATTTCAAATCTTGCGCTCCCTTTCTTTCTTTATATATATTGCAAAACAGCTATATTTACACACACTCACTTATACAGGTTCCAATCCACTCTGGATCTCACTGGTAACGACTCTGCTACTGCCAGTTATAACTTCGAAAATCCGATCAACTTAGCCGAAGACGAAGGTGAAGATGATTGCGAAGTGCCTGGTGAGCTTGCAAGACTGTTACTCCAGGAAGAGAGGGCTATTCAACCACATGAAGAGCCAGTGGAAACAATAAATCTGGGTACTGAGACAGACATAAAGGAAGTCAAGAATGGTGCCAATCTAGAGCTCAGTGTGAAACAACGGTTGATTCAGATGCTGCATGATTATGTGGAAATCTTTTCCTGGTCTTACGAAGACATGCCTGGGTTGGACACCGACATTGTTGTTCATCACCTGCCTACCAAGGAAGACTGTCCTCCGGTAAAACAGAAGGTGCGCCGTATGCGTCCAGAGATGTCCGAGAAAATCAAAGCTGGGGTTATGAAACAATTTGATGCCGGTTTTCTTGCAGTGACTTCTTACCCTCAGTGGGTCGCCAACGTGGTTCCAGTACCAAAGAAAGATGGTAAGGTCCGAATGTGTATTGATTACAGGGATTTGAACAGGGCCAGCCCTAAAGATGACTTCCCTTTGCCTCACATTGACGTCCTGGTTGACAATACTGCTCAACATAAGGTATTCTCCTTCATGGACGGTTTCTCCGGATATAATCAAATCAAGATGGCTCCTGAAGACATGGAGAAGACTACCTTTGTTACTCAGTGGGGCACCTTTTGCTACAAGGTTATGCCATTTGGGTTGAAAAATGTTGGGGCAACCTACCAACGTGCCATGGTTGCTTTGTTTCATGACATGATCCATCATGAGATAGAAGTATATGTCGACGATATGATTGCAAGGTCCCAAACTGAGGAGGAACACCTTGACCATTTACAGAAGCTGTTTCACCGGTTGAAGTTGTACAAGCTGAGGTTAAACCCGAACAAATGCACCTTTGGGGTGAGGTCTGGCAAGTTGCTAGGCTTCGTCGTGAGCGACAAAGGTATTCAAGTGGACCCCGCCAAGGTGAAATCCATACAAGAGATGCCAGCTCCCAAGACAGAGAAAGAAGTCAGAGGCTTTCTAGGACGGCTGAATTACATTGCCGGATTCATCTCACATCTAACTGCTACCTGTGAACCAATCTTCAAGCTGCTAAAGAAAGATCAAGTAGTACGTTGGAATCATGAATGTCAGGCCGCTTTCGAAAGAATCAAAGAGTATCTCCAAGAACCACCCATTCTTATGCCACCGGTTGAAGGGAGACCTATGATATTATACATGACAGTACTTGACAGCTCAATGGGGTGTGTGCTGGGGCAGCATGACGAGTCTGGCCGAAAAGAGCACGCCATTTATTACCTTAGCAAAAAGTTTACCGACTGTGAGACCCGATACTCACTGCTCGAGAAAACTTGCTGCGCTTTGGTATGGGCTTCTCGCCAGCTGAGACAGTATATGTTACCTCACACTACTCTGTTGATTTAAAAAATGGATCCAATCAAGTACATATTCGAAAAGCCTGCCTTATCCGGAAGAATAGCAAGATGGCAGATGATCTTGACAGAATACGACATCCAGTACACGACCCAGAAAGCAATCAAGGGAAGTGTAGTGGCAGACCATTTGGCACACCAGGCAGTGGATGACTACCAATCTATGAACTTTGAATTTCCAGACGAGGATATCATGGTAGTGACTGATTGTGAAGTACCTGGACCGGATGAAGGACCTGAGGAAGGATCCCGATGGTCTATGCACTTTGACGGAGCCTCAAACGGTTTGGGTAACGGCATTGGCGCTGTGATTATATCCCCAAAAGGCACTCATACTCCACTTACTTCCCGACTATGTTTCAACTGCACCAACAACATGGCGGAGTATGAGGCGTGTATCATGGGTCTCCAAGCTGCGATTGATTTAAGGATCAAGTTTCTGAGTGTCTTCGGAGATTCCGCTCTCGTGATCAATCATATCAAAGGCGAGTGGGATACGAAACACCCAAACCTTATTCCTTACAAGGAGTTAGTGTTGACATTGATCCCCCATTTCACGGAGATAACTTTTGAACATTTCCCAAGAGAGGAGAATCAGTTGGCGGACGCGTTGGCTACGATGTCTTCTATGTTCAAAGTTAAATGGGATAACGAGGCTCCCCGGATCATCATTTGGAAATTGGACGAACCTGCATATTGCTGTGATCTTGAGGTTGAAGAGGTAACTGAGAAACCTTGGTATCATGAAGTAAAGAGGTACTTAGAAGCTCAAGAATAACCTGAAGGTGCATCCATCAATGACCAAAAGTTTCTGAGAAGGTTCGCTGCAAAGTTCTTCCTCAGCAATGGCATTCTATACAAGCGAAACCATGATTCAACTTTACTGCGTTGTATGGATAAGACTGAAGCAGAAAAGATCATGGCAGAACTACATGAAGGTACCTTCGGAACACATTCCAGTGGACATACTATGGCAAAGAAGATCCTTCGGGCAGGATATTTCTGGTCCACAATGGAAGCTGATTGTTACCAACATTCTCGGACATGTCATAAATGCCAGATATATGCTGATAAAGTGCACGTTCCTCCAGTACCTCTGAACGTCTTGACAGCACCTTGGCCTTTCACAATGTGGGGCATTGATATGATCGGCGAGATCAGACCTACGGCATCCAACAGGCATCGCTTCATCCTGGTAGCAATTGATTACTTTATGAAGTGGGTTGAAGCAGCTTCCTATGCCACTGTAACCAAGAACGTCGTGGCACGGTTCATTCGGCATAACCTGATCTGTCGATACGGCGTCCCGGAAAGGATCATTACGGACAATGGTACCAATCTTAACAACAAGATGATCACTGAGCTCTGCGAGCAATTCAAGATACATCACCAGAACTCTTCTCCCTACCGGCCGAAGATGAATGGAGCTGTCGAAGCAGCAAATAAGAATATCAAGAAGATTGTGCAGAAGATGACAGTGACCTACAAAGATTGGCACGAGATGTTACCGTTTGCTCTTCATGGGTACTGTACCTCAGCAAGGACGTCAACCGGGGCAACTCCCTTTTCCTTGGTCTATGGCATGGAGGTCGTCTTGCCTATTGAAGTCCAGATACCCTCTCTCCGGATAATGAAGGATGCAGGTTTGAGCGAAGATGACTGGATCCAGACTCGGCTTGATCAATTAAACCTGATTGACGAAAAGAGACTCACTGCTATTTGTCATGGTCAACCGTACCAAAAACGGATGATCAGGGCATTTAACAAGAAAGTCAGACGACAAGAGTATCAAGTCGGAGACCTGGTAATCAAGCGCATCATCCTTCCTCAAAGTGATCCCAGGGGCAAATGGACACCTACGTACGAAGGGCCATTTATGGTTAAACATGTCTTCTCAGGAGGAGCCATGATTCTAACTACCATGGACAGTGACGACCTTCCTCACCCTGCCAATGTAGACATAGTAAAAAGATACTACGCATGAACTAAAGACCCGCTAGGTTGACACACCTAGGAAAAAATAAGGGCTTTCCGGCGAACCCAAAAGGGTTCGGGCAAAAATAAGGGATGAAATGAAAAAAATCTGTACACCCGGCAAGTCGAAAACCTGAAAAGGCGGCTTGGGCAAAAATGGGTATCCCGGTGGACTGAAAACCCGAAAGGGCGGTCCAGGCAAAAGTTAGGGATAAAGCGTAATACTATGTCTCATTGGATCACCTTGCATTCAGAATCCGGTATCAACTATCAGGTTCAGACGACACCAATCAGTCAGCTTCATCGTCAACTAAGCAGCCAAGTGATGAGATGCTTGAAGACATAAAGGCGATAGCAGAGTTGGAACCCAGTGGGATTTTTGACACAGCTGTTTTGTTTTCCTTTGTACAAATTGTATAAACTCTATTGTTCGGCGGTGTTCTCTTACTAGGACGTCAGCCTCTTATACACAAACGCCTATTTACAGGCAAATTCAAAAATCAATACAAATTTACTTTTCAGACAAATTGCCAATTGTTTTTCCTTTTTCTGTTTTGTCTTGCGAAGAATGTCGAATGTTCGTTTTTGATATATGCATTTGACACTAATTGCTAATCATAAATATTTGCATGCAAAACAAAGGACTAATTACAGGTGACATTAGAAACAGGGGCAATAATGAGTTTGTCTAAGCGATCTAGTTGCTCTATCTACCAAGGTACCCATGTAAGTTCAGCTGAAGAACGTAACCAAGATATCTTCACTCCCCGCAGAGTAAGACCATAATCAACAATACTCTCCCCCGAGCAGAGTTGGTCTCCCAATCAGCCCTAAAAGGCACAATATTTCCAGCAAGTCGGCGACACTCTCCCCAAGCAGAGTTAGTCTACTGTCAGCCTTAAGAAAGATGGGTATCCCCAAAAATCTCAATATTCCCCAGCGGAGTATACAGTTGTTCCTAAACAAGCATCCCCGGCAGTCTTGATCTAAGATTGGTCCCCGGCGGAATACCAGACACCCCAGCGGAGCCACCCCCCAGTACAGTCCAAAAAGTCTCCCCAGGAGAGTTGAATCAATCTCCCCAGTAGGAAGCTTATCCCCAGTAGATTCTTGAAGCTTATCCCCTACAGAGTACAGACGCATCTCCCCGGTATTATTCAAAGGTTATTCCTCACCAGAGCTTATAACTGGGTTATCCTCAGCTAAAAACCACGGAAAGATCGTCCTCGGCGAAGTTATTCCTACCCCCAGTGGAGTTCATCAAATCTTCCAACATAACTCATCAACGGTATCCCCAGCGGAGTTATCATCAAAACCTCAGCGAAGTATCTCTTCCCACAGAGTATTCCCCGCAGAGTAATCTCCTCAACAAGTTTATTCCCCAACGGAGTCATCTTCTCCCACCGGTTTATTCTTACAATCATCATCCCCAGCGGAAACAAAGAACTCTACTCTTCAAACATCAGCCCAGGATTTAACCTCCCGGCATTCGTCAAGGATTTATTTTCCTAGAAGGAAATACATTCATAAACATATCACATTTCATACATCCTGCTTACATACACAATGCATGCACATACGCATCGTATCACACAATCTCATCTATTTTTGAGAACATCATCATGCACTTCATACATCATGGCATTGCATACAACTGATGTTTTGCCTTTTCAGGAAAAAGGTCAATCCAAAGATAATTACTATCAACTGTCGCAATTCCAGATTCGATACCTGTATCTAGCCAGGGCATATCTGTGAGCGATCAATTCCAAATTCGATTCTTGTATCCAGCCAGGGCACGTTTGAAGAGTTTGAAGATTCTATTCCTGTATCCAGCCAGGGCATATCTGTTGACGACTATTTCCAGATTCGATTCCTGTATCTAGCCAGGGCACGTCTGAAGAGTTTGAAGATTCGATTCATGTATCCAGCCAGGGCATATCTGTTGACGACTATTTCCAGATTCGATTCCTGTATCCAGCCAGGGCACGTCTGAAGAGTTTGAAGATTCGATTCCTGTATCCAGCCAGGGCATATCTGTTGACGACTATTTCCAGATTCGATTCCTGTATCCAGCCTGGGCACGTCTGAAGAGTTTGAAGATTCGATTCCTGTATCCAGCCAGGGCATATCTGTGGACGACTAATTCCAGATTCGATTCCTGTATCCAGCCAGGGCACGTCTGAAGAGTTTGAAGATTTGATTCCTGTATCCAGCCATGGCATATCTATTGAAGACTAATTCCAGATTCGATTCCTGTATCCAGCCAGGGCAAGTCTGAAGAGTTTGAAGATTCGATTCCTGTATCCATCCAGGGCATATCTGTTGACGACTAATTCGAGATTCGATTCCTGTATCCAGCCAGGGCACGTCTGAAGAGTTTGAAGATTCGATTCCTGTATCCAGCCAGGGCATATCTGTTGACGACTAATTCCAGATTCGATTCCTGTAACCAGCCAGGGCACGTCTGAAGAGTTTGAAGATTCGATTCCTGTATCCAGCCAGGGCATATCTGTGGACGACTAATTCCAGATTCGATTCCTGTATCCAGCCAGGGCACGTCTGAAGAGTTTGAAGATTCGATTCCTGTATCCAGCCAGGGCATATCTGTTGACGACTAATTCCAGATTCAATTCCTGTATCCAGCCAGGGCACGTCTGAAGAGTTTAGAGATTCGATACCTGTATCCAGCCAGGGCATATCTACATAAAGAGTTTGGAGATCAACCCCTGTAATAGGCCAGGTAATTATCTTTCTTTCTCAGGTACGCAAGTTCTCGCTAAGGAATCTCTTACGCGATCGACACCTAGATGGCATCTATAAGCCTATCCATATACCAACAGTCTCCAGATGGCATCTATAAGCCCATCCTCCTACCCATCATATCTCCAAATGGCATCTGTAAGCCCATTCCCGCCATCACACTACTGATACTCTACTATGTGAGTGCAAATTTCTGGGCACTCTAGTGTTCAATCATCTTCCACCCTCGGATCACGAAAGGCACACAAGCCAATCTACATCCTCAGGTCTAAGAAGATTGAACAGGGGCAACTGTTGTACCCCAAAATTTGCCCACCCATATTCTTCAAGATTTGGCAAGATCAAGCTTCAAATGGATTAAGGATTGCACAGTGCAAGCACCCTCCTAACACAGTCAAAATTAGGGTTTTGATCCTTGCAAGGAAGTTGAGGTTTTCAAGGGCTCAATCAAGTCCCATATGCTCATATACATTGTCAAGCACCTACATGGCAAGTTTCAAGGCTCACAAGGTCAAGTTGCACAGTCAAAAGCCCTAATTGCTCCACAGTCAACTGTAGGGGCAAAATGGTCATTTGGCAGTCAAAAGTCAAAATTTTTGGTCAACATCTTATTTTGAAGCCACAATCATCATTTGGTCAAATCTTGACCATGATTCCACAAGAATGGCTCAAAAATCATCAAGATGCAAAAGTTTCTATTTTTGGACAGTTGAAAAGTCAACTGTAACTTGACCAAGGTATAACTTTTTCACGGTTCATCAGAAAAATCCCATCCAATGCTCATCTTGAAGGGGAAGACATTTCCTACAACTCATCTTCACATTCCAAGTCCAAGAAATGCTCTCACAAAAAGTTATCAATTTCAACATTATAGGTCATTTTCAAAAGTCAACAAAAAGGCACTTTAAGTCAAAGACCATAACTTGAGATTGGTAAATTCAAATGACATGGGACCAAAGGCATTGGTTAGAGGACTTCAAGAACTTTCCAAAATGTCCAAGAACATGTTCATATGATCAAAATTGAGCAAGATATGCATTGGAGAAGTTGGGAAATTTTTGTGAAATGGCCAAAGTCAACTATCCTTGAAACTTCATTTTTTGACAAAAAGGGCCCACTTTTATTTAATTTTATGTGATTTAATTCATTTTAAATCTTTAAAATTCAAATAAAAATCAAGAAAATTAATTAAGGGATATTTCTTGTTTTGAATAGCCTTGATGCATCATGAAACACATACCAATTTCGTGTAAGACCTATTCCAAGCATGAAATTCAAATTTGGAGCAAAAAAGGCAAGTTGTTCAATGGTGGTTATGGAGGAAATCAAAACTTCATTACAAGGCTTCAAGGCTCCTTATTGTGATTGATTCTCATTCATATACACATATGCAAGCCTCTCCAATAACATTCACGACCTAGAACACTCCCAAACGGCCAAAGCAATTTCAAAATTTCAAGAGAAAAGTCACAAACTAAAAACCATTTTCCAACACAATTCAAGCTTTCCTTTTGATCAAAACACGTTCCTTACATCCCCAGGAATCGTTTGCAGCCAAGAACAAGCCAAATCACTCAAGAACTCGTGCTACACAGTCACACGGTTCATCATTTTTTCTTACAATCTGAATTCATTTTGCACGCATCCTTAACATGTTTTGAATATTGTTTTGACTTTCTAACATTGTGCTGAAACTTTTGACATGATTTAATTTGAGAATGGTGCCTTAAACTGAAAATCACCATGGACGGATGTTAGGTTTTCAAAGCTTTGGAATTGGGGTTTTTCTTATACTATAAAATTAATCCTCCAAACACCCATGGTTAAACTCAGCGTGATGAGACGAACATGATGGATACCTCGCGCCCTTTTTATATGGACTGAGCGCCTAGTCACTATTTTTGATATTGGTATTTTGTGGGGGTTTAAACCCCCCGTTATTTGCTTGTGTTTTTTTGTTTCAGGGATGAAGAAGATGACTACGTGGAATGATGGGAATGGGCCATTCAAACAAGGCGCGCCTTTTTTATGTTTTTCCAGAATATGCCTTTGTTTTGAATATAATATTTAACTCCCATTACTCTAACACACGCGCATGAGTGGTTCAGTGGCTGGAGACGTGGCTTGTAATCTCTGGGACCTGGGTTTGATTCCCAGGCCCCCCCATATTTCATTGTTATTTTTTCAAATACATTCTTGTACAGGTTTCCAAATGGTGAGTACCATGTGCTCCCACAGATCAGCGCGCCATGTGTCCATAGATGCAGATCCAAAGGCCCAGAAAGCAAGAACACCATGTGCCTGGTCAACAACGCTCCACTCAATTCCAAGGGTCAACGTGGCTGAAGATTCAAATGGGCCTCACAAATTCCATACAAACCCTCATTCCTGGCCCAATACCCCCCTTGGTTCTTGCATTTTTTTCTTTTCTTCTCTTTTTTTATTTACTAATTATATTTATTAATTGTTATTATTTAATTAACTCACAACTAATTTTTCATAATAGAATTCAAAAAACCAAAAAAATACTTTATTAATTTAAGTAATTATTTTGTAAATAAATATTAACAACTAAATAGTTTAATTAAGTCAACTTTAATTTCTTTTTCTTTACAATTAAAATAATTTAGAATTAGGTTAACTTAGGATTTAAATTCTTTTATTTCATAAAAATATAAAAAAAAACACAAAAAAATATTTTCTTTTAATGAATTAATTAATTAGATTAGGCTTTATTTAATTAATTTCATTTAATCATAAAAAAGACAAAAAATTCAATTTCTTTTCTTAAGAGGGTCAAAACCCTTAGAACGTTCCTGAGTAATTTTTATTCGCGCGCATTTAATTTATTTTGATTATTATGTAATTTTTTTCAAGAATGTAATAGTAATTAGGTTTATCGCTTTATTTAATTTCTCGTACTTATTTATCAAAACGGGTCTTTGTATTTTTGGCGATGTATAGACCCGCGCCTTGTAATAGCGTAGAACTTTATATTTCTGCAATTTACTTTCCGCACCCCCTTAACTGTTAAACGCATGAAAGAATGTATGTAAATAAAATTAATCTGTAGCTCACAAATAACATGTACAAAACAATTAACTGAAAAACAACACACAAAGCACATGCCACTCCTAGGGTACGCTTCACTCGTTACCTCGAAACGTGGTCATCAAGTATAGGACGTCTTAGAGGTCACCCTTTGTCTAAAGATCCAGTTGCCTCGAAACGGTTGCCTCGGATAAAAGAATCTAGGACGTTAGGGTTACTTCTAAGTTGTCCTACCGTTTCTTCGATGACCACACTGTCCCGATAATCGAATTGACCCGAACACCTCCAACGATGATGATACCTACCTCTCAATGGTGGGATAGCACTATCTAAAGGGCTCTTACACAGCTTAATTCCTTAGGGTAGGTAGATGACTCATGGGTACTTTCTCTTTTCAAAACAAACAAAATACTTTTCACACATTACACTTTCAAAAAGTTTTCAAACAATACTTCATACACTCTTGAGGACTGATACAAGAGTTACCTAGAAGTTTTCAAACGAACCTTTTTTAAAACCCACACACATTTGAAAAGAAAACATTTTCGAAAACATAAGAGCAAGTACCTGAGAGCCCGTGGATAACCACGGATAAAAAGGGTGCTAACACCTTCCCTTTCTATAAATCTACCTCCCGAACCGAGAAACATTCTCATAAGGAATTTTGCTGTGCTTTTGTCCTTTCCATGTTGGAGAACATAAAAGACGGTGGCGACTCTTGCTTCCGCGACATTTCGCGAAACCAGCTAAAAACAGTTAGTTCTATTTCCACCGATCACACCATACATCAAAGTAAAACCTCAACAACGAAATATCACCCATAATTAAGATACTTTCATCCATTTGAGTAAGACCTCAACAACAAACTATCTCCCATAACGAATAGACTACCATCCATCGGAGTAAAACCTAAACAATAAAATATATACCATGACAAAGAGACTACCATCTATTGATGGTTTTATTAGCAGCTTCAACATCCCCATTCATCTTAGGCCTATAAGGAGACAAATTGTGATGGACAATTTTGTATTCTTCACAAAGTTCTGTCATCATCTTATTATTCAAATTTGAGTCATAATCAGTTATAATCCTACTTGGCACACCATACTGACATATAACATTGTTCTTGATAAAGAGTACTACCACTTGCTTGGTGACATTATCATAAGAAGTTAATTCTACCCACTTGGTGAAGTAGTCAATTGCCACTAAGATTAAATGATGTCCATTCGACGCATTGGGTTAAAACATTCCAATCATATCAATACCCCACATAGAAAAAGGCCATGGGGAAGAAATAACATTGAGGAGCATTGGAGGCACATGATTCTTGTCAGCATAAGTAAGACATTTATGGCACTTCTTCGCAAATTTATAACAATCAGATTCCATTGTCAGCCAATAGTAACCTTCCCTAAGCATCTTATTTGCCATCGAATGTCCATTGGCATGGGTACCAAAGGAACCTTCATGGAAATCATGCATCTTCATTATGTGTCTATCCACAAATTTGAGCAAGACCACGTCATAATTTCTCTTGTATAACACATCTTCATTATGGAAAAAACTAACTGTCAACCATCTCAATGACTTCCTATCTTTATTTGATGCACCGACCTAATATTCTTGAGTCTAGAGGATGTGCTTGATATCATACTACCAAGGTTTTTCATCCAACGTCCCCTCTACAGCAAACACATGAGCTGGTCTATCAAGTCATCAAACTTTAATCTGAGGCACATCGTTCTAAGCATTTACTTGGTATATGGAAGACAAAGTGGTTAAACCATCTGCCATCTGATTCTCATCTATGGTAATATGATGTAATTCAACTTTATTCAAGAAAGGTAATAATCTTCTTGCATAATCTTTGTAGGGAATTAAGTCAATGTAACGAGTCTCCCATTCTCCTTTGATCTGATTTATTACCAAAGCTGATTCACCATATACATCAAGAATTTTGATTCTGAGGTTTATAGCCTCTTCAAGGCCCATGATACAAGCTTCATACTCTGCCATGTTATTGGTATAATCAAATGTCAACCTTGCAGTAAAAGGGATATGTTACCCACGGGGAGTGATAATCATATCACGAATTCTTTTTCCATAAGCATTTACAACTCCATCAAACACCATACCCCATCGGGATTTAGAATCAGGACCTTCCTCAAGAAAAGTTTCATCATAATCTTTAACTTTCAAATACATCACATACTCATCAGGGAAATCTTATTTAATAGACTGATAATCATCAACTAGTTGGTGAGCAAGGTACTCCGCCAACACAGTACCTCCAATAGCCTTCTGAGGACAGTATATAATATCATATTCAGACAACAACATCTGCCAACGGGAAATTCTTCCAGTATGAGCATGCTTTTCAAAAATATACTTAATTGGGTCCATTTTGGAAATCAACCAAGTAGTGTGTTTCAACATATATTGCTGCAATCGCTTTTCATCCAGACTAAAGGACAACATATTTTTTCTAGCATAGAATACAGTGACTCACAATTAGTGAACTTCTTGCTTAAAAAATAAATGGCATATTCTTTTCTTCCTGTTGCATCTTGTTGCCTCAAAACACAAACCATCGAGTTATCCAACATGGTCAGATACATAATCAATAGTCTTCCTTCAATAGGAGGGAGCAAGATAGGATGCTAAAGCAGATACTCTTTAATGCTTCCAAATTCCTTTTGGAATCATCCGTCCATACACAACCTTAATCTTTCTTTAACAACTTGAATATTAGTTCACATGTTATAGTCATACGGGAAATAAACCTAGAAATGTAATTTAAATGTTCAAGGAAGCCTCTAACTTGCTTTTCAATCCTTGGTGCAGCAACTTATTGAATTGCCTTGACTTTATCAGGATCAACTTCAATTCCTTTTTGGGTGATAATGAAACCTAACAACTTTCCTGGACGAACACCAAAAGTACACTTATTTGGATTCAAGCGGAGACGATACTTTCTCAAATGCTGAAACAATTTCAACAAATCTTCCATGTGCCCTTCCTTAGTTTGAGATTTGGAAATCATATCATCAACATATACTTCGATAAACGTTTTTTCCATGTCCTCAGGAGATACCGTAATTTGATTGTATCGGAAAATTCTTCCATGAATGAGAACACTTTGAATTTAGTGGTGCTATCAACCAACATATCAATATGGGGCAATGAAGTTTCATCAAATGAAGTTTCATCAGAAAATTCGTCAAATAAAGTTTCACGCATTTTCTCAAAAATTACCTAACTTGCACAAACCATATCTCACCCAATTCTTATCATATGAAGATGATCTTTGACTTTTTGGAAAGCTCAAGATGTCCTCTACAATCTCTATTCTGATAATTTTTGTATTTGAAGATTTTATCTTGATGAAAGTTTCCTTGAAAAAAAGTGTCTTTTTGTTGACTTTTGAAATGACCTATATTATATTGGACCATATCTCTCAAATGAAGCATTGTTGGACTTGAGATTAGAGAGACAAAGTTGTAGAGAATTGAATTTCCTTCAAAATTACATTTTTTTGAGGAAAAACTAATGAAGCATGTTAAAGTTATGCTTGGTAAAAGTTCAGTTAACTTCTTCTAAGGATACCATAATTTGGCAACTTTTGACTTTTGATGATTTGAGGGTTTTTCTTGAGGAATCATGATCAACCCTTGATCAAATGATGAATGTGACTTTAAAATATTGATTTTGACCAAAAATCTTAAAGTTTGACTGTATTTTGGCCACGGTTGACTTTTTACCTCATACAGTTGATTTTCCATCATCTGAGCAATTAATTGAACAAACTTGTGATACAAGGTATGAAACTTGTTATGAGCATTATTGAAGACTTATGAGGACCCATAGACTACCTTTAAGGCATTAGAAGTCCAATTTCCTTTGAGAAAAGCAAAACCCTAGTTGTTGGCTAATTTCTTAGGAGAAAACTTGTCTGATCAAGTCCTTGAGTAATCTTGAGCAGTTGATAACCCTAGGAAGATGATGAGACCTCTTGAAATAATTTTATTTTAAAATAAGAGGGAAAATTTTTGGGTACAAAACTTATCTATTAATTTTGTTGAGTAAGACACCTCCAATGTTTGGTACTTATTCTTCCATGCTTTCTTCTCTCGCTTCATCCTAACTAAGGAAAGTTGAAGTTATTCCATATCATCTAAGAGAGGAAGAGTATGACTCATAAACATATCAGATATAGGTTCTTCATGAGAATAAGGCATCTTCAAATGAATTTCCCTTGCTTTTACCCAAAAGAGATGAGGGTCTAAGGAAACAACTCCTCATGGTCCCAAATCTTTTCTACCCTTCCTATGAATATGGCGCCAAGCCTTTTCAATCTCTTCCTTATTTTCCTTGTGATCTTCTCCTTCAATGAGAAATAAACCACTTAGAAGAATGCTGTTTTGCTTGTCTCTCATTGGATATCTATGTCGGGGAGCATGCAAGAATAAAATTATAGTTAATTCTTCTCTTTGTACCAAGAAGAGGAACATTGGGAAAAACACCACAACTATCAATAATATTAAAATCATAATAAGCTTGATGATACCAATTAATGTCGGAATGAGTGAGAGCCATAATCTTCGATGCCCAATGAGGTTCCTTTTTAATATCCCAAAAAGTAACAGATCGAGGTAAGTGAGAAATAAACCACTGATATAATAACAATGTGCAACAAATGATCATCTCTTCCTAATAGAAATTCCAAATATGGATGGAATAATAAGTATCTCCTAGCATAAAAGGGACTGGATTTCCAATCAGAAAGATCCTAATGGCATTAACATCCATAAATTTGTTGACGTTAGGAAACAAGAACAATCCATAAGCAAGCAAAGAAAAGATAGCCTCAAAAGCAAATGTACTCTTCATTTTGGCGAGGTAACGAGCTTTCTCAAATTGAAATTTAGCAGGTAAACCTCTGATTCATCCTTTTGAAGTCACGTTAGACTCAATCTCAGACTTGTTCAAGTAAGTTATGGTAGCAATCTTTTGAGACTAGGCTCTCCTTCTAAGCCGGTAAAATTAAAATAATCAGTAATAGGTAAACCAAGCAAGTAAGAATACTCTTCCAACGTGGGAATCAACTGATAATCAGGAAAATTAAAACACAAGTATAACGGGTCATTGAACTCGACCAATGTAGAAAGAATACCCTCCTTCATCTCGAGCTTCATAAGAGGCACAATGGTTCCATACTTCTTCCTAAAATCTGTAGGACTCTCAATCTAAGGAATCAAACTCATCAGTTCCTCTACCTTAGGGTCCTTAAAACTGTACTTATGAGTCTTTCTCATTCCAAGATCCATGGTAAAAAAAGTACATGAGATATTTGCAAAAGTCAACCTTAAGTTCCTTGAAAAACTGTTTAAAGAATTCTCATGGGTGCATAAATGCATGATAATGTAATAATCACACACAAGATCACAAACACGATGGTTCATATGTTCGACGTCATGCGAATGAAGTCAAAGGTACTACCCACAAGGTAAGGACAAATTATTTATCACCTACAAAAAAGTTTCTAAGGAAATCCCAGAGTCTACATTCTTCCTTCGGATATTACCAACGCCCCAATTATCTTAGTAATTAGCAATATTCTCAGGAAAACTTGTCTGAGTGTAACATCACATCACAACTACTTCCAGATTTCTCTATTATAGTCTCCGCACTACACCTAAAAGGCCAAGATGGTTTAAGGGTTCTACGACTTCTTAGCTTCTCAGGCTCCCCGATCGAAAGCAAAAATGACTTCCCACTTTCTCGGTAAACAAATACTACATCCAAAGGGGCTTCCACTGAGTGGGGGATCTTATCTCTCTTTTTTCAAAATTAATCCCTCAAATTTAACATGACTATACCACTCGTCCTATCTTAAGTTTTCCTAAGTCTAAGTATAGTACTTATAAGAGATCACCAATCACCCTGAAAACCAGAAAAATCTAGACATACATATATACAACATATAATATACGAGACATAGTAGCATATACACACATAAACAAAGATATGCTCAACCCACTTAGAGAATTAATTTCCCCAGTGAAGTCCCCAGTTTTCTATAGCGGTAGAAATGTTAAGACTAAGCCATTGGATTGACTTGATTCATACAAATCAAATAAAAAAATTGCCATCGTGCTTTATTGTTTCCAAAGGAAATGGGAAAAGAGAGAATAAACCCAAAAAAGAGGGGGAGAGAATCTAGGTACGGGGGTTGGTTATGCAAAAGGAAGGTATTAGAACCCTAAACATCTACGGTTCACAGGAACCTCTAAAAATATGTGTATTTTGGCTATAAAAGTTGTATACAAAAATATATGGTGGAGATGAGAGAACATGTATTTTTTACGATTTTTGCACCCGTCGTGGTTGCAAACCTTTAGTGCCTATGTACCATCTTATGTGCAATATGGGATCAGGGTACTCGTAGTTCACCTAAAAAAATTTAAAACACATGCGTGTTGGTTAATATTAAGAGAAGAGACATCATCGTTATCCAAGTGGAAAACATTCTTACTACCCACGATTATTAGAAAGCAGATTTTGAATTATCTCAAAGTGGAGGATATATCTTGGATTTTAAAATCAACAAAGCTTCACTAAACACCAAAGTGGATAATATCTCACTCACTACATATCATAGAAGTATCGTAGCTTGCGTCACTACAAGAATCGACAAGAGTCTAATCTTTCAAGAAAAAGTTTAAAGTAAAAAGCCGAAGTGGAAAAATGGTTAGAATGAGGTTAATTGACTTTTATTCATGAGAAAAATATCAAAGTATGATTAAATTGATTAAGGTTTGACTAAGAAAATTATTTTGAAAATGCATGGACCTAAGTCCAAATTTATTATGAAAGCGATTCAAGTTAGAAAATAAGAAGAGTTTTTGAAAAGGAGGGAGAAGATTTTTGATATTAAAGATGATGGGAGGAGATGAAAGAACTATCCTAAAGCATAAAGTAAAAGCCATGGAAAAGTATGGTCTAACCAACAAGAATCCATCACATGACATGAATATGTCAATGTAGAATTCCCATCCTTTGGATTAAAACCATGCAAGAAAAAACACTAAACCTCCGAGGAATACTAGGCTTATGATGAATTAAATCTTCACAAAAATTGGGCAAGTAACAACAATTTATAGATGAATTCTCAATCATAGACAAAGCATAAAAATCAGAACATCTTGTACACCAAAAAAAATTCAAACCAATGCCTTGGAGTAAACCCCAAGGATTTCAGACAGAATAACAACATAGAAACAAGGTCCACAAGTATCAAGGCTTCTAATCATATGTCCGAGAGATCCACAAATCCACAGTTCCAAGGATAGTAACCAAGTAATCCAAGTAATCTTAAAGGTTTTAAGGTTCATGTTGTTTACTAAATGTATTTAAAAGAAAAGAAAGCTCACGTGAGAAAAGAAAAAATGACATAAAAGTAAATGCTCAAGTGAGAAAAGAAAAAAATGGCATGAAATGTAAATGCTTAAAAAAATATATGGTGTTAGAACATAGTTTGGTTCTAAATGCTTGTAAGAGTTTTGATGGTAACAAACACATGAAGAACAATTATGCTCCCTAAATAAGTATTTTGTTTTGCAGGGAAGTTCTGATGTAAGAACCATAAAAGATGAGATAGGTAACTGTTAAAAATCTATTATGACACATATTACGTAGAAGCAAATCTTTGCAACACGCTTAAAATAAAGAAGTTCTGATTTTACAATTTCTGAGTGCACTAACGCTGCGAACAAGAACTTTGGTATTCTGAAACGTAGTTCTGGAAAGAAGTAAAGGAGTCTCAACGGTAACATTCATCTTCTGATGTGATATTTAGTAAGCATGTTCTGAAGCGTTACATTTTATTCATGGCTAATCAATAGTAACGACTGAAAGAAAACAAGAATCTCTATGTTTGGAAAGTACATTAACTACTATTTATCAACCTTCCAAAAGCACCTTATCACGCATTTCCTATATAAGGAAGATGTTAAGAAGAAATCATACACGATTTTGCTGTGCACAAAAAAAAATTACTACCGGTCAATCTATTGCTTTTCAATTGTGTAATACATCACTGTTGTGATATTGTTTTTGTTACAAAGCATATTTGTACACACTTTCAAATATATTACTATGTAATACCTTGAGAAAAACGGGGTGTGGTTTTAACTAAAGAGGACTTGACAGTTGTCAATGTATTTGTGTAATCAAGTTTGATTAGTGGATTAAGACGTCATTTGAGAGAGGCGAAATCACCTTGGCGGGTGGACTCATGTAGTTTGAGTTCAAACGAACCAGGATAACTAACATGTCTTTTATTTTATGTTTTAAAAAACCAAATTCAACCACCACCCCTTTCTGTGTGTTTCCATTCTTCAATTGGTATCAAAGCGTCTGGTTCTGAGTGCAAACACTTAACCGTGTCAGAAAAAGATCCAAGCAAGAAAAATAGGAAGGTGGGAAAAAAGTGAGAACATCAACAATGATTATGATGATGAGAAAGACAGAATCAACGGCAAACCTCCAATCTTTGATGGTGAAAACTTTGATTACTGGAAAGACAGAATCAAAAGTTTCTTTCTAGCTGATGACGCTGATCTCTAGGATATGATGACTAATGGGTACATGCATCTAGTTGACGAAAGTGGTTATAAGATCAACAGAAAAAGAATGAAAGATCATTAAAAGAAAGAATTCAGATATCATCACAAAGCCAGAACAATTCTCTTGAGTGTTATCTCGTACACCGAGTATGAGAAGATCACAAACAAAGAATCAGCAAAACACATGTTTGACTCCTTGAGAATAACGCATGAAGGCAACACGCAAGTCAAAGAAACCAAAGCTCTTTCTCTCATTCAGAAGTATGAAGATTTCAAAATGGAAGAAGATGAAACCATTGAAACAATGTTCTCAAGATTTCAAATTATGGTTGCTAGACTAAAGGTTCTGCATAAAAGGGTACTCAACAGCAGATCATGTGGAGATAATCATCAGAAGTTTACCCAGGAAATGGAGACCCATGGTCACAGAGCTAAAACTGGCCAAAGATATGAACAAAATATCTCATGAAGAACTTATCATCTCCCTGAGAAGTCATGAGATAGAACTAGAAGAAGATGAGCCCTAGAAGCAAGGTAAGTCTCTCGCTCTTAAATCTAATAAAAAAATATGAACCTAATATTTTGTAGGAAAAAGAAGTGAACTCTAGTGGATCCTTGTCAGAAGAAGACGAGATATCCCTTCTCTCTAGAAGAGTCAATCAGTTGTGGAAGCACATTTAGAGGAAGGTTAGAACTCCCATAAGAATGGGGAATAATTCTGAACCATCTTCTGGATATAGAAAATAAAGTAACAGAGGTATTGTTTCCTATGAATGCAATGAGCAAGTTCATTACAAAAGCGACTGTCCAAATGTTCAAAAAGAAAAAGTTAAAAAGAAGTTCTTTAAAGAAAAGAAGAAAAGCCTTATGGAAACATGGGATAAATCAAAATCTTCTAAAGCTGAAAGAGAATAAGAAGATGAACGAGCAAAAATATCCTTAATGGCCAACGTATGAGATGACACTGGATCATCTGAATCAGAATCAAACTCAGAGGAAGAAGGGGTATTCTCAAACTTTTCTAGATCTCAATTAGAAGAAAGCCTATAAGAAATTGTTGAATGATATCAACAACTTCGAGTCAAAAGAAAGAACCTGAAAAAGGATCTAGTATTTGACGCTGAAGAAACTAAGAAACTTAAAATATAAAACTATGAGCTAAAAGAAACCATTTCTAAACTAAAAAATGAAAATTATGTTATTAAAAATAGATTACAAAAAGCTCAGAAAGAAACTGTCTCAGAAGTTTCTAGTAACTCTAATAGAATCATAAAAGAATATGATCATAGCTTTCAAAACTTTCTATCTAAAAACATAGACAGAAGCAAGATGGCTTCAATGATCTATGAAGTTAGCAGAAATGGCAGAAAAAGGATAGGATAAAAGGGTAAAGAATATCAACCAAAGAAAGTTAATGATCTAGTCATAAAACACACACCTCTCTATTCTCACATCACCTAAGGACATACACATGACATAAAGTATACTAGTAATGCTTTTTCTGCTACACCAAAATTTAAAAAGAATTTTGGTAACTCTAACAAACAAGGACCCAAAAAGATATGGGTACCTAAGACAAAATTGTCTATGTTGCAGATGTCTTTAACAACAAAATTGAAACACCAACTTTGGTACCTAGACTCTAGATGCTCTCAACACATGAAGGGAAGAAATATTATGTTCCAAAGTCTAGAGCTTAAATATGGAGGCTATGTAGGTTTTGCAGAAAATTAGAAAGGAAAGATTATTGGCTCTAGAACTATTGGTAACGGTACACTTCCTTCTATAACTAATGTTCTGTTAGTAGATGGATTAATGCATAACCTGTTATCCATAAGTCAATTAAGTGATAACGGTTATGATATAAACTTCAATCAAAATTCTTGTAAAGCAGTTAGTCAGAAAGATGGATCTATCCTCTTTAATGGAAAGGGAAAGAACAACATTTACAAAATAAAACTTTCTGAACTAAAAAGTCAGAATGTAAAATGCCTAATGCCTGTTAACGAAGAGTAATGGCTCTGGCATAGAAGATTGGGGCATGTTAGTATGAGAAGAATATCTTAGATTAATAAACTCAATCTGGTTAGAGGACTTCCTAACCATAATTTCAGCTCAAATGCTCTGTGTGAAGTATGTCAAAAAGGCAAGTTTGGAAAACCATCTTTCAAATAAAAAAATGTTGCTTTTACCTCTAGACCATTAGCACTTATGCATATAGATCTATTTCGACTAGTGAAAACTACATCCATCACTGGAAAGAAGTATTGATTAGTGATCGTAGATGACTATAGAAGATGGACATGGTTAAAGTTATTAAGACACAAGGACGAGTCACACTCTGTGTTTATTACCTTCTGTAACCAAGTTCGAAATGAAAAAGATTTTAGAATTATTAAAGTAAGAAGTGATCATGGTGGGGAATTTGAAACAAAAAATTTGAAGTATTTATTAAAGAGAATGTCATCTCTCATGATTTATCTTGTCCTAGAACTCCTCAACAAAACGGAGTTATAGAATGAAAGAATAAAACTTTACAAGAAATGGCCAGAACCATGATCAATGAGACTATCATTGCTAAAAACTTATGGGCAGAAGTAATTAACACAACATGTTATATTCAGAATAGAATCTCCATAAGACCAATTGTGGATAAGACTCCATATGAAATGTGGAAGAACAGAAAGCCCAACATTTCTCATCTTCATCCATTTTGATGTACTTGTTTTATTCTAAACATTAAAGGATATCTGAACAAGTTTGACTCTAAAGCACAAAAGTGTCTCATGTTAGGATACTCTGAATTCTCAAAAGGTTATAGAGTATATAACACAGAAACAAGAATTATGGAAGAGTCTATCAATGTCAGATTTGAAGATAAGCTTGACTCCCAAAAGTCAAAGCAGGGTAAATTTTTTGCAGATATAGAAGTTGAATTTATAGGTACTGAGGAAACAACATCATAAGTTCTCTATAAAGAATCACAGTAAAATCCAGAAGAGGATGTCACAAACATTACAACAACATCTTAAGAACCCGTCCAGAAAAGACAATCTAGAAGCAGATTAGCTCATTCGAAAAAAGCAATTCTGAGAAAGAAAGAAGACCCAATCAGAGCAAGATCTACATTCAGAAATTTTGAAGAATCTCTCATGGGATTAGTGTCTCTGATTGAGCCAACTTCCATTGACGAAGCCCTTCTGGACAATGACTATATACTCGCAATGTAGGAAGAACTAAAATTGTTCACCAGAAACGATGTGTGGGATCTAGTTCCTAAACCAAAAGGCTTTAACATCGTTGGAACCAAATGGGTTTTCAGAAATAAGCTAAATGAGAAAGGAGAAGTCGTCAGAAATAAAGCACGATTGGTGGCATAAGGTTATAGTTAGTAAGAAGGGATAAACTATACATAAACCTTTGCTTCAGTCGCCAGCTTAAAATCCCTCATGCTTTTAATTTCTTTTGCAGTATAGAATGGCATCACTCTTTATCAAATGGATGTTAAAAGTGTTATTTTAAATGGTTACATTGATGAAGAAGTTTATGTGCACCAACCCCATGGCTTTGAAAATTCAAAACATCCAGAATATGTTTATAAACTTAATAAATCACTTTATGGTCTGAAACAAGCTCCCAGAGCTTTGTATGAAAGACTACGCAATTTTCTATTAGAAAATGATTTTACCAGAGGGAAGGTGGACACAACCTTATTCTGTGAACTATTTAAAAATGACATTCTGGTTTGTCAAGTTTACGTAGATGATATAATTTTTAATCTACTAAAGCCTCTTTGGGAAAAGAATTTGCTAAGTCTATACAGGAAGAGTTTGAAATGAGCTTGATGGGCGAACTCAAGTTCTTTCTGGGTATCCAAATCAATCAAATTCCAGCAGGAACCTACATTCATCAAAGCAAGTATGTTAAAGAACTTCTGAAGAAATTTTACTTGTCAGATTGTAAGCCATCCAAAACTCCTATGCACCTCACATGCATTATGGAAGAGGAAGAGGTAAGTAATAAAGTAGAACAGAAGCGCTACAGAGGTATGATTGGTTCTCTCTTATATTTAACAACTTAAAGACCTGATATTATGTATAGCATTTGTCTATGTGCTAGATTCCAATAAGATCCTAGAGAATCTCACTTAATAGTTATTAAGCGAATTTTCAAGTATCTGAAAGGTACTACTAGTCCTTGTCTTTGCTATAGAAAATCCAAAGAATAGAAATTAGTAGGGCACTGTGATGCTGACTTCATCGGAGACATAATAAATAGAAAAAGTACTTCTGGAAGCTGCCAATTTCTGGGAGACAATCTAATCTCATGGTACAGCAAAATGCAATCCACCATTACACTGTCACCTGCTGAAGCTGAATATATAGCTGCAGTTGGATACAACACACACATGCTCTGGATAAAAAGTCAACTTGAAGACTATAACATATATGAGAGTAACATTCCTATCCTTTGTGAAAATATTTCTGTTATATGTCTTTAAAAAATAATATTTTACATTCTAGGGCTAAGCATATGGAAATTAAGCATTATTTTATTAGGGAGTATATTCATAAAGGAATTATCTCGTTAAAATTTATAGACACATAACATCAACGGGATGATGTTTTCAATAAACCCCTTTTTGAAGATAGATTTAACTTCATTCTGAAACATCTCAACATAAAATTATGCCTAGAATGATAGTACTGTTTCTGTATACTTTAAACCTTAGAATTTTATGCTTTAGTTTTCCTTGTGTGAACATCTAATCAATAGTTCTTCATACATAAGAAGGAAAGTTATATCAGGATCTATCCAGAAGATCTAAACATTCTCCAAAAACGGCTCATTTCAAAGATAGAAGCATGCATTTCACAATATCAACATCTATCAACTCTATGCAAGGTCTTCCTCTAAGGCTAATCACGTGTTCAAATTATGAAGAGACTGAAACAGTTGTGTTGATGCATTGAGGCTCGAGTCAAATCAGTAACTGTTCCATATCTTCATGATATCCCTCTTTTCAGGAATCATTAAATACACGTAATCATTTTCTTTAAATCTTTTTCTTTTTAATTAAGACTACTATTTTCTTTCCATTGGCGATATATACTTCGTTCGTTTACCATCACTATCACACTTCCACTGTCAACTTTTTCTCTTCAATTTGTTCAATCTTTCAAAAACCCTTGAAGAGTCTGTGTGAACAAATGGCTTCTTCTCAACAATTTTCTAAAGGTTCTCAAATCATTCCTGGTTCTTCCTCCTCAATAGAAGAAAGGTACATCGAACCCTCGAGAACTCTCCTCACACCCATTGAGTCTCTGGATGTTCTGCGTGAGCTTATTATAGATTTCATAAGCATGAGGGAAAATGGGTATGATTTAATCCCTGATGTTGAGTTCCAAGGATGGACTAAGTACTTTGATCGCCTCCTAGGTCCAGTTTTTCCATAATTTGTTAAAGAATTCTGGATCCATGCCACATCTTCAAATCATCAGGTTACATCCTTCGTTATGGGAAAGAAGATCATTATCTATGAAGATCTCATTGGGAAACTAATAGGTCACGACGGCGGCGGTATTTGATACAGTGATATGGCTGACAAAAGTTATGACCTAACCAAGATCTCAAAGGAAATCTTTACTTCTGGCCACCCATCCGACAATATCAAAGACCTGAAGGATTACTTCAGAATTTGGTCTAAAATAATTTTGGATTGCATCAATCATAAGAAGCCTACAAGTTCTCCAGATTACATCAATATTGATCAGGAGTACCTTATGTACTTCATCGCCCCCAAAGAAAAAGTTAATCTTCCACATCTTATGTTCAATCATCTGAAGACCAGCGTAAATGAAACAAGATAAGAAGAAAGAACAAAGACATATTGGATCCCTCTGGGAAGACTCATTTCATATATTCTGATAGAAAACGGATTGATAGAACATCTGATTAAGGCTCAACAAGCTAACACTCTGGAAGCTTGTGCTGGTAAACCTCTCAACGCCAAAAATCTGAAGAAGATGAAGATTATTGAAATTATTAAGAAGGATCCAACAATCACCACCAAGTAAGTCATTACCAACCGAAGAGTGCCTTTGAAGGATTTTCCTCTATTCACTCAAGCAGAATCTTCTCCAGATATATTTCTCATGTATCTGGAAGCATGAAAGAGTGACGATACAATTCTATATGTGAACATTCCAGATCTAAGGCAACAACCTCTGGAAGTTACTCCCAGAAAACCAAGAAAAAGGAAAGAAACTTCATAAGGAACCTCTTAGAAGACTCCCAAACTTCCAAAAAGAAATGTAACCACTCTTTTGTTTCAATTATTGAATCAGTATTGTTATCAACATCTGAAAACCCTTTATCCCCAAATCCAACAGAAGATCCATCTTTTCAAACCTTTGATTATTTTTACCTAGACATTGACACCTCAATTCATCTAGATAACCTTCTAAACAATATACCTTCTACCCATCTTTACCAAACTCAGCCTGAACTTGCACAAGTTCTCTCTGATACTAATCAATTTGATCCGTTTTTGAAGCTCCCCAAACCTAAAATCCAAACCTTGATTTTGATACCAAAACATCCTTTTCTGGAATCACTTTCCATCTCATGGTCTTTCAACCACCAATAATTCCCTAACTTCTTCATAGACCCTCTCCATTCAAGATCTTCCATCTCCTTATCAGTCCACTCCACCAAATTCGCCCATAATAATCCTTTCCGACTCTCCCTCTCTAAATAACTACCCAAAAGATCCCTTTAGAACAATCATAGATTTAAAAGCTTGGGACAATCTCGTCACAAGCTCTTAGAAAATTTTTGATTCAAAACCAAAACCAAAAATCTCCAAAGCAGATGTTGGTAAATCCTTGCTGATTTTTTAAACAGAAATATAGGAATGGGTTAACTCTCTAAAGCTAGCTTGCATAGAGAATCTCAATCCAACTGCTTTTGATTCTCATTGGAACCAGTTCACAAAATGGTTCAACTCTGAATCTCTGAAACTAAAGAAGCTTATCTATGAAATCGCACAACAGAACTTCTGCGATCGCCTAAAAATCTTCAAGGATCATGTTCTGTGACACTGGGGAAAGAAGCCACTCATTTTGCTGGACAATACCCCTTGGGAAGCTAATCAGACATCAAACTGTAATGAAGCACCCTCCGATCCTCTTCCTCTGGTCATGTTTCAAGACAAAGGCAAGAAAGTCGAAGAAGCTCCTGTGTCAGAATTAGCTGCAGTTTTTTCTAAAAAAGTGGTCTCTTCTGCTGAATTAACCTCATCTTCTATTGTGCTGCAAACTCTGGATGAGTTGAAGAAAGAAAATGTTTTGTTTAAGGAAAGGTTAAACAAGCAGGATGAAACATGCAAGTAAATTAAGGGGATGCTAGGGAAACAAGAGGAATCGAACAATCAGATCAAGAGTTTATTAGAATCCCTATTCACACGACTTCCACCCTCGGCAAACTTAGTTCTGAATTTTTTTCCTTCATTTTGTTATTTCCTTGATCCTTTTTTAATACAAAATGCATTTTATTGTCTAAATTATTTTTATTGCTTTTTGATTCTTAATAAAAAAGGGGGAGAACATAAGATATTTCGATTATAATAGTATCGAGACTTAGTCTCAAACATTTTGAATATCATAACTTCTATTTCTTTATCATCTGAAAGCAAAATAGGAAAAACCTCTGTTGAGGATAGTTGTGGAAGCATAAAAAATATCGTTCTCAAAACTCTGATTAGAACATCTTCAGGGAAGTATTTTTTCTTTATCCGAGTATCTAACTCAGGGGGAGATTTTAATGCTTTATGTTCTTTAATTACTCTATCAAAATATACAATTTTTTATCATCATCAAAAAGGGGGAGATTGTTAGAACATAGTTTGGATATACATCCTTGTAAGAGTTTTAATGATAACAAACACACAAAGAACAATTATGCTCCTTAAATAACTATTTTGTTTTGCAGGGAAGTTCAGATGTAAGAAGCATAGAAGATGAGATAGATTGCTGTTAAAACTATATTATGACACATTTTACGTAGAAGAAAATTTGTGCAACACGCTTAAAATAAAGAAGTTCTGATTTTACAACTTCTGAGTGCACTAACATTGCGAACAAGAACTCTGATATTCTGAAACGTAAATTTCTGGAAAGAACTAAAGGAGTCTCAATGGTAACATTCATCTTCTGATGTGATCTTTAGTAAGCATGTTCTGAAGCGTTACATTTTATTCATGGCTAATCAATAGTAATGGCTGAAAGAAGACAAGGATCTCTATGTTTGGAAAGTACATTAACTACTATTTATCAACCTTCCAAAATCACCTTATCACGCATTGCCTATATAAAGAAGACGCGAAGAAGAAATCCTACACGATTTTTCTTTGCACTAAAAAATAGAAATATTACTACCTTTCAATCTATTTCTTTTTAATTGTGTAATACATCACTGTTTTGATATTGTTTTTGTTAGAAAACATATTTGGGGAAATTCACAAAAGACCTATAATCTTTTCAATTCTTAATAAACTTTCCAAGAATTTTCAAGTCTTGTATATTGAATCAAAGTTGTAATAGACATCCCAAAGATTATTATGAAAAATAATAAGTTCAAGGAGATAAAAGTTGACCAAGTTATGATCCTTTGAGGTCAAACAAGAGAATTTGATAGGTTTCTCAAAGGACTTGTAATATTTCCCAATAATTAGTGATCTTCCAATTAAAATTAGCCTTAAAACCTTGAAGATAACTTGTTAAGTACCCTTTAAAGATAATCATGGATTTGGAATCAATCAAAAATATAAAAAAAATAAGATTAAGATATGGTCCTTGGAAGTCAACAAACCCTAGCTCAGTGAGTGTCAAAATGACTTGTAACCCCTTTCAACTTTTGATGACTTTCCTTTCACAATTGGATCTTGTCAAGTGAAGAGAATTTGTTGTTGATGATAAAAATAATCCATATAAATAATAACCAACTCAAAATATTGAAAATTTAGAGGATTATGCATTCGTGATTACTGAATCAAGCATTTGCTCAATTAGGTCAAACTTGTTGAATCAACCTTGACTCTTTTGAACTTTCTTGGAAAAATAAAACATGATGGATAACATTAGACCTTAAAATTATGTTATCTTGAAGCACACTCAAATATGGAGCTTAAGTCTCAATGAATCTTATTAAAGAAGGCATGGAAATAAACACATGAACCATTGAATCTTCTTGATGAATGCCACCACCAACCTTGAGGAAAACATGACCTAAATAAATTGAGATAGATCTTTGAACCGAATAACTTTGACATCATAGACATAGCCTTTAAGTTTAAGCTCTTGCAATCCATTGAATAATTATTTGACTGGGGATCATCCCTTAAAACCTTAGGTTAGATGGTGCGATGGATGTAGTTGTGTCATCACCTACAATATGAACATTCAAAGAAACATATATACATATCTTGATGTTAGTTAAAAGAACACATGTTCAAGATACACAATGCAAGGTTCTTGATGATCCTTCAAGAGAAAACTTAAAGACAGGATGGAGTAGAAAGTGAACACAAAGCCTAATGTGTGATCTTGATGTATTGATAATATGAGATGATAAGAGATCTTAGGGGGGAAATTTTGGTTATAAGAAACCCTACATTTTTAAACTATGTTGTTTCCTCGTTTCCTATGGTAATGATTCGAGGGTGAGTAGATATTTCTTATGAAGGGAAATTAGAGAAGTGTTACTTCTAGTGACGGTGACAATTTCATTGTGTTCCGGTCCAAGAGTGAATGAGATCATAAGATGATAGATCATGTATCCTAGGGTTATAGGATAGGGAGTGAAATGAACCTATGCATTCATAAATTTGTAGCATTTCATTTTGTTGGATTATTGTGGTTAAGAATGTGAAATTTTGATTAGTGGTATTCGAAATGTTACCAAATGTCGCGTCTAGGATTTTCATCAAAGCGTGAATAGAGGAGAAAGGATAGAAGAGTCTCCATCAATGCTATTTATCCCAAGAGAAGGAAAGGAAACACTGAGTAAACCTGAGGGATGGATAGGAGTACAGTCATCAAGACCAAGAGAAAAGGGATAAGGAAGTCAGTTATGCAAGGGGATGGTATTAGCACCCCTCGCGTCTGTGTTACTCCATAGGATCTACTTAAGCTTATCCTAATCTAAGGGTGTATCTAATATAACGCTTAATGATAAAATGTAAAATGAAAAGAGGGAATGCATCCAAAAGAAAACATGGGGAAAAGAAGAAAATATTTACAAAGTTTCGCTCGGTTGAGCCCCACGACCAAATGCATACATATCCCTTTTAAGGAATCATAGCCTCATAGTTCGGTTCAATAGTTTCCATTTGTTGTGTGTTTTTTATAGACGATTCTAGAGAAGCATGTAATTTTTTAAAAGGTTGTTAAAGAAAAATTCTGAAGATAAAAAGATTTGCATTGGTTGATATTTTTTACCTTGAAAAAGGATTTGACATTTGAACCAGACCAAAGACTAAGAATGAAAGAATAATAAGATCGAGAAAAAACCTGTTTATCATTTCACATACTTAGTAAAAAGTATGATTCTCATCAATTATTATTAATTGTTTTGAAATTTTGAAAAGAAAAATAAGAAGGTTTAGTCTTAATGCAAATGCAAAAGAAGAAACAAAATTATAAGGGGAGATTAGTAAAATAGCCCTAAAGTTATCATGCAATGTTGATCCTATAGTTGGGATATGAGGGAAGAATCTAGCTAATGTTTTCTTGCATGGATAAAGATCCTAAGGTCTATTCAATTAAATCTTAGAAAAGAGTGAATTGAAGATCATATGTGGAGCATACAAGAGGAGAAGCAAGCAAAAATGTAAGAGGGATGATAAAACATCACACAAAGATGTTAAAACATTAAGACATAAAGAAAAGATGAAAATACATCACATTTGTGACAAAACATGACAACGATGACAATACATAACAAAGATGTAAATACATAACATTGATTACAAAACATCACAAAGATGACAATACATCACATATATGACAAAACATCACAAAGATGACAATACAAACAAAGATGGCAATACATCACAAAGATGACAAAACATCCCAAAGATGAAAATACATCACAAAGATGGAAAAACATCGCAAAGATGATAATACATATCAAAGATGGAAATACATTAATATATAGGATGATAAAAGATCAAGCAGACACAAGGTTCACGTGATAAAGCACACAAGTGATGAAACTCTTACAATCAAACTTGTAGAAGTGGAGAAGGAGAGAGAGAAAGCAATGATAAACATTAAAGTAAGTATTGGCATAAAATCATATCAAAATAAAGTGTTAGTTATGACCCTTACATGTTATGTATCTCAAACTACCCTAAGCATGGCAACTTGGGTCAAGGGAGTGGAGAAGTTGTCTAGCTTAACAAGTACACATGCAAACATGCATATAGAAGACAAGACTTCATATCATGATAAAACATGGAATAAATGATGAGACAAGAGTATAGAATCAAGGTGATATAGATATATCCCTTATGGTCATGCACAAGTAGTTTGGATCTAAAAGTCACAAGTCAAAGTATTAAAGCAAGCACACTAGCATAAAATCATTTATGTGTCAAGTGCTTAACCAAACATGGGCTAAGAAAATGAAGTGAGGTGAAAAGATATTAAGAATTACACAAGTCAGAATTGAATACATGTCATGCTCACCATCATCACAAAATCAAACTTCAGAAATATTCACAATAAAATCATTCAAGGAAAGTTGGTTTGAAAACCTTAAATGGACATAAGTGCTTATGCAATGTTCACAAGAAAACATGTGAGAGGAAATATGTGATGTGAATAAGAGAAAGAAAACATTGACATGTTATACACTCAAAACTTATCAAATTATCAAGAAAAAACTTAGTTAGTGATTAATATGATGGTACAAACACCAAAGCACACAAACTAGGTCAATAAAAAGTTATGAAGTGAAGTGGAAGCAAGTGTATGATTAAATGATCATGGCATAATGTGTGGAGTAAGTGTAAAGTCAGAAGTAACATAAATATGTAACTCATATGAAAGACTTATAAATAAACATTGAACATCACTATCAAATCAAACGCAAAGGTTAGTAAGAAGAAAGATCAAAAGCAAACCCTACAAACAAAACTAAATGGGAAAGTGAAGAAAGAATGAGATATATGAAGAGGGAAAAAGGTTATAAGGTGTTGATACATCCAAGTCAGTTTCAAATGGAATATAAATCACCATATTCAGGTATCACAATCAAAGAAGAGAGGTTGCACATATAGCATACAAGAGAAGTGATTCAAAGAGACAAAAACTAGAAAGTTTAGTTGAGAGAGTAAGGATGAAGTAAAGAGATTATAATTTTAGAATTATGACATGTATGACTTGTGTATAATTTAACTTATGACGAGGTTCAAAAGTAACATAACATGAAGATGAAACTTCACAAACAAGCTAAGTTATAAAGTTTGATAATCAACATCATAAAAGATGAAAAGCATTTGTCTTAAACCAAATGAAATTGATAAAGATCAAATGAGATTAAAAATAATGATACTTATAGGTCATAGGGAAGTTGCATGATCCCTCCTAAAGCATCTATTATGAACTTGAAACCCTAAGCAATGCCATCAACATAACATGCTTAAGTGTCATGATAACTTGTAAAAATTGTAGTCTCTAATGCATACAAGCAAAGGTGATTTAAAGAGATCAAACACAAGGTTATTATATATTATGGGAAATGGACAACATCAAGATACCTCAAGGTACCAAAAAATTTTCCCTCTCATTTCCCAGGTATTTTCTCACAAGATCTCTATTGATTCAAAATTGCATAAGGTTTGATCAGCTCAAGACACTTCCTCAACACTGATGGCTCAAATTAAGGTTTGAGTTTGGACATGTATAATTGGACTTTTAATGCCCCATATAGTTTCCATGGACCATATTGGGATCTTAAGTATCAGGTTGAAGATGGAACATCTGAATCCTCGAAAGGAGGAAGAAGAAATTGTCGAAAGGGAAAAACAGATTAGAAAAAGGTGTGCAACTGTAGATAACAGTTCAAATTCAAAATATGGTTCAGGCTGTTCGAACCACATGACTGATCGAAAAGGAGTGGTGGGCAGATTTTGGCATGTCGAAGAAGAGAAAGCTTGCTTCGATCCCCAAGCTTAGACCAGGAAATGGCTTCCTTCGAGCAAGCTTGCTTCGATCCCCAAGCTTCAAATGGGCATTCCTTTGAGCAACCTGCTTCAATCCACAAGCTTCGACTGGGAAATGGCTTTCTTCGAGCAACCTACTTCGATCCACCTCCAAACCCTTCGACACAAATAGTTTCGACACTATGAATTACGAGTCTATCTTAATGCTTGCTTCAATCCACAAGCTTCGATTGGGAAATGGCTTCCTTTGAGAAACCTGCTTCGATCCACCTCTAAACCATTCGACATACATAATTTTGACAATATGAATTACAATTTAACAAAAAAAACTTGTTGATAATAGTTCATTGCAAGACAATGATCAATTTGACAGAAGTTCAATGTTTGAAAACTGTTCGACCACAAGGATAGTTGGTTGTAGCATTTGATGTTTGGGCATTTTAACTTTTGACCACTTAATCAACTTATTATTCAAGATATGGTTGCTTGTATTCCAAGTCTTGAGATGCCTAAAATAACTTTGTGATGTTTGTTTAGTAGGAAAGCAATCCAGAAATTATTTCATTTCGACTATGCCAATGAGATCATATTGCATACTCAAAGTGGTACATTCAAATGAATATGGTCCATTCGAAGAACATACAATTGGTGGAAACAATATTGTTTTGTCTGTTGCTGAGTTTGGTCGAAAGTTGTGGATCTATGTGATCAAAACGAAAGGAATGAGTATTTGACCAGAGTAAAGAAAAAGATCAATGTTCCACAGATATTCGATATCTTTGTAGAAGGAATCAAGTCGAAGACGAAATTTTGAAGAACATTGATCAAATCCATAGGCCATGCTACATGATCTTGCATTGCAGGCCTCAAACTTGTGTTCCACTCCATAATTAATTGTTTACATAATTAATTAAGCTCTTACTCAAGTGTTTAAAGTATTGTCCAAGCCAATTTTCCCTTAATGTCACAAAGTTACCATTTCCATTTTAGAAAAGCAAGCTTTATGCAAAATCTGAATGCATTAAGCCTTGTGACCTTTATCTCTGATTGCAAGCAATATCAAAAGCAAGAATCTAATCTCCTGCACCCAACAAACATCAGGCCATGCTTGTACTTGAACTTTGGAACCATAAAAATCCATTCAACTTGATTTTTTTCATTTTAAACTAAACCATAACATGTTATCTCAAGATTCTAGTTACTACAAGATGTCAAACCTCTTCCCTATAAATAGAGACATTATTGGAAACATGAAAGGAGATTACCAGCCTTAGAACACTCTCAAAAACACCTTGAACTCAGAATTTTCATCAAAAGCCACATTGCTTGATATTTTTTAGTTTGAAGAGACAACAAAATCCCTCGGGCATTTTCCATTTTTTCCATTCGAACATCATCTATACACCACATAGACACTATCTCAGCCCTTAAACCACCTCTGTAATTCTTTCTTCATCATTCACCATTTCCAAAATCCTTCTGGCTTTCAAAGCAAAGCAGTGATCTAACTAGCTCAAGGAAGGTCCCTGCATGCTTAATCCATCATCAAAGCATTTTTAGAAGTCATATAAAGGTCATTCGAATTTCACTTCAAGAGGTAAGTTTTTCTCAATCTTGAAACTGTTCATTCAAGCATCATTTGTATATACATTGTGAAGAAAGATTTAGATATCATGTCTAGGAAGCTGACCATGTCCATAATTTTGATTACCTTTGCTTGTACATTGAGAATTTCATCTCTGATTAGTTTGGTTTTTGGTTTGGTACTGAAAAAAATTCATGCTAACCTTTGACCCATAACTTTTTAAAATTATGTCATTAGATTCGTATTCAAATTTTAGGCAGGTTTGATATTTACATCTTTCGATTTGGCTGAGAAATGAAACTTTTCAAAGCTTAACAATGGAGTTATGCATCCCTGCGCGTGCAAAGGAATAAGATGAAGCCAGGTTCAGATTTTCATAAATGAGTTCATTTTATATTTAGTGCAAGTTGTATAACTAAAGGATGAAACAGACCACCCTAGTGGTACAAACAGCGCGCGCTAAAGCCTTGCCATTTAGAAAGGTCCTGGGTTCGAGCCCCAGCGAGACCTTTTGTATTTATTTTGTCATTATTTCCAAACTAACATGCATGTTTATAACATATTGAGTGTTGGCTATTTTGAATGGAAGGTGTGGAGAACGTGGGTTCAAACCTTGACATGACCAAAACAAAATTTTATCACTTGTTTGTTTTAATTTTTTTTAACAAACTTCAACATTTTTTCCAACCAATCAAAACATCTCCTTTTGAGTTGATTTTTTGCACACTATTTATTTACAATGTCTATTTTATGAATATATATAAAAAAATATCCCAAATTTTTATTTATTTTCATATTTATTTGAATTAACCAAAAGCCTACCATAAAAAACCCTCAAAAATGATTTCTTGATTAATTTGATTTCCTTTTAACTTAGGATTAATTTTCCTATTTTTTATTAATCACATCCCTTTAGGTTAATTAGGTCAAAACAATTTTCCTAACAAAAATCCAAAGCAAAATCCATTTTTTTATATTCCTTGTATATTATATTCATGTGATTTCTTGTACAAATTCAATATGGTTGTAATAAATAATTAGGATTTAATTCTTTGCAATCTCCATTTATAAATTTGTATCCCCCTCCCTAAATGATGTAATAGCGTATTAAATTTACTTTCCGTAATTTATCGCTTTCATGTCAATGCTAGTAAATTAGGGTTTGTGTGGAAAGATAAAATCAATGCTTAGAGAACCTTAATTCAAGATAAACCAAGCATGAAATACAAACACTTGCACACTTTCACTTCTAGGGTTAACTCCATTTGTTGCCTTATGAAAAATTGTCATGTTATGCATGTGAGACGTCTTAGCAAAAACAATCAAAAAATACAAGATCATAGTCCCTCGATGATGCTTCGAATGTAGCCTTCAAATGATCTTAGTCCTTCAAGAGAAATGCTAAGATATCTCACAACATTTATATTCATGACTATAAGATGACCCATGCCCATCTCTTTACATCCAAAGAAAAGGCTTCTTACTAATCAATGGTAAGATAGCAATATCAAAGGAAGGAAGAAATGAACAAAATACTTTTAAGTAGGTAGAACGTTCTTAGTTGCCTGCTCATAATCCATCTTCAAAAAACAAACATCTTTTCCAACACACCAAACACTTTCAAAACATGAAATATTTTCAAAATGTCAAACACTTTGTATGCATTCTTATAGAGACGAGAATCATTACAAATTTTGCCTAAACGAAGGCGCTTTTCAAAAATACTTTCAAAACCCACAATAAATACATTTCAAACAAACCAATTTCAAAAGTGATCTAGCAAGCAACTAAGAGCCTGTAGATAAATACAGATGAAAAGGGTAATAACACCTTCCCTTTTAATAATCTACCCCTCGAACTCAAAAAAACGTATCAAAGGTCTTTCCTGTTCTTTTCACCCTTTCCTTATTGGATAAAAGAAATGTCGGTGGCGACTCTTGCTATCCGCAATAATTGCGATAAAACGCAAAACAACCAAGTCAATTCTCCCACCGTATTACAAAATTTGCAACTCTGTTGGGGACTACTTAAAATTGGGGTTATCTTAGAGCTAGATCACATTTACTTGCTTTCATTGTTTGATTTTTCCGCTTTATATTTATGGGTCCTTGTTTGGGTTTGTATTGATCCTCTACCCGGATCGGGGAACATCATTAGGTAAGTAGAAATAAATTATGGAAACTGTACAGCATATACCAATATGGTTGAAGAAATGGCTATGTTAATGTGACGCATTTGTTGGTACCGGTATCCTATGTGTTGAATCGAGGAGAATACGGGACCGCTGAGCGGTGTCATGAAGTACTAACTGACCTTAAAACCTTTAATTGAACAACTTGGCCATTAAGAAGTAGTGAGATAGCTGGTTTCAATGGAAAGCTGAAAATTGTTTGATACTCGATACTACGCTCATTGAGATCGGACTTTTGGGATATTATGGCCATAAGAAAATATTGATTGTGCTAAAAAAATGCCCAATGAAGAAAGATCAATGATATTGAGATTCCCTAGAACCCGTTTACTTTGTAGGACAAGTTGGATCAACTAAACTTCAAGAGGGTACTTACCTATGAAACTCATGCAATCCTAAACCTAAGGTTTTTGTGTGCTTTGTTTGTGATTATTAAGCATGTCACCATAAACATCATAACATTATAAGCATTGTCACTAACCATTTCAATGATTTAGGAATTTATCTTTGTTCTGTTTTGTAGGACATGACTTCCACTCGTAGGAATACCATCCCAGTTAACTTTGTGAAAGTGCGTCCTCAACTTCAAGAATTAGCATCAAGAGTTCCTTGAGATTCTCCCTTTACCAAGAAATATGGTCGACTTCTCAACTTGGATACTTCAAACTTCCAAGAAGAAATGATGTGTGTGCTTTTCCAATTCTTTGATCTTATGCATCATTACTTCACCTTTCTTAACTACCAATTGGTGCCTACATTAGAAGAATTCTCCCAATTGCTAGGAGTGCCTATTCTTGATCAAATTCCATTCACCGGTTTAGAAGAGACTCCAAAACCTGAAGTTATTGCCAAATCTTTACATTTGAAAAGATCCAACATTGTGGAAAATTGGGAGACAAGAAGTGGAGTTAAGGGTTTCTTAGCCAAATTTCTATTGGAGAAGGCTTGTTTGTTCCGGGAAGATATGGATTTTCAAGATTTTTAGTATGTCTTGGCCCTTCTAATCTATGGTTTGGTTCTATTTTCCAATCTGGACCAACTCATAGATGTGAATGCCGTCAAGGTTTTTCTATCTCATAATCTTATACCTACTTTACTAGGAGACATTCTACATTGCTTCCACACTCGCACCATGAAGAAAAAGGGTACTCTTTTGTGTTGAATTCCATTACTCTCTAGGTGGTTTATTTTGCACCTACCTCGATCAATGTTGAAGAATGAGAAAGGCTTAACATGGTCTCAAAGGATGATGTCACTCTCACACTCGGATATCCATTGGTGTTCTTGATCTTTGGAGGATATTACCATCATTGACCGTTGTGGGGAATTACCTAATTTCCCACTCTTAGGAATTAGGGGAGGTATCACCTATAACCCTTCTCTCGCATTACGACAGTTTGGGTATGCCAGAAGAGATGATCCCCATAATACGCTCATTCAAGGTTTGGTATTCAACTACGAGGGAAACGACCAAGGCTATCGTCAAAGGATTATACAAGCTTGGAGAATGATAAACAGAGTGGATAGTAAAACATTTGGACATAAGAATTCCATCCCCCTCGAGCATTACCTTAAGTGGGCATGAACTCGTGCTCAAAGTTTTGTGATTCCTTACCCCTCCATCTTACCAATCATCATAGAGCATGTTGCCGAAGGAAATGTTCCATACACTGTCCTTTACCCTGATATGCCTACTTCTCTTGAAGATTTACAAAGAGTTTGGATTCAGCTAAAGGGGGGAGAGAGACACCTTTGAAGCCCAATTTAATCCAAGCGAGAAGAAGACATTGTAGCTCATGAGACAACTTCATGAGGAGAGGAGCCTGAATTCCTATATCGCTCTAAAGAGGAAGCATCCATAGGAAATTTGGGCCATTGTTGTTGTATTTTAGTTCATTTCATTTCTGTTGTTTCAATATAAGCCCAAGAGGCATGTTGTAATCAATTTTAAGTTATTATGCAATTGATGTTTGTTCCTTTTGTCTAAACAAATTTGAATTTTCTAAATCCTTGAAATCATTTGCATACGCATTTTCATGCATCATAACGTAAACAGGTTTTCCACAACAAGTTTCCTTATCTTTCTACTTTTTATTTCAGTAAGATGGATATCGAACAAATAGTGAAGGACTTGCAAGCGCAGAATTCCCAGTTCCAAGAGACCTTGCAGACCCTGGCCAAGGGGAAACAAGAGCTGATGACTATGCTAGTAGCCAAGAAGAAAACCAAAAAGTAGGCCTTCATCAACATGGGTAAGAGATTCAAAGGTCCGATATGTCAGATACAGATAGTCGAAGAGTCGTCTGAGGAGGACGAAAATCAAGACGAAGAGGCAAGGAGCACCCGTGCTAGGGGTGCAAATGATCAAGCTTCTAAATATTAAGACTACTTTGATGAGCAATACCCACCTACCCAGGATAAATACAAACAATTAGAGGATATACTGAAAGTTGTTGATCAGCCACTACTTTTTATCATCAGTATCAATATAATACCGATCTGGCACCGACTAGAGACCAACATAAAAGTATGATAGTGGGTACTAATGAGGGGTTTAAGGAGTACACATAAAAGTGGAGGGATCTTGCTGGTAGGGTCGAAACACCACTAACTGACAGAGAACTAGTTGACATGTTCATTGGTATATTAACTAGCCAATTTTTCAACCTATTGATTGGAAGTTCTTCATCTAGTTTCCCCGAGTTGATCCAAACTGGTGAAAGAGACGAAAGTGGCATTAAGACGGGAACAATTCCCATGACATCTACTTCCGCATCCAACGCCGTGAATAAGCCTTTCATTGGAAAGAAGGAAAAAATGTTGTTTATGGGGAAAGGGCCCGTACCAAGAAGGATCCCCGATCATTTGTAAACGTTGTGTTAATCTCCAACCCTCCACCTGCTCAAATACAATCATCTAACAATCAACGATCCGAAGTCCCTCGAAGAAATTTCACGAGAATAAGCATGTTGCTGTCCCAAGCCTTATAACATTTGTTGAAGGCCAACTTAGTGACATTGCAAAATCTACCATCTAATCCAAACATTTCATCACCTAAGTACAATTCAAATGCCAATTGCGTGTATCATTCCAACAGTCCTAGGAATGAAACTGATCAATGTTGGGCTCTGAAGAATAAGATTTAAGACTTGATAGACAATAAAACAATTGAATTTGATCCACCTTCTACTCCAAATATGATAATCGCACCAATGCCGAATCATGGCAAATGTGTTAACGCAATTGATGATGCTACTTTTGTTTCCTCCATTGAAGATTTAACAACCCCATTAACTACGGTGAAGGTTAATTTGCAGAGAGTCGGGGTGTTCCCTGGTGGTTCTAAAGATTGTGTTCATTGTGATCAACAAGTAAATGGATGCAAGCAGCTGAAGGAAGTTCTGCAACGCCAAATAAATAACTGGGAGATTCTGTTTGAGAAAATTCCTACCATCAAGAGTTTGACCAACAAAGTTGAAGACCTGTCCATAATAACAATTTCTAACAAGCCTTTTAGGATCCCCTCAAAAGGTCCTATTAGGATTTCAAATGAACCAACCATTTCTCCTTTAATAATCACTACTGCTGGGCCTATCCCCTACTCCTATGACAAAGCAGTTCCATGGAACTATGGTGCCGAGGTTTATTATCATGGGATAAAACAAGATTCTTGGATCAACAAAGACGAAGCTGATGTCATTAATATTGCAGGTTCTAGTAAAGTGACAAGAACAGGGAGGATCTTTTCCCCTGATATTTCACCACCAACTATTATAACAACTCCTGTCCGCATAACCAATGACAAGTCTAGTGCCAACACTAGAGGCAAAGAAAAAGAAGTCGAGCTGGTTGGGATAGATGCACCTACAAAAGATACTGATGCTGAAGATCCCTCCACTCAAGAAATGGAGGAAATCCTGAAAATCATAAAGAAGAGCTACTTCAAAATAGTAGAGCAACTGGGGAAAACCCCCTCCAAATTTTCCATGTTGTCATTATTACTCTGTTCGGACGTTCATGCCTAGGCTCTAATCAAGTTTTTGAAGAAATCCCATGTGCCCCAAGAAACCACCGTTGACCAGTTCGAGAATTTTGTAGAAAGTTTAACGAATGACAATGGATTATGGTTCTCCGACGCTGATTTGACTCCTATGGGAAGGAACCACAACAAAGCCTTGCATATCTCTATTGAGTGCAAGGTGACCACCCTGGCCTATGTCCTAATTGATACCAGCTCATCTTTAAATGTGTCACCCAAAGGTGCTTTGGACCGGCTAGATTGCGAAGGATTGGTACTGAAGCCAAGCGATATTGTCATAAGGGCTTTCGATATGTCTAAGAGAATGGTTCATGGAGAGGTGGATATCCCAATTGAATTTGGCTCCCAGATCTTCAATTCTACCTTTTATATAATGGACATACGTCCCGCCTATTCTCGTTTTCTTGGACGCACTTGGATCCATGGGGCAGCAACAGTAAGATCTACCCTTCATCAAAAATTAAAGTATCCAGTCAAAGGGAAGATCGTTAGTGTTAGTGAAGAAGAAGAATTTATGGTGAGCCATCTTAATTCCTTCAAGTATGTGGAAATGGATGGTGAATTCATAGAGACTCCGTGGAAGGCCTTTGAAATTGTTCCTCCTATGGTTGCCGCCACAAAAATCTCCTCTGACATATCAAAAGCTGATGAAGTTGTACCAAGAATGGTTTCACTTAAGGATGCTCGTGTCGTGGTGAAAGATGGTAATTGTACTATCTAGGGACAACTTCTAGGCATTTCATTTAAAGCAGATAAATTTTGGTTAGGTTTCACCATCAAAGCTCAGAATAAAGTCAGGAGCGCTTGCATGGGAAAGCCACCTCTTCGCATCGAAAATCAGGAAGTGAATGTTGTGGAAGAATCTAATGATGAAAATACTTTTGAAGATTGGATCTACCCTATAGTCGAAGGAAAGCTCAACAACTGGCATGAAAAGGATTTCACTCCCATCTCCTACATTGAGGAGTAATTGTTGTTTACTATTTTCTGTCAATTCAAGAACTTTTGTCTATAATCTTAATTTACAAAACAATGACTTTTAATCCATGTGCCTTTCCCGGGGCACTATGGTCCATTTGTTAAGGGTTTTGTTCATGTTCATTTATCATATGATCATTTAATATAAACCATTGGAATTTTTGCACTCAAATTTTTGTGTTCATTGTCTTTCTTTCTCTTTATTACATTTTTTTCAATAGCCATGTATCTTACATGCACACATACACACACACACGCGCACACACTTGTAGATCTTCATCCACGACGGATCTCATTGCCAATGACTCTACTATTGCTAGTTAAGATTTCAAACATCCAGTCAACCAAGTCGGAAACGAAGACGAGGAAGATTGTGAAACACCAGGGGAATTAGCTAGACTTCTAGTGCAAGAAGAGAAAGTTATTCAACCTCATGGAGAGACTGTCGAAGTTATCAACTTAGGTACTGAGATAGATAAGAGAGAGGTCAAGATCGACACCAACCTAAAAGATGGTATCAAGAGCATATTGGTTCAGATGTTACATGACTATGTTAAATTTTTTTCTTGGTTGTATGAAGATATGCCAGGATTGGATATCGACATTATGGTTCATCGTCTTCCAACGAATGAAGATTGTCCCCTTGTTAAAGCAGAAGGTTCATCGTATGCGGCCCGACATGTCGGAAAAGATAAAGGTTGAGGTAATAAAGCAGTTTGATGTAGATTTTCTAGCTGTCACATCGTATCCTCAATGGGTTGCAAACATGGTCTCCATGCCAAAGAAATATGGAAAGGTTCGCATGTGCATGGATTATAGAGATCTGAATAGGGCAAGCCCCAAAGATGATTTCCCTCTACCACATATTGACATCTTGGTTGACAAAACCGCTCAACACAAAGTCTTATCCTTCATGGATGTATTTTTAGGCTAAAACCATATCAAGATAGCTCCCGAAGACATGGAGAAGACCATCTTTGTTACACAATGGGGCACCTTTTGCTACAAGTTCATACCGTTCGGATTAAAGAATGCAGGGGCAACGTATCAAAGAGCTATGGTAGCTTTATTTCATGATATGATTCATCATGAAATAGAAGTCTATGTGGATGATATGATTGCAAAGTCGCAAACCAAAGAAGAGCATCTTGATCACTTACACAAGCTATTTGAGAGGCTGAAGAAGTACAAGTTGAGGTTGAACCCTAATAAATGCATATTCAAAGTAATGTTTGGAAAGCTTCTAGGTTTTGTCGTCAGTGGTAAAGGCATCAAAGTTGATCCTGCAAAGGTAACAGCCATTCAAGAAATGTCAGTTCCCTTCTCTATAAAAGAGGTTAGAGGATTCTTGGGTCGTATTAATTACATTTCTCGCTTCATCTCTCACTTAACTTCTATTTGTGAACCAATCTCCAAACTCTTAAAGAAAGATCAAGTAGTCAGATGGAACGATAATTGTCAAGTCGCCTTCGACAAAATCAAGGAATATTTGCAAGAACCTCCTATTCTTATGCCTCTAGTGGAAGGAATACCATTTATCATGTACTTGATTGTGTTATAGAATTCTATGGGGTGTGTGTTGGGCCAACATGACGAGTCTGGTCCAAAAGAGCATGCAATATATTACCTGAGAAAAAAGTTTACCGACTGTGAAACCAAATATTCACTGCTCGAGAAAACTTGTTGCACTCTGGCATGGGATGCTCCCCAGTTAAGACAGTATATGTTGACTAAAACCACTCTATTAATTTCTAAGATGGACCCTATCAAGTACATCTTCGAGAAGCCTGCTCTCTCTGAACGGATAGCTAGATGGCAAATGATTTTGACTGAATACGATATTCAATATACAACACAAAATGCCATTAAAGGAAGTATATTAGCAGATCATTTGGCTCATCAAGCTGTTGATGACTATCAACCTATGAACTTTGACTTCCCGGATGAGAATATCATGTTAGTAAACAATTATGCAAAACCTGGACCATATGACGGACCCAAACAAGGATCTTGATGGACTATGGTTTTTGACGGAGCTTCTAATGCTCTGGGTAATGGAATTGGTGCTGTGATAATATCTCCCAAAGTTTTCCACACTCCTTTCACTGGTAGACTTTGCTTCGATTGTACAAATAACATGGCTGAGTACGAGGCGTGCATCTTAGATTTGAAGGCTGCTATTGACTTAAGGATCAAGCATTTGGATGTATTTGGAGATTCTTCTCTAATGATCAGTCAAGTTAAAGGGGAATGGCACACTAAGCATCCTAACCTTATTCCTTACAAGGAGCTTGTGTTAAACCTAATACCATATTCGAGGAGATCACCTTCGAACATTTTCCTATAGAAGAAAATCAATTAGATGATGCCTTAGAAACAATGTATTCCATGTTCAAAGTCAAATGGGACAACGAAGCTCCTATGATAACAATCGAACGATTTGGCGAACCTGCACACTGCTATGAGCTTGACACTGGCGAAAGAAACCATGGTACCATGAGGTGAGGAGATATCTTGAGGCATAAGAATATCCTGAAGGGGCTTCCATCAATGATAAGAAATTCCTGCGAAGATTTTGAGCCAAATTCTTTCTAAGCAACAGAGTCCTATACAAGCGTAACCATGATTCTACCCTACTCCGATGTGTGGAAAAGAAGGAGGCGGAGAAAATTAAGGAAGACATGCATGATGGCCTCTTTGGGACCCATTCTAGTAGACACACTATGACCAAGAAAATCCAGAGGGCTGGTTACTGTTGGTCCATAATGGAAACTGATTGTCACCGACACTCAAGAACTTGCCACAAATGTTAAATATATGCTGATAAGGTCCACGTACCTCCTATTCCTCTAAATGTCATGACTGCACCGTGTCCGTTTGCAATATGGGGAATTGATATGATTGGAGAGATCAAACCTACTACCTCAATTGGGCACTGTTTCATCTTTGTTGCCATTGATTACTTCACCAAATGGGTCGAAGCTTCCTTATATGCCTCAGTCGCCAAGAACGTTATAGCCAGGTTTATCAAGCATAACCTCATCTATAGTTACGGTATCCCAAAAGGATCATCACTAACAATGGAACCAACCTCAACAATGCTATGATTACAGAACTTTGTACTCAGTTTAAAATCAAGCACCACAATTCTTCTCTGTACATACCCAAGATGAATGGCGCAGCGGAAGCTGCCAATAAAAATATCAAGAAGATTATGCAAAAGTAGGTAGTATCCTACAAATACTAGCATGAGATGTTACAGTTTTCTCTCCATGGCTACCGTACTTCGGCTCGTACGTCAACTGGGGAAACTCCTTTCTCCTTGGTCTATGGCATGGAAGTTATCTTACTTGTAGAAGTTCAAATTCCCTCTCTAAGAATAATGAAAGAAGCAAGTCTAGGCGAAGACGAATGGATTCAGACTAGGTTGGATCAGCTGAATTTTAATGACGAGAAGCGACTGGCTGCTGTTTGCCATGGTCAGATGTATCAAAAGCGTATGATCAAGCCGTTCAACAAAAACATTAAGCCATAAGTGTATCAAGCTGGAGACTTGGTAATAAAGCGCATCATTCTTCGACAAGGCGACCCCAGGGGCAAATGGACTCCCACTTACGAAGGACCATTTGTTGTAAATAATTTTTTCTCTGGTGGTGCCATGATGCTGACTACTACGGATGGACAAGACTTCCCACATCCCGTAAACGCGAACATAGTTAAAAAATACTACGCATAAAATGACCTATTAGGTTGACACACCTAGGAAAAAATAAGGGCATTCCAGCAAACCAAAGAGGTTCAGGAAAAAGTAAGGGATATATGCAAAAGGTTGTACACCCGGCGAGTCGAAAACCCGAAAGGGCAATTTGAGAAAAATGGTTATCCTGGTGCGGTGAAAACCAGAAATGGCGGGCCAGGCAAAAGTTAAGGATTAAAGCGTATGACTATGTCCCGTGGGATCTCTACAACCAGCTTTATTACCGAGGTCCAAGTTCAAATGGTCCAGGATCAATCCAATCATCTCGTTTCAATGACAAGGGATTATGTTCAAAGACATAAGGGCAATAGTGGGGTTGGAACGCAATAAGATCACTTTCACATGGCTATTATTTTGTTTTCACTTGGAATTATTTCCATTCTTTTGATGATTTCCTCTTACTAGGATCTCGGTCTCTTTGTACAAAAATGCCTATTCATGGGAAAAACATCAATACAAATATACTTTGAAGTGAAAACTTTCTGTCTTTTCTATTTTGAGTGCAAAAGTGTCCAATGACTAAAATTGAATGAACATATGCATATGAACATGATTAAACTTTTAACAAGTGTATGTTTAAAAACAATGACAAGTATCTCCTTAAATGCATTTGAGATATCCCCACAAAGTTATTTCAATAAAATTATCCCCACGAATTTAGATTCAAAAAATCCCCAGTCAGAGTTTCAATCTCTGGAAAATCCTCTCCCCAACTGAGTTGGTCTTAAAAGGAAGCCTTATGGAATTCTTCCTAAAATCTCCTCCCCAGCAATTCGTCAAATATCCTCTTCAATAGGGTTTATTTCCCCAACAATAAAGTTGTCAACAAAGTCATTGCTATCTCTGAAAGTTGTTATAAATCCTGGAACCCGATCGGATAACAGTCAACTTTACCCTTTCAAGTAAGTTACTACGAAGCCTAGACCCGACCAGAAACTACTTCAACTTCATCCTACTCTAAACTTACTGTGAAGACTAGACCCGACCAGACAATAGTAAATCTCAATTCCAAGTTGCTAAATCCTAGACCTGACTAAATATTATTTTAACTTCTCAAAATGCTTAAGCTTGGACCTGACCAATCAACAGTTCAAGCCTAGACCCGGTTTACAATTTAAAATTCTGAAGCCTGGAACCGACTAGATAACAACTCCAATTTCTGAAACCTAGACCTGACCAGATAATAGTAAACCTAAATTTTAAGTTATTAAATCCTGGACCCGACCGGATAATAGTTTAACTTCTTCAATTGCTGAAACCTGGACTCGGCCGGATAACAGTTCAAATTGCTGAAACCTGAATCCGACCAGATACCTGTTAACCTCAAGATCAAATTGCTGAAACCTGGACCTGACCAGATAACAGTAAATCTCAATTTTAAGTTACTAAAGCCTGTACCCGACCAGATAATAGTTTAACTTCTTCAATTGCTGGAACCTGGACCCGACCAGATAATAGTAAATCTAAATATTAAGTTACTAAATCTTGGAGCCGACTAGATAATAGTTTAACTTCTTCAATTGTTGAAACCTGGACCCGACCAGATAACAGTAAATCATGATTTGAAGTTACTAAAGCCTGGACCTGGCCAAATAATAGTTTAACTTATTCAATTGATGAAACCTGGACCCGACTAGATAACAGTTCGAGTTGTTGAACCTTGGACCAGACCAGATAACAGTTAACCTCACGTTCAAGTTGCTGAACCCTGTACCTGAATGGATAATAGTTTAACTTCTTCAATTTTCTGCGAAACCTAGAATCTGATCAGATAACAATTAATTTCCTCTTCCAAATTAGAGTTTGCCACTATCCCTAGTGAGTTTTTGCAAAGCCTGGAAACCGACCAGATAACAGTTAACTTCTTTATCCCCAGCAAGTTGTTGTGAAGCCTGGAATCCGACTAGATAACAGCTAAACTTTCTTCCTCTACAATCAAGAGATAACTCCCCAGCAGTAGTCAGGAATTTATTTTCTAGGACAAATATACACTTCAATATATCACGTACATGACAAATGCATACAACATAATCTTGTTTATTTTGAGAACATCATCACTTCCAGTTTAAGACAGGCGAATCAAAGACCTCTTCTGGTGAGATTTATTTCTTTCAGTTAAATACAGGTGAATCAAATACCTCTTATGGTTAGATTTATTTCTTCCAGTTAAAAATAGGCGAAACAAAGACCTCTTCTATCACAATGGATGGCATTTATAAGCCCATCTCTGAAAAAATATTCATTATTTCTCCAAATGGAATCTCTAAGCCCATTCCCGATAATCAAAAAACAATTCACTTCATACACAATCAACTAGCACATCATCGAGTGAAAATTTCTAGGCACTTTAGTGTTCAATCATCTTACCCCTTCAAGTCACGAAAGGCAGATCTGCCAATCTAAATCTTCAGGTTCAAGAAGATTGAACAGGGGCAGCTGTTGTACCCCAAAATTTGCCCTCTCATTTCTCAGGAATTTTCTCATAAGATCTCTATTGATTCAAAATTGCATAAGGTTTGATCAGCTCAAGACACTTCCTCAATATTGATGGCTCAAATTAAGGTTTGGGTTTGGACAAGTACAATTGGACTTTTAATGCCCCATATAGTTTCCATGGGTCATATTGGGCTCTCAAGCATCAGGTAGAAGATAGAACTTCTGAATCCTCGAAAGGGCGGAGAGGAAACTATCGAAAGGGTAAAACAGATAAATAAAAAGGTGTGTAACTGCAGATAACAGTTCAAATTCAAAATCTGGTTCAGGCTGTTCGAACCACATGACTGATCGAAAAGGAGTGGTGGGCATATTTTCACAAGTCGAAGAAGAGCAAGATTTCTTCGATCCCTAAGCTTCGACCAGGCAATGACTTCCTTTGAGCAAGCTTTCTTCGATCCTTAAGCTTCGACTGGGCAATGGCTTCCTTCGAGCAACCTGCTTCGATCCACAAGCTTTGACTGGGAAATGGCTTCCTTCGACCAACCAACTTCGAGCCACCTCTAAACCCTTCGACACACATAGTTTCAACACTATGAATTACAAGTCCACCTTGATGCTTGCTTAGATCCACAAGCTTCAACTGGGCAATGGCTTCCTTCAACCAACCTACTCCGATCCACCTCAAAACCCTTCGACACACATGGTTTCGACACTATGAATTACAATTTAACAAAAAAAACTTGCTGATAATAGTTCGTTGCAAGACAATGATCAATTCGACAAAAGTTCAATGTTTGAAAACTGTTCGACCACAAGGATAGTTGGTTGTGGCATTTGAAGTTTGGACATTTGAAATTTCGACCACTTAATCAACTGATTACTCAAGATATGGTTACTGGTATTCCATGTTTTGAGATGCCTAAAAAAACTTTGTGAAGTTTGTTTAGTAGGAAAGCAATCCATAAATTCTTCCATTTCGACTATGCCAATGAGATCATCTTGCATACTCAAAGTGGTATATTCAGATGAATATGGTCCATTCGTAGAACATAAAATTGGTGGAAACAATATTGTTTTGTCTGCTGGATAGTTTCGTCAAAAGATGTGGATCTATGTGATCAAAATGAAAGGACAGAGTATTCGACCAGAGTAAAGAAAAAGATCAAAGATCTACAGAGATTTAAGATCTTTGTTGAAGAAATCAAGTCAAAGACAGAATTTTGAAGAACATTTATCAAATCCATAGGCCATGCTACACGACCTTGCTTTATATGCCTCAAACTTGTGTTCCACTCCATAATTAATTGTTTACACAATTAATTAAGCTCTTACCCAAGTGTTTAAAGTATTGTCCAAGCCAATTTTCCCTTAATGTCACAAATTTACCATTGCCATTTTAGAAAAGCAAGCTTTATGCAAAATGTCAATGCATTGAGCCTTGTGACCTTTATCTTTGATTGCAATCAATATCAAAAGTACGAATCAAATCCCATGCACCCAACAAACATCAGGTCATGCTTGTACTTGAGCTTAGTAACCATAAAAATCCATTCAACTTGATTTTTTCATTTTCAACTAAACCATAACATGTTATGTAAAGATTTTGGTTACTACAAGACGTCAAACCTCTTCCCTATAAATAGAGACATTATTTGCAACATGAAAGGAGATTACCAACCTTAGAACACTCTCAAAAACACCTTGAACTCAGAATTTGCATCAAAAGCCACATTGCTTGTTATATCTGACATTGAAGAGCCAACTGCAAAATACTTCGTTCATTTTCCATTTTTTCCATTCGAATATCATCTATACACCACATAGACACTATCTCAGCCCTCAAACCACCTCTGTAATTCCTTACTCATCATCCACCATTTCCAAAATCCTTTTGGCTTTCAAAGAAAAGTAGTGATCCCACTAGCTCAAGGAAGGTCCCTGCAAGCTTAATCCATCATCGAACCATTTCTGGAAGTCATATAAAGGACATTTGAATTTCACTTCACGAGGTAAGTTTTTTTCAAACTTGGAACTCTTCCTTCAAGCATCATTTTTATATACATTGTGAAGAAAGATGTAGATATCATGTCTAGGAAGCTGACCATGTCCATAATTTTGATTACCTTTGCTTGTACATTGAGAATTTCATCTCTGATTAGTTAGGTTTTTGTTTTGATACTGAACAAAATTCATGCTAACCTTCGACCCATAACTTTTGAAAATTATGTGCTTAGATTCGTATTAAAATTTTAGGCAGGTTCAATATTTACATCATTCGATTTGGCTGAGAAATGAAACTTTTCGAAGCTTAACAATGGAGTTATGCATCCTTGCGTGCGCGAAGGAAGAAGATGAAGCCATGTTAAGATTTTCATAAATGAGTTCATTTTATATTTAGTGCAAGTTGTATAACTAACAGATGAAACAGACCACCCCAGTGGTATAAACAGCGCGCGCTAAAGCCTTGCCATGTAGAAAGGTCCTGGGTTCGAGCCCCAACGAGACCTTTTGTGTTTATTTTGTCATTTTTTACAAACTAACATATAGTTTTATAACATATTGAGTGTTGGTTGTTTTGAATGGAAGGTGTGGAGAACCTGAGTTCAAACCTTGGCGAACCAAAATAATTTTTTATCACTTGCTTGTTTTCATTTTTTTTAACAAACTTCAACATTTTTTCCAACAAATCAAAATAACTCCTTTTGAGTTGATTTTTTGCAAACTATTTATTTACAATATCTATTTTTTTAATATATAAAAAACTCACAAAAAATATTTTATTTTCATATTTATTTTAATTAACCAAAATCCTTCCATAAAAAACCTTAAAAAATGATTTCTTGATTAATTTGATTTTCTTTTAGAATTTTTTTTATTAATAACCATGTATTAAAAAAATATTTCGTAAATAACCGGGTTTCGGAAAAAATTACGCAAATAACCATGTTTGAGATGGCTCCACAAAGGAGGAGCCATCTCAATTGGCGCATGCACCTCCTTTTTTAAGGGAGGCGCCATCTCACTTGGCGCCTAAGTGCTTAGGGCATGCCCTAAGCCAAGTGAGATGGCGCCTATGTACAAAATTAGGGCAAAAAATTTATTTTTTTTTCTTTCCTGTGCGTTGCCTATTAGACAGAGATCAACAAAATGGATTTTTTATTTAAAAAAAAATTATTACATTCAACTGTTTTACATTAAAAGAATAGTAAAAAAAATGGATACAAAAAATATTGGGAAAAAAAAAGATACATCAGTGATCCCCCGGAACCCGGTAATGACCCAAGGTTCCGCATCCCCGTCCTCGCCTTTCTCTTGCTGGGTGCCGTCGCGTTTCCTGCTGCGGCAAGGTCGATGGCCCAGCGAAGTCAATGCGATCTGAATCCATAAAATCAGTAAGATCTCCATATCTCGAAGATCCGCTCTGGTACAGTCGGTTACCCATACCCTCAAAGTTTGGTCGTGTTGGCGGTGGGTGGGGTTCCATGGTTGGTCGGTAGCATTGGTCGTCTGAGTATGGGGGGTAGAAAGGAAACTGATCTTGGGGTGTTTGGTATTGTGGATGTTGGGTTGTTTGGTGATATGGTGGTTGATGGTAGGTTTGGTCGGCTTGGTCATAATCTTCTGACATTCCCATATCAGGGCTAAGGCTGGATGTTGAGGGCGCCATATTGGGATATGTGGAAGACTGAAATTGTGTCTGGGGTATGTGGGTGTGCTGGTATTGGGGTTGGTATTGTGGTTGGGTTTGAGGCATATCCGGGTATTGGTAGTTTGGCGGTGATTGTGGTTGGTAGTATGGCATTTGATTGTAGTTGTGTTGTGGTGGGGAATGTGGTTGTGTGTTTGTTGGTCTGTTTCTTCTTGGGGGTTGGTTTGAGGTTGATGGATTTTGGGTTTGTTGATGGGGAATCGAGGGTTGTGCCCATTGTGTGCGTGGGTCAACCAAGTACCTCGGATGAGACACGTGCATTTCTGGGTTACTAACCGACTTGTACCACGACATATATTGATCAGTGTGTCGCATGTTACCTTGAGAAAGGAAAACCGGGGATTGCAAGATGTAGCGGTGACGCCTTTGCCACATTTTACACCATTCCGGAGCAAAGTCTTTCCAGTTGGTAAGACCCCACTGGGCGTCGACCCTTTTTAGATGCTAGGGGGACAAATCTGTTGGATCACTTGGTATCTCTTGATGCATTCCGAACTGCATCTTCACACGGTCGCTGTGGTGCATCTCCATAATGTTGAACCGAATGAGTGCAGTCTTTGCAGTCCAAGTTGCTGCATCCTCTGGGTTTGGAGAATGGCCCAAACCCAAATATGGTCTCCAGACGAACTGCGATAAAATTTAAATCAGGTTAGCGCAAAAGTAATGTATAAATAATTAAAATGAACAAAAGTTAAAAGCTACGACGTACGTCATCTGGGCCTAAGTGATCCAACAGATTCCGGTAGAGTGCGACATTGAATCTTGGATTCTTGCCGTAATCCACACCCCTCACGCAGTACCTAAAGGAAATGAGAAACATGTTATTTTTAGCATATATTTTGGAAAGAGCAGAATAGTTATAAATGCTATAACTTAATGACTTACTTTGTTGCGTACGGGAAACCAAAAGTGTTGTTGTTGATGGGGTTTAAGGACTCCATCCTCCACCAACCCCAGGCTTGTAGTAAAAATGCGCACCCATAAAATGTACATTTTTCCTTGACTGCGTTTTTGCACAAGGAACTGTACAGGTGGGCTAGTACTGCAGAACCCCAACTATATTTTCTAGTTTTTTCAAAATTTGTTAGTAAATGTAAGTACATGAAATTTACACTATTTCCCGTACTTTTGGGAAATAAAAATGTACCAAAAAGTATCATAAGATACGTTTTGGCTTTTACTACTCGATCATTCTCTGAGGAATTTTCATTTAATTCCATACTTGCATAATGCCGTTTCAGGTCAGTGAGTAGTATTCCCTGCCCTCTTGCTCCACCACCTTCTACCATATCCCTACCCAACAGTTCTTCACACTGTGAGTTGGGTTGTTGAACCGACCCGTTCACCGCCTTACCGTCGATAGGGAGGCCCAGTAGCATGTACACATCCTCGAGAGTGATGGTACATTCACCTATTGGTAGGTGAAATGTATGGGTCTCCGGTCTCCACCTCTCCAACATTGCAAGAATGAATTTTGAGTCAATGGTGCAGTTGGAGATCTTTATCACATGTCCAAAACCTGCATATTCTAGATAAGGGACGATAAATGGGTCGGGAGCCAGATAGTTGTGCGAACGGATTCTGAATCTTTTTGTATCCTGAGATCATAATTAAACAAGTGTAAGATTAATTAAGATGAACAACACGTTATTTGAAGTATGAAAAATGTATAACCAAAGAAGAGACTTACAAATGCAGCAATGTTTTCCCTTGTGCCTCTGTGAGTATCGACCATTGTTAGAAGAGCCATTGTTCAGAATGCTTGAGAGTATGAAAGACTTAGGAAGAAATAGAGAGTATGATAGACTTAAGAAATATTTCGTAGCAGAGAGTGAGAGTTGTGTGGGTGTGAGAGATGTTTCATAAGGTATGTATTTATAGGCAAATAAGTTTGATGTAGTGGTTGCTTGTGCTTGCATGCCTGCGAAGTGTCACATTTGCATGCTTAGGGTGTTACACATATGCATGCATGCATTTAGAAAAAATGTAAGGTGTCACTCTTGCAGGCTAGGTGGCAGCCCATGCATGTATCACGATTGGACAGTAAGGGAGGCGCCATCTCACTTGGCGAAAGAGTACAAAAATGAATGGTGTCGCCACCCCATTTGGCGAATAAGATGTGTCACTTCTTACAGCATAGGCTCAGGCTACGTGACAGCCTTTGGGATTCCTTTCTTTGTCGCATGCAGAATAGGGCCAGGATAGGTAGCAGGCTATGGGGTTTCATTATTGCATGTAATATTATTGGCAGCCTTGGGGGGTTGCATCCCTTACTTAATTGAAATTTTTTGCCTTACATAACATTCGAATCAGTCATCAAACCTTCATTCACATAATCTGTAAAATCTTCCAACCTTCGAATCAGTCATTAAACCTTCAAACATTCCACCATTCATACCTTCATACAATAAACCTCAAACATTCCAACCTTCAAACCTTAAAACAATTCTACACAATGGCCTCTTCACCATAATTTGTTGTCAAAGCACATTTCAACGGTGATACATACATGTGTCCCACAGTTGGGTTTTTGTTTAGAAACACCGACAACATTCGATTTCTCTTAAACGGGAAAGCAAATTTCTCGTACTTCAAGAAAAGATTGGAGGCCAAACTTGAACGAGGCCCAGTATCCGAGATTTTTTATCAGAGTCCAGTTTTTTTTGGAAACAACCAAGTAATTTTTTATAAGGTTGAAGTTCAAGATGACGAGGATCTCCAGAACATGATTTCCAGCCATGTCTATTCTGGAAACGATTCTATTGAGTTGTACATTTTGCTTCAAGAGCCTCCGGTGACACATGAGGTAGAGCCTCCGGTGACACAGGAGGTTGATCCTTTGGAGAATGAACAAGATGAGGTAGATGCAGTTGACGATGAAGAAGAAGATAACGAGTTAGAGTTTGATGAAATGGTGAACGACGATTCTGACGATGATGGCATCCCAAGTATTCCTACTGATAAAATCTACACACCACCTACGCACATGACAAACTTCAACATGGGCGGAGATGAACCTTCTACTGACTTGTTTTTCCAACCGTATATGCAGTCGGATGAAAATTTAAAAGAGAAGGACAAGTTTCGTAACAGAGAGGAATGCATCAGGGCCATCAAAAAATTTCACATGCTCAACTCGGTTGATTATAAGGTGGATCGTGTAAACCCGGAAAGGTACAAGATCAAGTGTGTCCACCCTGACTGTATGTTCAAGTTGACCGCATCATACAGATTAAGGGGTGACTGCTGGGTCATAGGTTCCATGACTACCCATACTTGTGTAAGTTCCACTCAATCACAAGACCACCCAAAACTCAACCATGATCTAATCTGTCAAGAAATCCTACCCCTGGTCAGCAACGACCCTTCTTTGAAGGTGAAAACAATCATCTCCCACATCACCATGGTTTTTAACTACACTCCGTCTTACCGTAAGGCGTGGTTAGCAAAGACTAAGGCGATTGAAAGGGTGTACGGAAACTGGGAGGAGTCATACCGAGAACTTCCCCGCTACCTAAATGCACTAAAGACATATTCTCCAGGTAGTGTTTATGTTCTGGAAACATTGCCAGCGTACGCCCAAGATGGTAGTCTACTGCATGGTAACGGAATATTCAGTCGCGTGTTTTGGGCATTTCAACCATGCATCACAGGGTTTGCATCATGCAAACCAATTCTACAAATTGACGGGACTTGGTTGTATGGGAAGTACAAAGGCACGCTATTGATGGCAGTTGCACAAGATGGCAACAATAACATTTTCCCCGTTGCGTTTGCCCTTGTAGAGGGAGAGACCGGTGGTGCTTGGAGATTTTTCCTGAAAAATCTTCGTACACACGTGGCTCCTCAACCAGATCTCTGTTTGATCTCGGACATACATGCCTCCATTGAAAGTGCCTATAATAATCCAGCAAATGGTTTGCATGACCCTCCTTCTACGCATGTCTATTGCGTCAGGCATATCGTCCAGAATTTCTCGAGGGAGGTCAAGGACAAAACATTGAGGAAAGCGGTGTTGAATGCGAGATACGCACTGACACAACCCACATTCAAATATTACCGCAACGAGATCCGTTTGTCTAACCCAGAAGCCGGTACGTGGATCGACAATATACCGGTCGAAAAGTGGACTAGGTCATACGACAATGGCCAAAGATGGGGGCATATGACAACAAATCTTATTGAATCAATGAATGGGGTATTCAAGGGCATACGAAACCTCCCAATCACTGCCTTGGTGAAATCCACGTATTTTAGGATGGCTGCGTTATTTGCCAAAAGAGGTGAAATGTGGTATGCGGTCTTGCAATCAAGACAACTATGGAGTGAAAGCTGTATGAAATACATTAAGGCTGAAAGTGCTAAAGCCAACACTCACATGGTTACACGGTTTGACCGACACAGCCACAACTTCATTGTGAAAGAGACAATCGACCATAATGAAGGCCTGGAAAAGACAAGAATACAGGGTCATTTTACCTTCTCAATGGTGCGATTGTGGCAGGTTTCAAGCATTTCGTATGCCTTGCTCTCATGTCATTGCCGCTTGTGCTCATACCCATCAAGACGCGCTTCAACTGCTCTCAAACGTTTATAAATCTGAAACGTTGCTCACTGTTTACAACAACAACTTTCCTTTGGTGGCAAAATCGGACTATTGGCCTGAATACAACGGCGATATAGTTTGGCACAATGACCAAATGCGAAGGAACAAGAAGGTTCGTCCCAAAAGCAGGCGCATCACAACAGAAATGGACGATCTTGACAGGTTGGAAAGAAAGTGTGGTTTATGTCGTCAGGTCGGACACAATCGCAAAAACTGTCTGAATCGGGCGTCTTGCTCGACCACATAAATTTTGTAATACAATAAATCTTTTCAATATTTGTGTTGTAAACATTAGGGTTTTCCATTAATAAAACTGTTAACACAATTTAATAAATTCAATATAGGAAATTACATTAGGGTTTTCGCGTACAACAATGATTAACGATATTCAATCTAGGAAATTACAACAGTTAACACAATTTCATCTGACCCATGCATCATTAGCATTACATCACTGTCTGTTTTGACTTCCTCCAACCACACATTAGGTCTTCCTGTCGCATGCGAGGTTGTTGTTCATTTTCGCTGGATCCTTCGAATCTTTTCCCCCTCTGCGATGTCTCCATCTAGCCACCGCATCAACTCCCGCTTCAGACGCTCCATGGAGTGAATGTGCCAGAATTTCATTTTCATCGCAGGTTTCGTGGCGGAGAATCTAACATAACCATCTCTGCTAAAAATCATAGGCGACGTCATTACGCAAATAACGGAGTACAAAATAAAAATACAGTGCGAGAAAGTGTGAGAAATTTCAAAGAAACGGACGAATTATTTATAAAACAGCATTTTGCCCTAGTTTTGCCCTAGGCGCCAAGTGAGATGGCGCCTCATCTCATTTTTAAGGAGCATGCGCCATCTCACTTGGCTAAAAGACAAGGGAGGCACCAAGTGAGATGGCGCCTAGGGCAAAACCCTAGGTGCATGCGCCAATTGAGATGGCTCCTCCTTTGTGGAGCCATCTGAAACATGGTTATTTGCGTAATTTTTTCCGAAACCCGGTTATTTGCGAAATATTTTTTTAATACATGGTTATTAATAAAAAAAATTCTTTCTTTTAACTTAGGATTAATTTTCCTATTTTTTATTAATGACATCCCTTTAGGTTAATTAGGTCAAAACAATTTTCCTAACAAAAATCCAAAGCAAAATCCATTTCTTTTTATATTCCTAGTACATTATATTCATGTCATTTCTTGTACAAATTCAATACGGTTGTAATAGATAACTTGGGTTTAATTTTTTGCAATCCCCATTTATAAATTTGTATCCCCCTTCCCAAAGTATGTAATAGCGTAGTAAATATACTTTAGGCAATTTATCGCTTTCATATCAATGCTAGTAAATTATGCTTTGTATGGAAAGATAAAATCAATGTTTAGAGAACCCTAATTCAAGATAAACCAAGCTTGAAATACAAACACTTGCAAACTTTTTGCCTTATGAAAAATTGTCATATTATGCATGTCAGGCGTCTTAGAAAAAACAATAAAAAATAAAAGATCATAGTCCCTTGATGACGCTTCGAATGTTTCCTTCAAATGATCTTAGTTCCTCAAGAGAAATGCTAAGATATTTCACAACATTGATATTCATGACTATACGATGACCCATGTCCGTCCCTTTACATCCAAAGATAAGGCTTCTTACCAATTAATGTTAAGATAACAATATCAAAGGAAGGAAGAAATGAACAAAATACTTTTGAGTAGGTAGAACGTTCTTAGTTTCCTGCTCACAATCCATCTTCAAAAAACAAACATCTTTTCAAACACACCAAACACTTTCAAAACATGAAATATTTTCAAAAAGTCCAACACTTTGTATACATTCTTATAGAGACGAGAATCATTACAAAGTTTTCCTAAACGAAGGCGCTTTTCAAAAATACTTTCAAAACCCACCACAAATACATTTCAAACAAAGTAATTTCAAAAGTGATCTAGCAAGCATCTAAGAGCCCGTAGATAACTACGGATGAAAAGGGTGCTAACACCTTCCCTTTTCATAATCTACCCCACGAACAAAAGAAAATATCTCAAAGGTCTTTCCTGTTCTTTTCAGCCTTTCCTTATTGGATAAAAGAAAAGTCGGTGGCGACTCTTGCTATCTGCAATAATTGCGATAAAACTCAAAACAACCAAATTTGTTCTTCCACTGTATTACAGAGACATATCACAAAAATTTATGAGACAATCACTAAAAAGTAATACTCAAATCACAAGAAAGAAAGCAAATGTAGCTCTTATTATTTCACCATGTTAGTTGACAAATGAGTGCCAACTAAAAGGATCATAAGAGAATAAATAATTTATATGATAAGATATATCAAGATCAAAGTTTAATCATTTGAAATAATAGACTCAAGGTCCTCAACAAAAATCAAAACATATCATACATACACTAAGTCAAAACAAAGAGTGAATGTGAGGTAGAAACAAGTGTGTGTTTGATTGATCATGACAAGGACTGTCAAATAAAAATGAAGTCATAAGCAAGCACATCATGTTAACACACTCTAAGACCTATAATCATCCCTAAAGCATCATCACTTAAACACAAACAAAGGCTAGTGCAAAACTAGGTCAAAACCACATCTTATCATATTCCTAAAGGAAAATGAAGCTCATGAAAGGATATAGATGAAGAGAAGACATGATTAGATGAATTAAGTAAGGCAAGTAAGTAGCTCAAGGTGTTAGAACATAGTTTGATTCTACAACCCTTAATTAGAGTTTTGATGATAACAAACCCAAATAACAAATATGCACTCTAAATTTGTGATATTTTTATACAGAAGTTCTGACTGAAACAACATCAGAATCTACGCTGAGGTAAAAGATACTCTGACTCTGAACATAAGTCTAATACGCCAATAGATCCTCATATCTCTGAGTCATCAAAGTTATGAAGTAAAAGAAGCAAGATCCTATTGTTCTGAAACATTACTTTTCAATTAAGACAGTATCATATGCAACGACTTCATTCAGACAAGAATCTTCTCAGTATGGAAAGTGCACCGAGTGTCCATTATCACGCTTTATTTTGGACAAGTTTTCCACGCTATATAAACAAGCTTAAAGGACAAATTGTTTACGATTTTCACGTACGTCTGCTCATACATCCTAAACGCTGCAAATATTCATATTTTTTTATACTCTCAAATTGTGTAATACATCACAATAGTGATACATTTTTTGTAACGAAAAACAACAGTACACAGTAAATCATTTTCTTTTGATTAAGCTATTTTCCTTGAGATAAACCAGGTTGTGGTTGTACTCAAGAAGACTTTGGCAGTTGTCAAAGTAGATTTGTAGTCAGTCTTGATTAGTGAATTAAGTTCTCGTTGGAGAGAGGCGAAATGACCTTGGCAGCTGGACTGGAGTAGTTTGAGATCAAACGAACCAGGATAAAAATATCGTGTCTACTGTTTTTGTTTTTTAAGTTTCAATTCAACCCCCCCTCCCCTCTTGTGTTTTTCACTTCTTCAATTGGCATCAGAGCGCCTGGTTCTGAGTTCATACAGTTAACCGTGTCAATACAAGATCCAAGCTTTAGAAAAACACTATGGTGGGAGCAAGGCAAAACATCAGCAATGACTTTCATGAGGACAAGGACAGAATCAGCGGCAAACCTCCAGTCTTTGATGGAGAAAATTTTGACTACTGGAAAGACATAATTGAGAGCTTCTTTCTGGATCATGATACTGATCTATGGGACATGGTAATTGATGGATACACACATCCAGTGATGAAAGTGGTCAGAAGATAGATAGAAAAAGGATGTCTGACCAACAAAAGCGTGATTTCAGAAACCATCATAAAGCCAGAACAATACTTCTCAGTGCCATCTCATACTCAAAATATGAGAAGATATCAAAAATAGAGACAACCAAAACCATGTTTGACTCTCTGAGAATGACGCATGAAGGAAACATGCAAGTTAAAGAAACCAAGGCTCTTGCGCTCATTCAGAAATTCGAAGCATTCAAGATGGAAGACAGTGAATCCATAGAAGCAATGTTCTCAAGATTCCAGATTCTTGTTGTTGGGCATAAAGTTCTTGACAAAGGATATTCTACTGCTGATCACGTAAAGAAGATCATCAAAAGTATACCAAAGCAATAAAGGCCAATGGTCACTGCACTTAAGCTGGCTAAAGATCTCAACAAGATATCTCTGGAGAAACTTGTTAGCTCCCTCAGAAGTCATGAGATAGAGCAAGAATAAGACGAGCCTCAGAAACAAGGTAAGCCTTTAGCATTAAAATCTAACAAAAACTTGACTCTATGTTTTTGCAGGATATGGAAGAAACTTATGATGGATCCTCATCAGAAGAAGATGAATTGTCTCTTCTCTCCAGAAGGGTCAATCAGCTGTAGAAGCAGAGACAAAGAAATTTCAGAAACCCGAGAAGATCAGAGAATCAAAATGAATCCTCCTCCAGATACAGAAATTCTGAGTACTCCTCTGGACACATAATATCCGAAGCTTCCTCCGGTCACAGAAAGTCAAAGAACAAAGACATCATCTTCTATGAGTGCAAAGAACAAGGGCACTACAAAAGTGACTATCCAAGGCTTTAGAAGGAGAATCCTAAAAAGAAGTTCTTCAAGGAGAAGAAGAGAAGCCTCATGGCAACATGGGACAATTCAGACACGTATGATGCTGACTCAGAGTCAGATGATGAAAGAGCCAACATCTCTCTTATGGAAAATGTGACAGAAGACAGCGAAGCTTCTGGTTTAGACTCAGAATCAGCATAGAAGAGTTATTTCCTGATTTCATATTTAATTTTACTAAAGCTAAACTTGCAGAAAGTATGAATGAAATTCTGGAAAGGTATCAGCAAATCAGAGTCAATTTCAAGAACCTGAAAAAGGATCTTTCCTTTGACTCTGAAGAAACTTAGAGTCTTAGATTAGAAAATTATGAATTAAAAGAAAAGATTTTAAAATTAGAAAATGATTTACAAAACTATCAGAAGGAAATAATCTCAGAGACTCCCATTAATGCTGATAAGATCATCATAGAGTATGATCACAACTTTCATAAGTTTCTAGCTAAAAACATAGATAGAAGCAAGATGGCTTCAATGATCTATGGAGTTAGCAGGAATGGAAGAAAAGGAATAGTATACCAAGGTAAGGTATCTCCGCCTAAGAAAGTCATGGACCTAGTTATTATACGCACACCACTAAAATCACACTTCACATATGGGCACACACATGACCTGAAATAGAATTTTAGTAAAACTAACAAACCAGGACCCAAAAAGATATGGGTACCTAAGGAAAAAATTTTATATGTAGAAGATATCTTTAGCAGCAAGGCTAAAACACCAGTCATGGTACCTGGACTATGGATGCTCTCGACACATGACGGGAAGAAAGCATATGTTCCAAAGCCTGGAACTTAAACGTGGAGGCTATGTGGGCTTTGGAGGCAACCAAAGAGGGAATATCATTGGCTTTGGAACAGTAGAAGTGTATTATGTTAGGATACTCTGAACGCTCAAGTGGGTACAAAGTATACAATACATAAACACATATTGTTGAAAAGTCAATCAGTGTTAGATTTGATGATAAGCTTGACCCTTAAAAGTCAAAGCAGAATGAATCTTTTGCAGATATAAAAGTTGAATTCACAGGTGCTAAAGACAAATCATCAGAACTTTCCAACAAAGACGCTCCAACAAATTCAGAAGAAAATGTTACAAGTGTTCCAGTACCTTCTATTGATCAACTCTAGAAAAGGTTATCCAGAAGCAGCATAGTTCACCAAGAAGATAAGATCATGGGAAACAGAGATGATCCAATCAGAACAAGATCAACATTCAGAAACTCTGAAGAATCCCTCATGGGACTGGTCTCACTGACTGAACCAACAACAATTGATGAAGCTCTTCTGGACAATGACTTAATTTTGGCAATGCAGGAGGAATTAAACCAGTTAACCAAAAATGACGTATGGGATCTGGTTCCCAAACCAAAAGGATTCAACATCATTGGAACAAAGTGGGTGTTCAAAAACAAACTGAATGAGCAAGGAGAAGTCATCAGAAACAAGGCACGATGGGTGGCATAAGGTTATAGTAAGCAAGAGGGAATAGACTATACAGAAACCTTTGCTCCATCCGCCAGGTTAGAATCTATCAGACTCTTAATCTCTTTTGCTGTAAATAATGGCATCACTCTGTATGAGATGGATGTCAAAAGTGCATTCTTAAATGGTTACATTGATGAAGAGGTATATGTGCACCAACCCCATGGGTTTGAAAATTCTAAACACCCAGAATATGTTTTCAAACTAAATAAGTCACTCTATGGTCTGAAACAAGCTCCCAGAGCTTGGTATGAAAGGCTAAGTAACTTCCTGTTAGAAAAGGAATTCACCAGAGGGAAAGTGGACACAATCTTGTTTTGTAAGACATTTAAGAATGACATTTTATTTTGTCATATTTACATAGATGATATTATTTTTGGATCTACTAAACCCTCTTTGGGAAGAGAATTTGCTAAGTGCATGCAGGCAGAATTTGAGATGAGCTTAATGGGGGAACTTAAATTCTTTCTGGGAATTCAGATAAACTAGACTCCAGAAGGAACTTACATTCATCAGAGCAAATATGTCAGAGAACTTCTGAAGAAATTTGACCTCTCAGAATGTAAGCCCTCAAAGACTCCAGTGCATCCCACGTGCATTCTGGAGAAGGAAGAGGTAAGTAAAAAGGTAGAACAGAAGACCTACAGAGGTATGATTGGATCTCTCCTTTATCATACGGCTTCAAGGCCTGATATTTTATTCAGTGTTTGCTTATGTGCTAGATTCCAATCAGATCCTAGAGTATCTCACTTAACAGCAGTTAAGTGAATTTTCAAGTATATGAAAGGGACTACTAATCTGGGTTTGTTTTTATAGAAAATCTAATGAATACAGCTTAGTAGGATACTGTGATGCTGACTTTGTTGGAGACAGAGTAGAGCGTAAAAGCACTTCTGGAAGCTGCCAGTTTCTGGAAGACAACCTGATCTCATGGACCAGTAAGAGACATTCCACAATAGTGTTGTCAACAGCAGAAGTTGAATACATAGCAGCTGCTGGATGTAGCAGTCAAATGCTCTAGATGAAAAGTCAACTTGAAGACTTTAACATATTTGAGAGTAACATCCCAATCTTCTGTGATAACACTTCTGCCATCTGTCTATCCAGAAATACCATTTTGCATTCTAGGGCTAAACATATAGAAATAAAACATATATTTATTAGGGATTATATTCAGAAAGGAATTCTCACTTTAAAATTTATTGACACACACCATCATGAAATTGTGTCCAGAATAAAATGTTTTATTTGCATATTCTAACCCTCAAAATTTTATTGTTTTTTGTGAACATCTGATCAACTTATCTTCAGAAGTTAGGAGTACAGTTGCCTTAGAATCTATATATGAAGATCTGAACTTTTCATTTCAAGGATAGAGGCGTGAAGTTCACACCATCAAACATCTGTCATCCTTTCACGAGCTACTTTCTGAGGCTGAACACGCGTTCAAATTCTGAAGGGTCCAAGGCTCTAATTGGATGAATTGAGACACTTGTCATTGGTAACTGTTCAATAACTCACTAAATCCCCTAATTTCAGGTTTCATTAATTCAGTATAATCATTATTTATTTTCTCTTTCTTAATGATTATGTTTTCAAGTGCATATATAAACTCAATTTACTATTTCATTCACTCACGTTTTACCACCTTCAATACTCTCTCTTGCTCTAGTTTTTCAAAACATCCTTTCTATCAGTTTTCTTCAAAGAATCCGTGTGAACAATGGCATCCTCATCAACCCTCAAGAATCTCACTCCGGTCGACAACCTTGAAGTTCTCTGTGAATTGATCATCGATTTTGAAAGTTTACAAAAAAATGGGTTTGATTTGTATGAAGATGTAACTGCACAGGGATGGAACAGATACTTTGATCGTCTGTTGGGTCCAACTTTTCCCATTCTTGTTAAAGTGTTTTGGATTCATGCTACTTCATCCAACCACCAGGTCACGTCATATGTTATGGGGAAGAAAATAGTGATTACAGAAGATTTTATTGGGAAACTCATTGGATACAATGGAGGCGGAGTCAGATGCATTGATATGGCTGATAAGTGTTCTGACCTAAAATCCATTTCTAGGGTCATTTTCACTTCTGGAAAGCCATCCAGCAAGATCAGAGACTTGAAATAACATTACAGAATCTGGGCTAGAATCATTATGAGATGTATTAATCACAGGAAGCCAACAAGCTCTCCTGATTACATCAACATTGATCAGCAGTTTCTGTTATACTTCATTGCAAAGAAGACCAAAATAAATCTTCCACATTTGCTCTTCAACCATCTGAGAACAAGTGTGAAAGAGACAAGAGAAGAAGAAAGAACTAAGAGGGATTGGATTCCTCTGGGAAGATTTATTTTAGATATTCTAACGGAAAATAGGTTGATAGATCATCTGACAGAGGCTCAAGAAATCAGCACTCTGGAAGCAACTACTAGGAAACCATTGAATGCCAAAAATCTGAAGAAAATGAAGATTATTGAAAGCATTACGAAGGAAACAACAATTGCTTCTCATGAGGTCATCACTTCTAGGAGAATCCCTCTGAAGGATTTTCCACTATTCTCTGAGATAGACGCTTCTCAGAGATTATAGTCAGATACCTTGAAGCATGCAAGGAAGATGGGACTATTCCATAAATCAACATTTGTGACCTGCACAAGCTAGCTCCAGAGGTTGTGCTAAAGAAATCCAGAAAGAGGAAGGCAGTAGGAGAAGGATCCTCTCAGAGGACACCCAAAGATGCGAAAAAGAAAGGTAACACATCTTTTGTTTCTGTTGTAGAATCAATAGTTGTTCCAACATCTGAAACCATTCCCCCTCAACAAACAGAAAATCCTTCACCACAAACATTTTAGGATTTTGACATAGAGTTTGACCCATCTGTAACTCTTGGAAATTTTTTAAATGAACCTCACTCCCCCAATCCAAATCCAGAACAAAATAAACTAGAACTTGCAAGAGTTCTCTCTGATATTGAACAGTTTGATCAAGTCTTTTCCACACCAATCCCAGAAAATCCAAATACTCAATTTCAACAACCAGAAAATCCACAACCACACTCTCTTCAACCAGAACATCAAAACTTCAACTCACCCCAACCAGAAAATGAAAACCCTTTCACTCCTCAATTTGAAAATCAATCTTCTGAAACACCTGAACCAAAAATCCAACACGCTACCGCAAACCAATCAGAAGACTCCCTTTCAGACTCTGATACCACTACCCCAATTCCTGGGATAACAGAACCTCTTACGATTCATTTACTTCTCTCCATTAATGATATTCCAGAAATACCTTCACCATATGAATCCACACCACCAAACACTCCTCACTCACCAATCCTAATTTCTTATTCTTCTACTCCCTCACCAATCAACCGTCTAGCTGATCATCTCAGAACTGTCATTGATCTAGAAGCGCTGAACCATCTAGCTTCCACCTCAAATAAAATAGCCATTCCCAAACCCAAACAAACCTTAACCAAATCAGATGTTGGTAAGAACCTGTTGATTTTTAAAACAGAAATACAGGACTGGGTTACTTCTTTGAAACAAGAAAGTCAAGAGAATTCTAATCCTACTGCTTCTGATTCTGTGTGGGATAGATTCAAAAAATAGTTCAACTCTGAATCCCAGAAGCTAAAAGAATTGAGCTATGAGATGGCTCAACAAAACTTCAGTGATCAGCTGAAAGCCTTCAAAGATCAATTTCTAAGACACTGGGACAAGAAAGAAATTCTTCTGTTGGAAAATGCTCCCTGGAAAGAGCTCCAACCTTCAGAAGCCACTAAACCAGATTCTGATAGTCACCCTCTGACTACTGCTCCAGCAAAGGAAATTTCAACAAAAGAAGTTTTTCAATCAAGAGAGGCTGCAGAGTGTTCTGAACGACATGCAACCCCTGAAGATACACCAGCTTCGTCTCTAGTCATGCAAACTCTTGAAGAGTTTAAAAGGAGAATGCTTTAATCCATGACAAACTGGATAAGCAAGAATACACAAACAAAGAGATCAGGGATATATTGGACAAACAAGAATATACAAAAAAAGAAATTAAATACATCCTGGGAAAGTAGGAAGAATCAAGCACTCAGATTAAGAGCTTGCTGGAAGCGTTGTTCAGACGACTTCCCCCTCCTTCTTAGATTTTCTTTAACTTATTATATGTATTCTTCATCTTATCCTTTTTGTTTCTGAAAAATGTCATTGCATTCTGTTTTCAATACAAATCATCTTTTTTACTCTTATTATATTGCTTTTTGATACCTAACAAAAAAAGGGAGAACATAAGATATTTTCAATAACAGTATACCGGGACAAAGTATCAAACATTCTGAATATCTTAACTTCTATGTTCTTCTCTGTAAGCTTGAACAAGAACATACTCTGATAAGGACATAAGGAGATGCATCAAAAGATCTAACGAAAAGAAACTTCAGGGAAGCAACTCATCTCAATCTCAGTAATCAACTCAGGGAGAGACTCTTTTAAGCCTTTTGTTCTCTATTTTTTATTGAAAATCCTAGTTTTTTTCATCATCAAAAAGGGGGAGATTGTTAGAACATAGTTTGATTCTAAAACCCTTAATTAGAGTTTTGATGATAATAAACACAAAGAAAAAATATGCACTCTAAATTTGTGTTATTTTTTATATAGAAGTTCTGACTGAAACATCATCAGAAGTTAAGCTACAAAAGCTTTCCAACTGAGCTAATCAGAATGTTCTGAAGAATGATGATTAGAATCTGCGCTGAAGTAAAAGATACTCTGACTCTGAACAGAAGTCTAATACGCCAACAGATCCTCATATCTTTGAGTCATCAAAGTTCTGAAGTAAAAGCAGCAAGATCCTATTGTTCGGAAGTATTACTTCATTCAGACAAGAATCATCTCAGTATGGAAAGTGCATTGAGTGTCCATTATCACGCTTTATTTTGGATAAGATTTCCACGCTATATAAACAAGCTTAAAGGACAAATCATTTACGATTTTCACCTACGACTGGTCATATATCCTAAACGCTGCAAATATTCATATTCACTTATACTCCCAAATTATGTAATACATCACAATAGTGATATCGTTTTTGTAACGAAAAACAACAGTACACAATAAATCGTTTCCTTTTGATTAAGCTATTTTCCTTGAGATAAACCGGGTTGTGGTTGTACTCAAGAAGACTTTGGTAGTTGTCAAAGTAGATTTGTAATCAGTCTTGATTAGTGAATTAAGTCCTCGTTGGGGAGAGGCGAAATCACCTTAGCGGGTGGACTGGAGTAATTGGAGATCAAATGAACCAGGATAAAAATATTGTGTCTACTGCTTTTGTTTTTTAAGTTTTAATTCAACCCCCCCCCCCCCCCCCCTTCTTGTGTTTTTCACTTCTTCACAAGGCACCTAAGAAAAATTACTGAAGCATTACAAACAATGGAAGAAGATTGAACACAGAGCAATACAAAGGAGAAGGCCATGAGAGACAAACAAACATTGATCAAAGCAAAGTGAGTTAAAGGCATCTTAAAAATAGGGAATATAGGTCATGAAAAGATCAAGTCAGTATAATATAATACTCAAAAGTGTGGCCTAAATCTATGCACATAAACCAACAATTTAAAGCATTTTGTCAAGACAAAACTCATATGGACACCTTTGCATCAAGTAAAGGTTAAAAATGGAAAAATTCCTTATAAATTCATGTCAATTTAATTCTAGCTTCCTAAAGACTTATAAAAGTAATAAATATGGTTTAAAGTTCTTGTATTAAGTTGGAAAGGTGAAAAAGATTGGAAATCATCAAGACTAGTTGCCATAGGACACAAACTAGAGAAGTTTAACAAAATAATTTGTGAAAAATGTAAGACCAAGACATAAAATCCAACAAAAATGGTTTTAATTATTTTAAGTCATCCAATAACCTCAAAATTATTTTCTTTGGTTTTTAGAAGTAGATGAAGTTAGAGAATAAATAGTTTCTTTAGTCTTAAGCAAGAAGAAAGACCAAAAACAACAATTAACTTTCACAACATTTACAAACAAGAAAACTGGATGGTAAATCATATTAGAAATCATGGAAAATTAGCTTAATATCTAATGATCACTAAACATATTTTTCTAGAATTTTATCACAATATAAAAAAAATTAAAACAAAAATTATTGCGAAGTGTAACAAAATTAGCAAAAAGGAATGACACACTAAATAATTGATTTATTTAGAGTGTGTCAAATTTTTATAAAATAAAAAAAATATTTTCATGAAGCATACTCAAAAGGAAGCTCAGAACATTTTTTGTGGATTTTTATGTTAACTAAAATTAGAAAATTAAATCAAAACCCTAAAATGTGGTTAAAATACCTAATTAATCCTTATGAATTAATTAATCATGCAAAAATGATAAAATAATAAAATAAAATTCACAATAAAAAGTAGACTAAAAATGAATTTTAAATTATTTTTTTTTGTAAGTTTTGAATGGATGAAACTATAAAAATTAAATTGAAGAAAACAATTATAAATGAAGCAAAATTGAAAGTAGATCCAGATCTATTACACCTATTGTGATCAAAAGTGCTGCAAAAAGCCTTGAAGCATGTTCAATCAATAAATGACACATCATCATCCCTGCCAAATAACCAAAATCCTAACAAAACTCAGAGCTACCAAGTGATGTTCAGAGCATCATATCTTTCTCGTTTCTTAACAAATTTAAGTGAAATTTAAACCAAAATTCAAGAACAAAGTGAGTAGAACACAATAGAATCAATAATTTCTTAAAAAGATGCACTGATCATAGATTAAACAAGGCACAAAAATCATTGATTGCATGAAATCATGAACATGCTAAAAGCATATTTAACACACAATTTTCAGATCCAGATTTCTCATTCGTTTCTCAACTATATAACATGATCCAAACACCAGAATTTTTCATAAAACTACAAGAACACTATGATGCCTTTAGATTTTTCAAATGATGCAAGATCAAAGCAAAAAGTGAGCAGAAACCACTGATTCATGAGATTCATACAATTTGTAGATAACATGATTCAAGCATTAATTCACACATAATTATACGTCAGACCTATAGTCTGGCCAGCTAAACCATCGTGAACCAGGTCTATAACAGAAATGCAAGATGAAATCATGAATTGAAATTCAAAGTAACTTACCTCAAGTGTAAAAAATAAATTTACAAGTGCCTCTGGTTTTGATCTTCAGAAACCCAAATATCATTATCATTAAGCTCCAAGAATTAAGAAATGAGCAAGAGTTGAAGACTGGAGCAAGAGGTTTGCACAATTTGATGAAAAAGCTTAAAGAGAGAGAGAGAGAGTTCAAATCTGAATTTTTCATGATGAAGAGTGTGTGTGTGTGTTGAAATGAATGGAAGAGGCTTGTTATATAGAGTGAGGGTAAGATGGAAAATTAAAGTGCATACCCGTTGGAGGGCTCTTTTTTTCAAATGAAAATTGAATATGGCAGTTGCGTTTTGAGTTGAATTATTATTACATTGCTTTCGTTTTGAGGAGTGGATAAAGAGTGAAAGTTGAGTGAGGGAAGCATGGTAAGTGAGCTGGAAGATGCTGCACATGGGATGAAATGCTTGAGTGGAGGGAATATTTACCTATTAGGAAATATTGTATACATGCTTATCACGGGGCTTGTCTGACTTGTTTTGGAAAAGAAAATGATACAAGCATAAGATGCAGCATGTGCATGGAATGTACCATACAATAAATTCCTTCAAAGGCACAAAATCTGTCTTGGCTTTCATGAACGTGAGTCAGCCATGTGCAATTCTAAATATCTCATTATTCCTTCGTGTGTTTCTCACAAAAATGGGGCCTTTGGAAAACTAAGAAGATGAACTTTAATTATGATGTTGATGATCTTTTGAAAAGAAGCTTGTGACATATTGAAAAGTTGGCACGAAAATATCAAGATTTGAATGGAGAGGCTTCTTGCACGCGTACATTGTGCCATACTAGCCTGAAATTTGATACATCATGTCCTTGAAATCAAAACACTATAACTTTATCTACAATGCACAAAATGAAACAAACCTTGAACAAAAATTCAAGAGGACACAACAAACTCCAACTTTCATGTTCAACATTTTTACAAATGAGGATTAAATCAATGATAAAAACAATAATGAACATGTTTCCACCACCTGTTTGGAGAAATGCATGTCTGACATGCGCACGCGGGCTTTTCTTGCTGGGAAATCTTGCCTTCTCAAGCCCTCAATTTCTAAACATTATATCTCTCTCAATACAGAACCAAATGAAAATATTCCTGAATCACAATTTTAAAGGAGGATTCATTCTTCAATTTACTATTTAACACCCTTCAAAATTGAATTTGTTTGACACCTCAAAAATGATCATGAAGAATCAGGCCTTGTGCCCATATTTTGAAAATTCAATAAGTGTCAAGATTATTCCAAGATAAATAAATTTATTTCCCTTCACTTTTTGGACTTGAGCCCTCAAGTAAAAAGTTAAAAAACTTTTTCTCCTCTCTCCAACCATGTAAAGTTTGCATTTTTTCAATACAAAATGAAGAAGTTATGTATTTTTGAATATCAACCCTATGAGTTTCCATACTAAGAAACATTTCAAATGTTCAAATAACTTCTTTGAAAAGTCTTCTCCAAATTCAATAATTCCCATGATTTTATTCCATAAATGACCATGTAACATAAGAAAATGGAAGTTGAATTGAGGTTTGACCAAAAGTCCCCTTTGTCACAATTGACTTTTGTTGACTTTTGCTCAAATGATTATTTTACCCCCAATTGATCAATTGAACCACTTCCAATAAAAATTGATGCATAATCATTCAATTATAGGTTCTCATTAACATATAGAGAATCATGGGATCAAATCTTACCCAAAAATTCAGAGATTTCCTGATTAAATCAAAAATCCTAATTCTGGCCCTATGTGCTAGAGGATGATGATCCAGTCTCAAAACCCTGATTCCTCTGGACATGTTGAGGAATTATTTGAACAAAGACGTCTCATATAATAATGAGAGGATATTTCTTCATAAATGTGGCCCACACAAGTATCAAACATTTCATCTAGACAAAACCCTAATCACAAGAGATGCATAAGAGAATAGTGATTCAAGAATCAACACTTGCAATTTAAAACTTATGATGAATCAAAGAGACAATTGAGATGTCTTGAGGTATGAGAAACTCTTATAATTTGAGAAAATAAAAGATTAAATACATAAAACCCTTCTTGCACTAATTGCCAACATAATCAACTTTCAAAGCTTGTAGAGAAACTTGGGAACCAAAATACCTTGATCTTATCATAAATGTATGAATGCATATGATGAAACATAAAACCTTTATAGTTATAAAAACAACATGGTAAATTTTGAGGTGCAACATCTGCCCTTATTCAATCATGTTAAACCTGATAAGTGAGAAAAAGCGACAACTTTCGAATGTTTATGGTGGAAGAAGATTGAATACTAAAAGAAACCGGAAATTTACGCTCTTGAACAAGAGAGTAAATGAACCATGATAATTGTATTTTTGTGAGGACGACACCAAGAACACTGGGTGAAATAGGGGAATACTAGTGAATACTGTGAGATAAAACTAGACTCAAGAGATATACCAAATAGAGATTAGATTTGAATGATGAGCCAAGTAAAGATTGTACTTGAAAAGTAATCCAAGTAGAGATTGGACTTACACCACGAGAACTAGTGGATGCTAGACTCTAGAAGGATGAGCCCGTAAAACTGGACAGGAGATCACAAAAATTAGATACAACTCAACCCAAGAAGACCAGATAATACTAGACTTTAGAAGAATGTTCCAAGACAAAACTGGAACATAAATTGCAATAATTAAATAAAACTCAACCCAAGAAGGCTATATAATACTAGACTCCAGATATAAATATATATCGGATCCGAACGAGTATACTAGAAATAAACTAGTCTCAATTAACAAATGACAAATAAAACAGAACTTATACCATTAGCATGCTTGCTAAATGCTACTGAGATTGAGTAGAGGTTATCAAGATAAAACTAGGCCTCCGTGAGTACTATAAAGAATGCGCCAGGTAGAAAATGATGTGAAAACTAGGTAACGAGACAAAACTCGACCTAAGAGGAACTAGATTAAACTAGACTCTAAAAAAGTATTCAATAGGACATCAATAGAAATTGGTTCCTATATCAAGGTCATGGAAAGTGTGTGTATTTCATAAGACACATGCTGGTCTCAAACGAGGGTAGACAGTAGACAATGTTGAACGGACCCAATAAGACAAGATGAATGGTGCTTAACATCTTTCTTTCGTCTAAAGTTAGTCAAAAACTTACAATCTCTATATCAATTTAGGGTTATTCCATTATTCATCCGTTGTTAGGACAAAAAGTAGTCGTGGTGACTCATTATTTTTTACCGGTTATGACACGATGCTCTTATTCCTTAAAAGGGATGCATGGGCATCTGGTCATGGGGCTCAGTCGAGCGAAACTTTGTAAATATTTCCTTCTTTTCCCCGTGTTTTCTTTTGCATGCATTCCCTCTTTTCATTTTTCCTTTTAGCATTAAGCTTTAGATTAGATACACCCTTAGATTATAACAAGCTTAAGTGGATCCTGTGGAGTACCAGAAACGCGAAGGCTGCTAATAAATTTCCCTTGCGTAACCGACTTCCTTACCTTTTTTCTCTTGGTCGCGATGACCATGCTCCTTTCCATCCCTCAAATTTACTCAATTCCCCCTTTCCCTCTATTTGGATAAATAACATTGATGGTGAATCTTCTATCATTTCCAAATATGGAGTGACACTACCTCAAAAAGTTTTAGCGAGCCTCATAGGAGTCAGATTACCATACTCTTGTTAACGTTTTTGCTTTTGAATTAACGCATGCTTCAGTTAGGACTTTTCAGGGTTGTAATGTAGGTTGGTTCACGGTTTTAGAAAAAAATATTTAAGGCTCAAAATTCTTTGGTACCCACCCATACTCCATGATGTCCTCCAATTCAATATTCAGTTAAACTAATACGAGTACTCATCTCTCAAGAGAAGTTTATGATGGTCGAGGAAACACTGAAGTTTCTTGGACATGACAGCCACTTACCTTTATTTATATTGCGTTGTTAGTCACACACCTTTGTTCTTTGTTGGGGATCTTTATTTTTGTAATCCTTTCTTGCCTTTCAGGCTTTTTCTTTTTCTTTTTCACTTTCTTTAACTTTTTCCTGGACGATTTTTTTATTTATTTTCAAGTCCAGCAGGATTCCCTAACTTTTGCCTAATTTATTTCTTTTCATGTTTTTCGACTTAGAGGATTTTCTTTCTTTTCTTTCTCTTTTTTCATTATCTTTCTTTTTGAACACATTGTGTGACTTCATGTTTTTTTCAACTTGTTGGAAGAATTATGACTGCCTCATTCTCGGGTCAGTGAGGGATAACCATTGTTGTATCATCATCTTATGTCCTTCTATATGTGATGGATGAGGTGTCGTGATTCTCAGATGTTCACTTACTTTTGAAATTTGAATGCTCGATCAGAGTAACTGAAATCTACCCTACCCCGGGTTAAATGTGAGCGTTTTTTTACAAGAAAAGAAACTCCTACTTCAAGGCTCGAAGGGGTTAACAAAGGTTTGTCTCCCTTATATTTCTGGTGTTTAGAAATTTGAACAATGCATGTATGTCGTCAGCATGGTTTTACTCAAAAGCATACCGTCTGAGATTCTTGGTATATTTCTCATTATCCTCCCTCTAGAGGTTTTACTTTATCAAAAAAGTGTTGAGTATCGAAATCAAAGAAAAACAATTAAGAGTGATAGTGAATGGATTAATTAAAGACAAACATATTTAATGCATTATGATAAATATTCAAAAACAAACAAATTTTGCATACAAGAAAGTACTGAACCAAACAAGAAAGATTACAAACGAGAATGCGAATGAAACTAGAAAATTGCAACATTGAGGAGACTAGACTTCGTATGGACCTATTGCTTCAGAAGACCTTTAGCAGAATTGATGCTCACTCGGGCACATGATTCTTGTTCTTCCCTGTTGTGAATGAAACTTTCCCTGAATTAATTAAGCCTTGAATTTTATCTCTGAAAGACACATAATCTTTGATTTAATGGCCACGTGCCCCAACGTGGTAAACACATTTGACATTAGGGTCAAACCCATCCGGATAAGGAGAAACAATAGGATCCAACAGTTGGGTTTCCACCAAAGAAACATTTAGAAAATGCGAGAAAAAATGACCATGATGTATGGGAATTATGTCATATACTCATTCTGGCTTTCTCGTTCTTCTGTTTTCCCTATTGTTGACGTTTATGTGGATAACTATTTTGATGTTGAGCATACTGAACTGGCTAAGCATAAGGATGATATCGATTATGATTAACCATCTGATTCTCATGTCTTGAAGATGACACTGAGTGTTGTAGAGGAAACTTTATCTCAGTCAACTCAGCTTGAAGTTGTTCCATCTGGCATAGTCGGTCGTCTTTGGTTGAATGTTGGCGAGTAGTTATCTTGGAGAAATCTGCTAAGAAGAAGCAGAACCGGGAGATAAGAAGTTTGGTCTGAAAACCTGTAATGCATGAAATTCATGATTATGCATGTTATGTTTTTTCATTTCCCAACTAAAGAGTTTTGTCAATCATCAAGAAAGACTAAACAATAAGATAACAGAGATAAGCAAAAGTTAAGACGAGATATTATAGAAAACATTATTCTCATTCATAACAAAGCTGCAAAATCAGATGAGTTCATATAGACGAGACAATATTACATCATAAGTGATCCAAAATCAGTTGAGTTTACAACAACTGTAGAAAAATACGGCATCAAGATCCCATCCAACAATTATGGTTGTGATCATGAAATAATTAACAACATAAAGATAAAAGATACTTTATCTCAACATAATACAAATGTCTTCATCTCTCGATGCATAGTCTGTTAATGATATGATTCTTCTCGAGGGTAAGGCAATAACAGAGTTTCAACTCTCTTTATTACTTGTCGGGTATAAGGAATCCCAAAACTAGCATCCTTTCTACCAAGGAGAGCTTCGTCTTTCCTATGAATCTTGGCCCAATCTAGTTGTACTTTCTTCAACATTCAAGGATATGCCGCCTTATCAAAGAAAATAAAATCTCACATCCTTGTCTAAAGGTTAACCGTCCATTGCACACCTTAACTGACAAAGTGCGAGCATGGTGTTGTAGTTAATGCAAACCTTTCCTCCAATGAGAGGGACATTAGGAAACTCCCCACAGCTTGTAATGAACTCCAGGTTATCCATTTCATGGTTATGCCACTTTATATTATGATGAGTGAGACTCATGATTCTTTGACAAAAAGAGTAAGTGTCTTGGATGTTTACAAACGGTATGCTTAAGGGTATATGAGACATGAACCACTTATATAGCAATGGAAAACAATAAATAATTGTTCCCCTTGCTCCATACTTGGAGTGAATGGAGTGGTCAGTATCAGCAAGAAGAGTCGACACGGGGTTTTTATCCATGAAGAGATAAAGAGAAGTTCAATCTACAAAGTTTGTGACATTTGGGAACATAATTATCCCATAAATCAAGATAGCCACTATAGCATTAAAGGCCAACTAGTATCCTTCACTCACAAACTCTTTAGATTTTCTCATTAGAAAATTGGAATAAAAGCCAAAGACACCACCGTTGGGATTCCAAATCTCTTTCACATCGCTTAGGCTCAAATAAAGAGCCTTAGCGATAGCTTCAAGATCAAACACCTCTGGAACATTGACAAAGGGAACTCAGTTTTGAACCTTGATGTCAAGAATGAAGTTATACTCCTATAGAGTAGGAAGAAGCTGATAGTCTTGAAAAGTGAAACAGCACAACTTAGGGTTGTAGAACTGTAGAAAAGTGAGTAGAGCCCATGGTTCACTAGTAGTATTCAAGAGAGAGTGGATATTTCCATAGTCTTGAGTGAAGCTTTTCAAACTGTGTTTGACAACTTGAGCGTCCAAACCTCTTAATGGTGTCAAATTCTAATGGAAGAAACTATAGGAAAAGCGGTGTCTGGAAGTCTTCTTGACAGTAACTGTGTTTTCAGTCATCTCTGATGAAGATACTAACCCTTGAATGCCTATGGAAAAGGAGAATACATATGTTAGTTAACATTTTTATTGTACAACATTATCATGAAAATAAAAATGCTATAATACTATAATGACAGGATCAAATCACTAGAAATTGTTGAACTACTGTATAGAGTCCAAAGTCACGGGATCAAAAGTTTAGAAAAATCACCAACAAGAACCAAATAGTCACCAACAGGACGAAAGTCACCAACAAAACCAAAGTCACCAACGGTAACTGTAAGAATAATCACTCCCCACTCACCGGTGAAGTCTAGGTCAGGGTAAGGCAAGGGTGACTCAGAATCATGGGTCTGCTTGAAAGTACTATCATCAGAACACAAATGTGTATGATGAAAATACCATATTTGTACCTCAACTGAGCATGGTACACTTGACCGCACTAGTAGGACCCCGTCTAGTAATCGCATGTCCCCTCTCTAGACCTAGGGTTCCTAATGGTTTACAACTCTGGCCTGGGTACTGGGCATTTTACCTCAATAGTATCATCTAATCCTAACAAAGAAACAACACAACCACAATATCAAGAGTATAGGAAATCATTAAATAGGATGCAATACATGAAAGCATATGAACAAATAAAGCAATAAAATAATAAACAAACAAACATCCAAATAAAATAAAACAAACACAAACTAGGACTGACTTTCATGGGATGGACCATCAATTGGTTAATCTTTCCCCAGCGGAGTCGCCAACTATCGCATCTAGAATTTTCATCAAAGCCTGAACAGAGGCGAAATGATAGAAGAGTTACCATCAATGTTATTTATCCCAAGAGAGGGAAATAGGACATTGAGTAAACATGAGGGATGGAAAGGAGCATGGTCATCGCGACCAAGAGAAAAAAGGTAAGGAAGTCAGTTACGCAAGAGAAAGGTATTAGCAGCCTTCGCGTTTCTGGTACTCCACAAGATCCACTTAAGCTTATTATAATATAAGGGTGTATCTAATATAAATCTTAATGATGAAAGGGAAAATGAAAAGAGGGAATGCATGAAAAACAAAACACATGGAAAAGAAGGAAATATCTATAAAGTTTCGCTCGACTGATCCCCACGACCAGATGCCTACGTATCCCTTTTAAGGAATAAGAGCATTGTGCCATAACCGGTAAAAAATAACGAGTTGCCATCACTACTTTGTGTCTTAACAACAGGTGAATAATGGAATAAACCTAAATTGATACAAAGATTCTATGTTTTTTACTCACATTAGAGGACTCACCATGGTTTTTAAGTTGTATGCCTACGTATCCTCTTATGAGGAATTAGAGTCCCAATTTGTAGTTCATAGTGCGGGTTGGTGTTTTGTATAGGATTGCATAGAATTGATTTCAAATTATCCTTGAACTTTGTCAAGGTTGTAAGTTAAGTGATCATAGACGTAGTTCGTAGTTAATTTTGAAAGTAATTCTGATTAATCATTTCCTCGAAAATGTCTTGGGGTTTATTATGTTAGTAGAAAAACGTTTTGAGTATGGTAGGACACAAAGCGGGGTGAGGATATTAAGGGATCGAGTTTAGAAATTGAGTTTGGCTAATTTACGCGCATGGGTGAAAAATTAAGACTAGGTGGTGTTTTAGAAGAAAAATCTGGACACAAAGATATTCTGAGTCCAATTTGACTGAGGGGTGCATTTTGCAACAGGGTAGTCAAATATGAGGGTCTGGCAAGTTAGGGCCCAAATTCATATATTGAATTGGGCCCAAAATACAGGTGGGGTGTAAACTTAGTTTAGTAGTAAAACACATGGGTGTGTAAGTAGTAAGGGCCCAAGTTCAAAAATTGAACTTGGCCCAATTAAGCAGCAAGGTTTAGTAATATCATTGTAAAATAATAAATTAGTCAATTGAGAAAAAGTTGTTTGTATTTTTGTTTATAAATGATGAATATTTTAATTTAATAATAAAAAAAACTAATTCAATTTTCACCCTATTAATAGGATAAAATAATTATTTGCATCCTAAAAGATAAAAAGGAAAATCAAATTAAAATTAAATTATTTAATATTATAAAATAACAAACATAGAAACTAAATACTATGAACGCAATTAGTTTCAATAGTATATAAAACTTAGCCTACAACTTATTTGATTATAAATTCTATACAATTCACCCTTGTTGCATTATCCTTAATATTGAAAATTATAGAGAACAAAAAAAAAAAAAACAAGATTCTTGACTAGTGCCTACGACCTCCGATTTTTCTACACCACTTACTGTCAATTCTCATAGTTCATAGGAGTCAAATATATATAGGACATGGTAAACATATATGATAAAATAAATAAAACATAAGCATAATTAGAAAGACTTACATGAAGGTGACGGCAACGACGGTGGAAATCTGTGTGCAGAGGTTGTGTGTGACAGTGTTAGAAAACTCGCCCTCTAATTGTGAGAAAAATTTAGGTGTTCTGTTCAGAACCCTAAAATAATTGTTGATAAAATTGTTGATCTCCAAATGATTGTTCATGGAGACTTCAGAGTTTCTTTGTTGTTGTTATTCGATGTGAAGAGCAACAACTTTTATGAGAATCCTAGTAAGTTGTTGATGATCTAATAGTGTGAAAGAGTGACTTATTTGTAGTGATAATTAGGTCAACAAATTAGGAAATAAAGTTAATTGACAAATAGAATTTTCCTTGGTCACCAAGCTAACCAATCATAAGATAAGTATGACACAAATTGACACTGATTGACCAATAAAAAACAATTAAACATAAAAGGAAATATTTTTAGTAGTTATTATAATTTTTGCACTCAATTTTGGTAAAAAGTGCATAAAATCCAATAATTTTTTTTAAAAAATGCATTAATTAAAAGTACAAAAAATAATATTTAAATAATAAAAAATGGATTTTGTGATTTTTTTAATATCAATGGAAATAAAATTAGTAACATATAGACAGAAAAATATTCAAAGTGTACCAAGTGAGATTCAAACTCATAACCTTATATTTGCAAGCTTTATTCCTTACCAATTGTGTTATGTTGCTTATTTGAAATAAGAACTCAATTGAAAGTATAAGAAGACGAGCAAGTATTTGTTATTTATAAGAAATACAAATAAATTATTATGTTATATTTAAATAAGAAAAATAATTTAAAAATGAATATTTATAAAAACCAAAGAATGTTAGTGTACACGGACCAAAAGAATTTTAAAACCTGATTTTGAAAATAATTTTGACTATAGCACCGAGACAGATAAATTTGGAGTATGACAACTGCCCCTATTTAATTACTCTTTGTTGTACCCCAAAAATTTCCCTCTCAATTTTTAAGACATGCTCATAGAGGTCCTCAATTGCTCAAGGTTAACCAATAATTGACTAGACAAATTCTCCTTCTAAGCAATGGATTTCCAACTAGGGTTTCATTTTTCACAAAGAAGTTTGGGTTTCAAAGATCTCAAGTGATTACCATAGTTCCTAATATGTCTCAAATAATGCTCATGCCAATTTTTATGTCTTGCATTACAAGTTTGCCCAGTCAATTGCTCAGATGACTAGAAATCAACTATATTAGGTCAAAAGTCAATTGTGGTCAATATATAGTCAAACTAAAACATTTTTGGTCAATATTAACATTTTGAAGTGATATTAATCATTTTATCAATGGTTGATCATGATTCCTCAAGGAAAGTCCTCAGATCATCAAAAGTCAAGATTCACTAAATTAGGGTTTTCTAGGAAAAGTCAACTGAACTTTGACCAGGCATAAATTTCACATGATTCATCCATTTTGCCCCAACCAAAGCTCATTGTTAAGAAAGTTAATTTCCCTAAAACATTTCTTTTGTCCTGAAGTTCAAAAAATGTATCATTGGAAAGATATGAGCAATTACATTACAAGTCTTTTTGAAAGTCAACAAAAAGGCATTTTTTTGTCAAGGCAAGAGATATCATGATAATTTCTCCAAATGAAAACATGGTCAAGATAGATATTGTAGGGGATATGTTGAGATTTATAAAAAGTCAAATATCATCTCTAAAAGATAAAAATCGAGCAAGTTATGACTAGTACAAATTGGGAAAATTGGTGAAAATGCAAAAAGTCAACTTTGAGAAAAAAATGCATTTTTAAGTTCATAAACCTACTTTGTGGGATTCAAATATGTTTATGTCTTACTCAAGGACCCCTAAACTCACTCACACCTTGCATTGCATTTTTTCTCTATTTTATTCATTTTTATTTTGTTTCTAATCAAATAAACACAACATAAATTGCATAAAATAATAAATAAAAATTATGGACACATCGACTGATGATTTAGGTTGATATTTGGCCTTAGAATTCCTGTAAGGAATGATGAAAAACACTAGTTTCATTTCATCTCAAGAAGGGCAAGTTTTTCACAATTTTGGAAGTATTTTAATATGTTTGATATTGCTTTGAAAGGGGGCCATTATGTATGGATTCTTGCCATGTTTACTCACCATTCCATACCTCTATAAATATAAAACAATAGCATAAGCCAAGAGCACGAAATTACTCTTCAAAAAGCTCTCCAAAAGCTCTTCACAAAGCTCTACAAAATTCTCAAAAATTCCAAAGTTGTCAAAATTCATAGCTGTATTTCTAGCCATCCTCGATCCAAACCAATTAAATATTTTTCTTCCTGATACTCCCAGAAGTCCATATCAATCACTATCCACGCCTGAAGCATCCTAGAATTCATAAACCAAATAACTCTGGTTTGGTAAACTTCTCTCATCTGAATCTCTTAATCCATGTAATTTAATTGAATTTGAAGCATATATTGATGTTCATACTATTATTTAGAACTGATTTAGCATATTAAATGAAAGGATAAATGCTTTAATCACAGGATGCAGTTAAGGAACTCCTCTTCTAGATCCTGGGTTTAGGTCCTAGGTTTTGCACTTTTGTGTTTCAATATTTTTTTGTAGGTTATTGGGCGCTTGGGCCTTCTAATTGATGGACATGGAGATTTCAGACTAACACTTCTCCATTTCCTGTTGCCACGTCTGGACCTAGGACATTCGGCTTGAGACATTTCAAGTTCTCACACCCCCTGTTTACTCTTTGCAGCAAGGCCCATTTCGTTTTTTTTGTTTTCTTTCTTTCATTTAATTCATTTCTTTTTTTAATTAAAATTATAAAAGATCATAAAGTAAAAAAAAACAAAAAAATAATTAGAATTAGTTTTTAATCAGATTAACTTTTAATTAATTATTTTAATCCCCTTTTTTTTAATTAACTAATTAGACTTAGATTTCTAAAGTTAATTTAACTATCTTTTCTAAATAAAAAAAACAACAAAATTATTTCTTTTATGACTTAGAAATTTTTCTTAGAGTTTTTCTTCATCCTTTCGTTTTTATTTCTTTCTCCTTTGTGCGTTCATTTATTTATTCGCATTATTTTTCATAAATATTATGTAATTGTCTATGGATTGCAATAGCTTAACTAGGACCATTAACATTTCTTTTCCCCATTTTGGTTTGTAATTCCCCCATCCCGAAGCCTTGTAATAGCGTAGATTCCAAATTCCCGCAGTTTATTTCTATACTTATTCAATTTACGGTTAGATGAATTCTTAATAGGATTACATGATAAGATCTGAAAACAAACGGTAGAAAACTTAAATTTTTAAAGATAAATAACTGAAACACAACACACTCACTCACATGTACCTCTAGGGTACTCCAACTTCGGTTGCCTTCACAATAAAATAGTCACAACTCTCGAACATGAGGGATTTTAGTGGCAACCGTTTGGTTCAAAGATCATAAAATGACCCTTTCGATGTTGCCTCAGTACATGGTCTTAAAACCTTAGGGGTGTTACTAAAGTATCTTTCCAAGTGGCCTTTGTGACTATACGATGACCTTCGATTATCCCTCAAACATTCAACGATGGGGCTACCTACTCACTAATAGTAGGATAGCACTGTCTAAAGGAAAAGGGGAAATAAAAAGCCTTTTCGAGTAGGTAGATAGTTCTTAGATGCTTGCTCAAAACAAAACATTTTCCACACCTACACTCCTTTCCAAAAATATTTTCAAAAATACTTCGTATACGTTCTCAACCATACGAGAAACATTACAAAGTTCGCCGCACTAAGTCGTCTTTTCAAAATAATTTTTTTCAAACACACAAACATAAGGTATTTTCAAATGAGCTAGCTTCTAAGAGCCCGTAAATAACTACGGATGGAAAGGGTGCTAACACCTTCCCTTTCCATAATCTACCCCCTTACTCAGAAATAATGTCGAAAGGTCTTTTTACCCTTTCCGTTGTTGGATAAAAGAAAAGTCGGTGGCAACTCTTTCTTACCGCAACCTTTGCGAATACAAACGCAAAACCAATATAACAGTCAGTTCTCCCATCCTATTACACTCTTTGATTGAAGCATGCGAGTATATGAAGTTTCCCACATTCGGAACGGAGGGTTATTAAATAAAGGAAGACCCCAAAATTTGGACCAAAGACTATAAGGATACATTATACACTGTGCTCAAGAATACAGAAAATAGGGAAATAATATAATGTATCATCCTACCAGAGTTTGAATAGAGAGTACGATTGAAGATTAAGATTGACCTAGATATGACGACGCAGATAACTCGTCAATACCTAAAAAAGAGATTGTAGACTTTGGATATTTACCGTAACCTAGGAGGTAATCATAATTTTGAAAATTGACTTACTAATGCTTCGAGACTAACATATTAAGCTATAACTTAGATTTAGTATACTCATCGCAACCTAGGGGGTGAATAAAAAAAAGTTTGATAATCCATTTCGTATGGAGACTAACATAATGAATTATATCGCAGAGGGACAAATAACTTATTGTTGCTTCGAGACTAACACAATGAGTTATATCGCAGATTTCATACATCTACTACAACCTAGGGAGTAAAATATACGGGTTGAAAATATATTACTAATGCATAGAGACTAACATAACGGATTACATCACAGTTATTGCATATTCACCGCAACCTAGGGGGAAAATAACACAACAAATAATTCACTAATGCTTCGAGACTAACACAATGAACTATATCGCAGATTCACATACCTATCGCAACCTAGGGGATAGATAATACAAATATAGGTTTGTGTATTTATCACGACCTAGAGGATAAATAACACATACTTGATAATTCATCGTAGCTTAGAGAATGACACAATGAACTATATCGCAGATTTTTGCATACCTACCACAACTTAGGGGGTAGATAACACGATTATAAGCTTGTGTATTTATCACGACCTAGAGGGTAAATAACATAAACCTGATAATTCATTATCGCTTAAAGACTGAAACAATGAATTATAAATTTTTGCATACCTACCACAACCTGGGGGTAGATAACACCAGTATAGGCTTGTTTATTTATTACGACCTAGAGGATAAATAACACATACCTTATAATTCATTATCGCTTAGAGCTTGACACAATGAATTATATATTTTTGCATACCTACCACAATCTAGGGGGTAGATAAAAAGAGTACATGGTTGTGTATTTATCAGGACCTAGAGGATTATCATACCCCAAATTTGCATAATAGATTTATAATAATTTATTCCCTATTAAAGTTATCACTTTTATAAAGGTTTAGATTGTTTTCAAATTATTGTGGGGCTTAAATTCATGAAAGTGGGTGTATTATTCAACGGACCATAAAAATTTGATTGCCCATTATGTTATAAAATCCATTTCAAGATATAAAATAAAGGTATATTGTTACCATATGGGGGTGTGGTATTTTGGGCCATCAAAATCTGATGGCCCATTAAGGATTATTTCGTATGCTTTAAGGAGGGGTGCATGTTTTTTTGAAAACAATTAGGCACATTACAATGCTGTCAGGCCCGTTCAGAATAAACAAGGGGGTGTTTTTATCTTTTGAAATCATTGGCCCAATGTTTGTTCTTGTAATAAGAGGGGTGCATTTTTAAAAGGTAGGCCCATATAACTTTTTGAAATCCCATGTTAACTGTTTTTTAGCATTTTTTGGAGAAATCTTAAAAGTTGGCCCAATTGTTTCTTTATCCCATTAGATCCTTATCTGACTAATTATTGTTATTACATTAGTATTATTATTATTTCTATTATTATTATTATTATTAGAAATAAATATTTTGTTGACTTTTGGGGAAAATTAGAAAGGAAAACTCTAATTGCTCAACTAGCGGCGCTGCTATTCTTCATCAAGATTACACAAGCTAAAAGCCCAGGAAACATACACTTTACAAATTCATCAAGAAAAAACGCTTTTGAAACTAAAAAAAATCAAGATCTTCATAAATCAAATCTTTGAGTAAATCAAATCTGGAAATTATTATTTGATTTATTCACTAAAAATGAATCTACACAATAACAAGGTCCAAGTACATATTACAAAACCTGAATTTCAACAAAAATATTTCTAAATTAATTTACAACAAATCAAATCCCTGAAAGAATACAATTACAAAAGTAATGACAATTACAGATTAATTTCCTAATTTGAATCTAAAACCTAACTATAAATAAACGTAAAAAGTTCTAAAGAAAAGGGAAAAAATTGAGACGAACAAATTAATAGATAAGTAGAAAGAAGGAGAAGAAAAGTCTAGGGCTTCAATATCTTAAACCCTAAAGTTATTCGTTGTACCGCCGCTTCACTACCATCCACCATTGTCACCTACGAAACAAGAAAGGAATAACTTAGAGGGGAGAATCAGAAAACCAGAAATCAAGTATCACAACAAGGAGAGGTAAGCCTGACACCACTTAGATCTTAGGGATTGATTGCATGTTGATTGATGTTAACTGTATGATTGTAGGTTTAATTTGGAATTTCTGGGGTTTCTATTGTTAGGTTAGGGTTAGGGTTCTTAGGTTTGGGGTTAGGGTTCTTCTATTTAAGGTTAGTGTTCATCGTTGTTGTGTGTTATGGGTTTCAGATAATTAAGGTTCATCATGATTCCTTAAGGTTCTATGGGTTCATATAACTCATATGAAGACCCATGGTGGTGGTGTGTGAATGTTTGAAGTTTTCGGTTGAATGTCAACCAAAAAACTGGACAGGAAAGGTGGTTTGTGGTGTCTTATGTTGGTGACCACGGGCTGGGTGATTCCGCCACAACAAAATTCTATAGAGAAGGCAAAGCCTCTCTCTAGAAATCACAAAGGAGTTTTCTTTGTTTGGCATAGAGAGAGAAAGAAAAGGGAAAAATGGGCATGTTGTCCCGAAGATGTACTTTTATAAACCCTATCTGATTATGTGTTGTCATCTCCATGAACCTTACTGTGCGCTTCCCATCACAACCCTTGGATTAACATCATATATCCCAAAAGTGTGCGTCCATCATAATCCTATGATCTCTCCCACACCTTTCCTAACGGATCCCACATTGTTTTGGTCCTAAGCCCATGATATTCACGCCCCCTATTTTTATTTTTTTTTGCTATGCCAACATAATTCTCACCCCCTAGCGCTAATAGGTCCAGTTTGATATCTGAACTTTGGCCCTTGCTAAACTAGACCCCACTTTTACTGCCCTGTACTATTATTCACCCCCTTCTAGGATTGGGCATGAATTCAATATATGAATTTAAGGTTCTTCTTTCCACACCCCGCTGATTTACTTAGCCCAAACAAAATACACCCCCCTGCCTTTTATTAATTATGTTTTTATACTTTATTTATTGTTATATTATAATTAATATTTTCATATTTAATATATTTATAAATTATAAAATATTTACTATTATTATTAAAAATCAAATATTTATTTATCTAATCCATCCAAATATTTTTTTATTGCATTAAAAATCATTTTTGTCATGCATAAAAAAGATTTTTATGTATTGATATATTTAAAAAAATACTTAACCAACATAAAATCTGTTTTCTTACTAATTTAATTAAACCCAAGATAATTCTCCAAAAGGATTATGAAGATACTTTAAATCGATTGCGAACTTTGTCTAACGATTCCGCTATTCACACACACAGACTTGGTTCAAAAGGAATTCAAAATATCTTCGTAATCCCTAAAAAACACCAACCTACTGCGAACTATAAATTGAGAATCTGATTCCTCCTAAGATGATACGTAGGCATACGACTAAAATCATGACGAGTTCCCCTAATAAAAAATTAAGACCCTATTTCCTAAGCCGTAAACATAAACCCTAGTATCCTTGTGAACAAGGTATATGAGGGGTGCCTAACACTTTCCTTTCGTCTAAGAACAAGTCCAACAACTTATAATCTCTGACCAAATTAGGGTTATCCGTTATATTCCCTTCCCTAGGATAAAAATTAATGTTGGTAACTCTCAATTTCAAACCGGTTACAGCAGCTCGCGACTTCACCGGGGACTCAACCCTAGGGTTTATAAGCCTTCCTCTTAGGTTTAGGGTTTTATTTTGGGATCATTAATGTTTTCAGTTTTTTATTTTACTTATTTATTTGCTTTCATTTATTTTGATTTATTTATTCTTTTATATTCATTTGATGATGGGATTTTTATTTTTATGTTTTAAATATTTTTCAAAAAACCTTAGAAAGAAGGTCCGTCTATTAGCCAAAGGGGATACATCCTCCCTATGAGTTTATGTGACGACTTTGCCTAGAGTCAGTCGAATTCTGGAAAGGAATACGTCTCAAGAGACATCCTCTTGGGGGGTAGGACTTTGGAATGAAACCTATTACTCTTTGTATAACCCTTAAACCAAAATCTCATGGTGAGACTTCTTATGGCCTAGAGATGAAAGTTTCGATCTACAAAAGAGGCTTCACTTAAGGGAGGCCCTTGTGCCTTTCCCTCTAGTGTTATCCATGATACCCTTAAGGAAACCACCTTATGGGTAGGGTAGAATATACATAGGCCAAAACTAGGAGCCTAACTTCTAAGGGTACCTTTCATGAAATCCCGTCATTAAGCCACACAATCATGCATTCATACATCTTGCATTTCATATATTCATTACCCTTAATTTCTTTTTATTTGTCTTATTCACAGGATCAAAAAAGTAATAATCAAATGTTTTTGGTGAAGTGTCCTAAAAATGAATGCCAGAGGGAAAAAACTTGTTCATATTAATTGCATCAAGCCAGATATGATGAAGATCAAGGATGTAAAAGGGAAAATATCTGAAAGAGCTTGGAAAATGTTTACTCGCTGTTATGGTGATACCCTTGAATTAACAAAAGCGGAGGTACAATTGGATGTTGTTTCTATCTTAATTCAGTTCTACGACCCTCCTTTAAGGTGCTTTACCTTCCTGTGATAGAATTTTGAATTTCTCTAAAGGGAAAGCATATGTGGGAATCGGGAAGACTATTGACATTAGAATCTTGGCAGAGGGTTTAGAGATCCCTTATCCCGAATTATCACTTAATTATAAAAAAGAAGGTGATGTACGAGGGATTGAGAGATTCTATTTAGAGACTAAGGCGCTTGATTTTGCTGATAACAAATAGTGGGAGACTTGTGTTGATTTTTTAGGGATGCTTGTGTTTGGTTTAATCTTATTTCCGTGGACTTTGGACTATATTGACCCTACAACTATTAGTGTATTTTGGGGCGCAAAAGTTTTGAATAAGGACCTAACTCCAACTTTACTTGCTGATATTTCTTATGCACTTCATACTCATTACGAAAAGAGGAGGGATACTCTAAATTATTGCATTCCACTCATATTCTTGGTTTATGACTCATCTCTGTAAGGAAGATCACATGATTCCAAATCATACAAGATATGAGTGGCCTCAAAAATAAAGGTCTCTTACTGCTAATTATGTGTTATGTTATGCGAGGAGGTTGGACGTTAGAGATATCATATATAGTTGTGGAGAATTTCTGAATCTTCCGTTGATTGGATCATGTGGTTTCATCAATTACAACCTTACATTGGCTCTACGACAACTATGGTAACCTTTGGAGGACAAACCCTCTCTTGTACCCCAATTTTTTCCTCTAGGATTCCTCTATCATTTCATATCAACTCAACCACAACAAGATCACACTATGTTTTGGTTCTTCTACCTATATTTAGGCTTGCTCATGAGAATCAACAAGCACCTTGATTTATATATTCTGACCATATATGTTTTTTTATTGATTAACCTTTAACTAATAAATACAATAAATGTTTTCTCTAATTGATGATGCTATAGGTGAGAGCACAACATATTTCATCAGGTTGATCTATAGGTTCATGAGTTTATTTCCATGCCTTCTTCAACAAAGTTTAATTGAGATTCAAGCTTCATCATTGAAGATAATTTAAAGTTATTTCATGACAAGTTCTACTATGATTCATCATGCCTCAATTTGTCAAAGAAAATCAAAAGAGCAAGAGTTGGTTGAAGAAGTTTAACCTAATTTCACAAGTTATTGATTTCTTGATCACAAGTGCAAAACTCTCTCAATTCTCAATATTTGGAGGTGCTTTTTATTTCTATGGGTTCTTATTATCATCCATAACAACTTCTATTCACGTGGCAAGAGTTATTGTGCAATAAATTGTGTCAAAATTGAAAGGGGTTCCCAAGGTATTTTGTTTCTCTAGGAGCTATGGTTTTGAACTTTTGAGGGCTATATCTTGTTCCTCTTTTGATATTTTTGGGTAATTCCAAAATCATGATTCTCTTTAAAGGGTTATCAACTAATCATTTCAAAAGTTTCAAGATAATTTTATGTGGAAGATGCCTAATGATGAAGAAAGATTACATGTCCCTTAGATAGGCAATCAAATCCCATTGCGTGACTTCAAAAGATCATAACTTAGTCAATATTTATCTCCTTGAGCCCATTCATTTTCCACAAGGATCTTAAGGATGTGAAATTCAACTTTTCTTTTATGTGCAAAGCTTGAAAATGGATGGAGAATGCCCTAAGAATGCAAAAGATTATAGGTCATCTCATGAATTTTCACCAACTTCACAAAGTCATAACATTCTCAATTCTTGGAGTTTTTAAGTGGTTCAAATCTAAAAATGTCATTTAAGAGATCTAATTTATTCCATTTTTTTTGGTCAAAAGCAAATTTTTAGTGGAAGGTTATGTTTGAATTCAAGACATTATATATCATTTTTGAAGAAAAACTTAGAATTTTTCTATCTACAAAAAATTAGAATCTTTTTCTCAACTTTGACTCATCACAACTTTCATATCAAGCATCCATTTGATTCCATTATTTGCAAATTATAAAATTTGTGACCTTATCTTTCAATTGCTTCAAGTATCATGCAATAAGACTCATTGAGTTGTGAATGCCATTGATTCAAAGTTGGTACCTTGAAACTGAATTTTTCCTCCAAGTTAGAATTTAAAATGCACAATTCAGCTTCTAATCACTAAATTTCTGCGTGTTTTAACTTCTAATCATGTTTAACAATCTTCCAGAAGTGATTGCAACTTCACATGATTTCCCTCCAAACATCATCATTCCACACGCTTGAGAATTCCATTTGATTCCCTATAAATAAAGGCTTATATCTCACTCATTTTCTCAAGCTTAGACAGCCAGAATCACCCTGCCCAACACTTTCCTTAACCCATATTTTTGCATCTTCAAATTTGGTTTTACAACCTTCCTTAATCCATTTTCTTTGTCAATTCTTCATCCTTGAACTTCATTGAACCTAACAGAAGAAGAAACAATCCCTAAAGCATCCTAAATCGTGCTAGCCAAGTCTAGTTTTAGACCTCTAAATTTGAAATTCAATAGGTAGATTCCTTCATCAATTCTCTCAAAATTTGTGACCACAATGAAGCTCTCATCATTATGATACTAGTCGCAACATTTGTTTTCAACTACAATTGAGTTTTGATCATGAATTTTCAAATCACTATTCAACTATTTTCTTCTGGTTTTCTTCAAATCGACTAAACAACTTATATAATTTTTTCGTGAGGGTAGAGTTTTCTTCGTCTTGATGAGAAGAAGAGAATGGCATTAAACTGAACTTGTAATTTTACAGTTTGAGGAACCTGGTTTTGGGCGTAGCTGGAGGTTGAAGATGACCAACGTGTCATCTCTCAACCATTGACAAGGAGCCACTTGTTTTTTTCAAAATATGATTTTATAATTGATCCAGTGGTTTATTCACGAAGGACCATGATATACACAGCGTGCCAGATCCCTTGGATCTGATTACTAACGCGTTTTGACATTCATCCAATGGTTTATATCTTATTTTATTTTATTTTTATTTTCTGATTTTTATATTTTAATTGATTTATACTTCAAAAAATTATTAAAAAAATCATTTCCAACTCAAAATCTGAAAAATTCTTAAAAATAGTTTGGATTTTTATCTTTCTGATTTTTTTTAACAATTTTATTTTATAATTTGTTATTTTTTATAATTTTTCACTTTAATTGAATTGTTTTAATTAATTAAAAAATGTTTTTTCTTAATTTGAAAATTCGGAAAAATTATGGAAAGGTCCTTTGACATTCTTGGAAATTTTTAATAACCTTGTTTTATTTTTATTTCTGCTTTTAATATTTTTCACCATTTTTAGTTTGTTTTACCTATTACTTTTATTTTAAAAATATAGTTTGTGACTTTAAAAATTTCCAAAAAAATTTGTCAATATTTATTAAATCATATTTGATCTCTGACTTTTTTTTTGGATTTTTATTTTGTATTTTAATATACTTTGTGTATTTTTATGCTTTATTTTCCTTTTAATTAACCTTTTAAATATTGTTTTATTGAATTTTATTTTTATTATTTTATTTGATTTTGACGGGCATTATTTGGTGACAAATTCTTCAACCTCATTGGATCTTGGATGTTGATAGGTTTAGAAACTAAATCCACCAAAATGGATGAATGATGTTGATGATATTTGAAACCCTAATTTCATACATTGCATCCCCTCCCTCTTCATCTTATCCCTTTCTCATTGTGTTACATGTTATTAGAGGATGATCTACATATCATCTCTCGAAACATATGGCACATAGATTACTATTGACCGGCCTCAAAATAGGTGCGAGTTCTATATAAGTCTTCTTATGATTGCTTCACATAGTGCTAAATTTTGTCCCGATTTGAGAAATGATCATTCGTGGCAAAAACTTATGTTTGCAAGCCCAAGCATGTTTTATTTGAAACCTTTGATCTAACAACCTTGAGGTTCATTGTTTTCAAGTCCCGATTCTTGTTTTCTAAACTTGAATTGCTTTCTTAATAAACTTGGACTTAGGTCCATGCATTTTCAAAAAATCTTTTCTTAATCAAACTTTAACCAACTTAATAATACTTTGACATTTTTTTTGTGAGAAGACTAAAAGTCAACCAATCTCATTCAAATCGTTTTTCCACTTTGACTTTTTACTTTAAAACTCTTTTTCTCAAAAGATTAGACTCTTGTCAATCTTTGTAGTGATGCGACTACTATAATTCTATGATATGTAGTGAAGTGAGATATTTTCCACTTTTGTGTTGAGTGAGGCTTTGTTGATTTTAAAATCCAAGCTATATCCTCCACTTTGAGATGATGCAAATTCTCCTTTCTTATAATTGTGGGTAGTAAGAATGTTTTCCACTCAGATAAGATGATGATGCCTTGTCTCTTAAAATCAACCAACACACTTGTGTTTTAAAATTTTAAAAGGTAAACTATGAGTACCATTATCCCCTATTGTACGGAAGGTGGTACGTAGGCACTAAAGGGTCACAATTGTGGCTGGTGCAAAATTTGTATAATATACTTCTTTTCTCTTCCCCACCATCTATTTTTTATACAACTTTTATAGCCAAAATTTACAAATTTCCAAAGAGGTTCCTGCAGAGTACCATAGATGTTTAGGGTGCTAATACCTTCCCTTTGCATGACTAACCCTCGAACTTAGATTCTCTCCCCCTTGTTTTGGGTTATTCACTCGTTTCCTATTCCTCTAGAAACAATAAAGCACAATGGCGATTTTTATTTGATTTGTGCGAGTCATGTCAATTCAATGGCTTAGTCTAAACATTTCTATGGCTACAACCTCAGATGAACAACTTTCACAATTGATCATTCATGACATGGGCAAGAACAACCAAGAATTGCTCAACAAGATCATCCGAACTTGGAATAGGGTTAACAAAATTAAAGTAAAAAGGAAGAATATTGTGGCAAAAGAACCTTACACTCAATTGGATTTGGATTGGGTGAAATTCGTAAAGTTACCGTTTAACATTGATCCAGAGTACAAGACAGATGTCCCAAATTCTCCACCTATGTCCTTAGAAGAAATAGACAATTTGAAGATTGCTTTAAAACAAGCTCAAAGGGAGAAAGAAGAATTTGAGCTTAACCTCCATAACTTAGCCAAAGAGAAAAGTCAAATGTAATGCATACTTGAATCAAAAGATCAACATATTCTGAAAGATTGTGAGGCATTTGAGAAGGAGAGTCTTAACCGGAAGCGTTTGACTGAAGGGTTGTTAAGTGCTACTTTTAACATGGATTCCCACAACCAACGGTTGGAGGATACTGCTAGCGAAATTGGGAAACTAAATAGACGGTACGAAAAGGAAATGCAAGACAAAAAGGTGATGGAAGAATATTTGAGGGCTCAAATCAAAAGTTTGGCGCAAACTTCTTTAGATCAAGAAGAACAAATGAAATATCTGACCATAAGACTCTGAGATAGCCAAGAACCATAGGTAGGGGAACGCCTCAAAAGGATTATGGCAGAAATATTTCGCGCACAAGAGATAGATTAATACGAGCAAGTGTGTCTCGGGTTAGAATTCCTCTGAAAGGATTTCCTAATACAACGGAAACTATATACGAAGATGAAGGCTGAAAAGTTATATTGGGAGGAATAATATGTTAATATTACCAAAGCAGGAGAATATAATCATAAGATAATTCCTAATATCTACCAAGAATACCAATCCTACAAAGACAAGCATGCAAGACTCGCCTTCTTAGCCAACAATCTCATTGAAGACATCACTAGAAGTTTGAGAGACGCAGAAAATGTCATGGCACCTCTCCCGAAAGATGTTGAAGACTTTCTCAAGATTTGCGAGAAAATGGTTGATGGTTTCGGAGAAGACATTCGTAGACGCACTTAGAAGATTATTGGTTTCCCTTTGTTATTCAACAAATTAATTTTGATGTTTTTGAATATCTTTTAGAATCTGAATTGTATTCTTCTTAAAGACAGTTATCATTCCAATAAAGGCTTTTGTTTCCGTATCTCGTTTGCGTATTTATTTTTTATGTGCTCACCAATAAAAAGCAAAACCTAAGAAAAATATATATAGAAAAATAGTGTATATCCAAGTGAATAAGATATTCAAAAAACGAAACCCTTAGCATATTCATACGCATTCATGCATTCACAAACATTTGCATCTCATAAATTCCATAAAAAAACTTATCATTTTTTAAAAAATAATTCTCCAATAGAACCATTGGTAGAAGAAAAACACCGCATCTCCGACCACCATATCAGACAAGGGCCCATCAATAAAAAGTAATGGAACAAATTGAAGAGAATCAAGGAGCATTCAAGGAGGATTTTGAACAAGTCAAGGGTAAAATTGACTCGATGAAAGGAGACATGAGTCAAGTTATTCTAGCCTTAAATAAAATCATTGAGAGGAAAGAGTAAATTCCTAGGGAAGCCTTCGAAGAAGTATCCCAAACCATTGGTGCATCGAGCGGTCACCAACAAAAAAGAGAATCAGAGTGGGGACCCCAAAAGTCAACTATGGCTCAATAAGAAGCTAGACAAGCTTATACTGAAAGGTTTGTCCCAACTGCACCAAAGGTAGGGGCATCTCATACCTTGCATAATCCAATCAACAACGCGGACAACTACATAGACTTGTAGTACAGACACCATGACTTAGAAGATGTCAACCAAGCACGCTAAAGGACAACCCATATGCATGCTCCTGAAAAATCCATTGGCGCTCAAACAATACAAAGTTCTTGAAGAAAGATTAAAAGCTATAGAGGGTTATGATGCTTTAGACATCGACGATCTCGAGAAGGGTATAGTTCCAAATGTGTTAATCCCTTCCAAATTCAATGTGCCTGACTTTGGAAAATACAAGGGACTCATGTGTCCGAGAAACCATCTACACATGTATTACAGAAAGATGCATGTGTATGTTCAAGACCAAAAGCTGATGATCCATTATTTCCAAGAAATTCTAAGTGGGGAATCATTACATTGGTACATGCAATTAGAGCGAATCCATATTCAGACATGGGCAGATCTTTATAATGCTTTCTTGAGACAGTACAAGTAAAACTTGGAAATGGCGCCTTATCTCATGAAACTCCAGAACTTGTCCAACAAAAAGGAGAAGTCTTTCAAGGAGTATGCGCAAAGGTGGAGAGAAATGGAAGTCGTGTACAACCACCACTTCTGGAGAAAGAATTAGTCGATATGTTAATGGGAACTTTACAAGGGTTATACTATGAAAAGATGGTAGGAAGTGTCTATTATGGATTTTTTTATTTGGTAACTATTGGTGAAATAATTGAAGCTAGCATAAAGAGCGGGAAGATATAAGGGGCATCATCAAGTACCCCTTATAATACAAAAACACATGTTCCTAACTGCTCGAAAAAGAAGGAGGGAGAAATTAATTTTGTAGCCTCGCATCCAAGCGCATAAAAACCATTAAAAATTACAAGAGAACAAGAACAGAACAGGTTTGAAAGGCCTCTGAGAAAAAATGATCCACTCCCTATGTCACATAGTCATTTATTGCAACACTTGGTCAAGGCATCTTTGGTAGAGCTAAAACCTATAGCTCCTCCAATCGGGGCTCCCATACCAAGATACGATGCCAATGCCACATGCGAGTATCACACCAATTGTCCGGAGCATACTATAAAGAAATGTTGAGCCTTTAAACATAATATACAAGATTTGTTGGATTCTCAGGATATAACTTTTTATAAGCCGAACATCAAAACAAACCCCATGCCTCCGCATGGTGGACCAGTAATAAACCAAATTAAAGTGGTCACTGACTTTGGAGAAGCCAAATGATTAAAAGCCCCAATACGCCATTTTAAGGAATATTTTTTGGAGTGTGGGTTCCTCTTGATACATAATGAATATTTTGAGAAGACATTACAGAGATTGGTGGGTCAGGGGATAGTCCAATTTGGGTCATACCCTAAAGGAGAATATGTAGCTGCAATCAAGGGAAGTACAAAGAAGCCATTGGTAATTCCTTGCCATGGGTCGAACCTTAATAAGAAGACTCTTGTTATTCCATGGGGAGAGTCAACAGAAACACCAGTGATGACACCAAGACAAACTCTAAGGATACCAGTAGTTACAAAGACTACGATGGTAATTAGGGGACTGTCTTCTACCTCTTATGAAAGTGACAAAGTGGTAACATGAAGTTATGATTATACTGTATACATAAATGGTTTAAAGCAAGAATTTGAGCTATCAACAAGTCAAGGACTTGAAATCTCAAATATAGCAAGAACGGCGGGCATGACTAGCAGTGGTCGAATCTACAGTTTCAAGCCACAAAAGGAGAATGATGTTGTGGTTAGAAATAAGATTTACACTTTGGGGAAGGATAAATGAAAAACAGTGGTGGAGGAAAGTCAAGAACAAGAACCTCCGAGCAAGAATTTTACAAACCAAGAGACCGAGAATTTTTGAAAATAATCAAGAAAAGTGATTATAGGGTGGTGGATCAGTTTCATGCAACCCCAACCAAAATTTCAATACTCTTGTTACTCCTCAACTCAGAAGCACATTGAGACTCTCTAATAAGGGTTTGGGGTTCTGCTCATGTCGCAAAAGAGATTACAGTAAATCAATTTGAGAATATTATGTAAAATATAACATTTGAATCATATTTGGGATTTAATGACAGTGAGTTGGCTCCACAAGTCCGAGCTCACAAAAAAGTGTTGCACATCTCTATTCAGATAGGTACTACAAACTTGTCCAGAGTACTCACCGATATTGGTTCAGCCCTTAATGTGCTACCAAAATCCAGCTTCATGAAGTACACACTAGATGGTGTTGTTATAAGACCGAGTTCTACGATAGTGAAAACATTTGACGGTTCTTAAAGTTTAGTATTTGGAGAAGTAAACCTTCTTGTCAAGATCAGGCCACATATGTTTTATATTACTTTTCAAGTCATGGAAATAGAACCAATGTATACTTGTTTACTTGGACGGCCCTGGATTTATGCAGCAGGGGAAATCACTTCAACTTTACATCAGATATTGAAGTTCCTCGTTGAAGGGAGATTGGTTATAATCGACGGTGAAGAGGACATCTTTTTAAGTCACATAGAGTCCTACAAATATATCAGTACAGACAAATACTTCATAGCGACACTGTTTCAAGTCCTAGAGGTAGCTTTAATGGTAACCTTACCGGTGGAAAAATCAAGAAACCTACTGTGACTTCATGGAGAGATTTGCAAATAGTTGTGAAAAGTGGTACCTCAGAAAGTTGGAGTAAACTCCCAGAAATACCTGAGAAGAAGAATCACTTTGGTTTGGGCTACGAATTATCAAAGGCTACCCTGAAAGGCAAGGAACGATTTCCTCCTATCCAGGAGACTTTCATCAACAAAGGAACAGAGCACGGAGGACAAGTGGAAATGATATCTAACAAGAGACACATTAAAATTGTATCTAACCATATCCATGAATTCGCCCCAGGCGAAGAACTCAAGAATTAGACAACTGTAGAGATTCCGGAGATATTTTTCTTCCCAAAGTAATTTTTCTTGTTTTTGAAAGAACCTATGTTAAGCCTGTGGCACAGGGGTTACTTGTAAGGGTTCCCCAATTTGTTTCAGACAATATTCATAATTAATAAAAGTTACATTTTACATTCAATTAATACCCCTGACTTTCTCTTGCCTTTATCTCTTTTATTTAAAAGTGGCAATACTTTTTCCTCATATGCATTTTCTAAAATTCACATACTAAAACTGCACCAAAACATGATAAATGTGCAGATCCATGCCCGAAATCACCGATAATGTTATTGCTTCTATCTGATATAATTTTGATGCACCCATTAACCAAGAGGAAGAGGAATATGATGAAGATCTTGAACTCTCCTAGAAATTGGAGAGGGAGATAGAGCAAAAAGGTGACAATATACAACCACATTAAGAATCTATTTACACCATTAATGTTGATACATAGGAAGATCTGAAAGAGATCAAACTAGGGGAAACATTGGAGAAAAGCGTCAAAGAAAGACTGATAAAGTTGTTACATGATTACATGGATGTATTTTCCTTGTGTTATAGAGACATGCCAGGATTATATACATATATTGTGGTAAATAAACTATCTCTCAAGGAAGGTTGTTCTTAAGTTAGACAAAAACTCAGAAGAACTTGTCCATACATGTCAAGCAAGATTCAAGAGGCGGTGGTAGATTATCCACCTTGGATAGATAATATCGTGCCAGTGCCCAAGAAGGACGGGAAAGTGCGCATGCGTGTAGATTATCGGGATCTAAACAAATCAAGTCCCAAAGACGACTTCCCTTTACCTAACAAATATGTTTTGGTGGATAATATAGATCAAGCTTCCGTATTCTCGTTCATTGAAGGTTTCTCAGGAAACAATCAAATCGAAATGGCACCTGAGGACATGGAAAAGACAACTTTCCTGACACCTTAGGGCACTTTCTGTTATAAGGTGATGCTTTTCGGTCTAAAGAATGCGGCGGAAACTTATCAACAAGCTATGGTCACATCATTCCATGATATGATTCCAAAGAATTTGAGGTGTACATAGATGATCTGATTGCCAACACTCATATAGAGGAGGGTCACATCATACATTTATAAAAGCTATTCGAGCACCTGCGAAAATTCAAACTGAGATTGAATCCAAACAAGTGTACATTTGGAGTAAGGTCAGGAAAGTTATTAGGTTTTATTATAAGTCAACATGGTATTGAGGTAGACCCCGCTAAGGTAAAATCCATACAAGAAATGCCATCTCCGAGGATAGAAAAAGATGTTTGTGTTTTCTTATGATGATTGAATTACATTTCAAGATGTATATCACAACTAACAGCTATGTGCAAGCCTATATTCAAATAACTTCGAAAAGATCAGATGGTGGTATGGAATAATGATTTCCAAACAGCCTTCGAGATAATAAAGCAATACTTACAAGAGCCACCGATCTTAATGCCACAAGTTCCCGGAAGAACACTCATCATGTATCTGACAATGCTAGAAGGAGAAATGGGATGTGTATTGGGATAACATGATAAAATGAGTAGAAAAGAGCATGCAATCTACTACCTCAGCAAGAAATTTACCTACTACGAAACTAGGTACTAACTTCTCGAGAAGACTTGTTATGCATTGGGTTGGACTACTAAAAGATTGAGGCAATATATGTTAACTCACACCACGTGGTTAATTGCAAGAATGGGTCCTTTAAAGTATGTGTTTGAAAAACCAGCTCTTACAGGAAGGATTGCCCGATGAAGCATGTTATTATCAAAGTAAGACATCCAATATGTTACCCAAAAGGCCATCAAGGGTAGCGTACTAGTTGGCCATCTAGCTCATCAGCCATTACCAGAATATCAACCAATGAAGTTTGACTTTTCAGACGAAGATGCCATGGCTATAGGTGACTACAAAATACCAGGGCCCGACGAAGGACCTAAACTAGGGGCACGTTGGACACTCATGTTTGACGGAGCTTCAAATGCACTTGGGCACGACAATGGGGCTGTTTTGGCTTCTACAAAGAATTTTCACAAACCTTATACTACAAGATTATGTTTTGAATGCACCAATAATACATCCGAATATGAAACTTTTATCTTGGGTCTAGAAGCTGCTATTGATCTAAGAATTAAACATCTCTAATTATTTGGAGACTCAGCGCTAGTCATATAAAAAGTCAATGGTGAATGGAACACTAAACATCACAGATTGATTCCATATCGGGATTATATTTTAAAGCTTGCAGCGGAGTTTACAGAGATTATCTTCAGTCATATTCCACGAGAATAAAATCAGATGGAAGACGCCTTGGAAACTTTATCAGCCATGTTCAAAGTAACTTGGCCAAACCAGGAACCACACATTACAATCAGGCATTTTGAAGAGCCTGCGTATTGCCTTGCTATTGAAGAGGGACCAGATAACAAGCCTTGGTTCTATGACATCAAGAGATATCTAGAGAAACAATAACATTCAGAAAATGCCACTGTCATTGATAAATGAACTCTACGGAAGCTAGCCTCAAAGTTCTTTCTGAGTAATAACGTATTGTACAAAAGAAATTACGATATGGTGTTACTCAGGTGTATGAAGAAACAGGAGGCAGATACACTTATGAGAGAAATTAATGAAGGTACTATTAGAACACATACAAATTGACACGCCATGGCTAGAAAAATCTTGTGAGCAGGTTATTATTGGTTAACGATGGAAGTTAATTGCTATCATTATACAAAGACATGTCACAAACGCCAAATCTATGCCGACAAAATGCATGTTCCACCAACTCTTTTGAATGTCATGAGCTCTCCTTGGCCATTTTAGATGTAGGGGATAAACATGATACAAATGATAGAACCAAAAGCATCTAACAGACATCGGTTCATACTAGTTGCCATTGATTACTTCACCAAATGGGTGGAAGAGACATCTTATGAAAATGTGATAAGTAAAGTGGTTACTCGATTCATCAAGCAGAATCGCATATGCATATATGGGGTTCCAAGCAGAATCATTACAAATAACAGGTTCAATTTGAACAACAAAATAATGAAAGAGTTGTGCGATGATGTTAGCAGTAGAAATGTTTAAGCCTAGGCCATTGGATTGAATAGACTTGTACAAATCAAAAATAAAAATCACCACCACGCTTTATTGTTTCCAAAGGAATGGGAAAAGAGCGAATAACCCGAAATAGATGGGGAAAGATTCAAAGTAAGGGGGGTGGTTATGAAAAGGAAAGGTATTATCACCCTAAACATCTACGGTACAACGCAGGAACCTCTTTGTAAAAGCTGTATATTTTGGCTATAAAATGTTGTAGAAAAATAGATGGTGGAGGTTAGAAAAGAAATACATGTTTTATGATTTTTGCACCCATCACAGTTGAGAACCTTTAGTTCCTACGTACCACCTTTCATGCAATAGGGGATCAGGGTATACGTAGTTCACCTTTTCAAAAATTTAAAAACAAAAGTGTTGGTTAATTTTATGAGATAAGACATCATTCTCATTGTCCGTGTGGAAAACATACTTACTACCCACAATCATGAGAAAGGAGGATTTTCATAATCTCAAAGTAGAGGATATGGCTTGAATTTTAAAATCAACAATGCCTCACTCAACACCCAAGTGGAAAATGTCTCTCTTCACTACATAATGTAGAAGTATAGTTGTTTGCATCACTACAAGGATTGACATGAGAAAAGTTATAAAGTAAAAAGCCAAAGTGGCAAAATGGTTTGAAATGAGATTGATTGAATTTTAGTCTTCTCACAAAAAAGTCAAGGTATTATTAAGTTGGTTGGAGTTTATTTATGAAAATGTTTTTGAAAATGCATGGACCTAAGTCCAAGTTTATTATGAAAGTGGTTCAAGTTAAAAAAACAAGAAGAGTTTTCAAAAGGAGGGGGAAGATTTTTGAAATTAAAGAAGATGGGAGGAGAATAAGGGACTATCCTAAAGCATAAGGTAAAAGCTAGGGAAAAGAACAATCTAACCAACAAGAAGCCAACACTTGACATTATGAGTCATGATGGAGTTCATATTCTTTGGATTGAAACCAAGCAAGCAAAGATATTAGACCTCTTGAGGGAACCAAACTTCAAATGAATTTGTTGTACCCCAAAATTTTCCCTCTCACTTATCAATAATTTGCTCACAAGATCTCCTTTAGCTCAAGACTGCATTAGGGTTGATCAGCTCAAGACATCTCCTTAAGTACTGATGACCAAAAATTAGGGTTTGAGTTTACACAAGGATATTTGAGCTTACAATGCCCCATTTGACTTTCATGGATCATTATGGACCTTCAAGATTACTCATGTCAAGTAGCTTTGGATCACACTTTTGCTCAGTAAATTGAGCAATTGACCTAAAAATCAGCTCTATTGGGGAAAAAGTCAATTGTGGCCAATTTACAGTCAAACTTCATAATTTTTTATCCACATCAACATTTTGAACTCATATTTATCATTTGATCAAGTTTGGACCCCAATTCCTCAAGAAATTTGATCAAATCATCAAAAGGGCAAAATGGTCAAAATTAGGGTTTTGATTGGGAAAAGGCAATTTCTAATTTTTTTTTACCTAGCAAATGATCAATTGGTTTAAGACATGATCTAAAGAGTACAATTGCAACATTTTTACCTAATGACATGACTCAAAATATTGTTCAAAGTCCAATGGATTAACAGATGAATTTTCAGTCAACTGATCATAAGTCAACTATATACTGAAAAGTCAAACTTTGACTTTTGGTCAAAGTTAAATGTCAAAGCTCACAATTCATAAAATCATGTCAAAATATGAAACTTATTCATCAAGAAATTAAAAATTCAAGATTTCATTTTGAAAAGTTAAAATTTCTAAACTTAGAAATTTGTCTAAGTGTTGGAAATTTCTTAGTTTCTCACAACTTTGAGCCAATTTTTCACCACGATGCAAGATGATTCAAAAGAAAATTTCAACATGAAAGATGTATATCTCCATGAAATCAACAAAATTTATTTACATAACTTCTTCAAAAAGTTCTTGGATCTCAAGTTATAATTTTAATAACACATGGTCATGAAACAAAACACTTAGTGGAATTTTGCCCTAATTTGGTCAGGATTTTGACCCAACTTCATGGAACATTTTCATATAATTCCAAGGGGAATTTTCGAAAGTGATTCAAATATGGATTTTAGAGGACATTACAAGCTTTCGAAAATGTCCCAGAACCCCTTGAGTTCATTTTTGAGTAGGGAGGATCGAAGAGATGAAGTTAGGGTTTTATCACTTGAATTACAAGTCATTTTGTGATGAACAAGATTCAAAATTCAAACTTATGCTGCATAACCTTTAATTTGCAGGCCTCAAACTTGTTAGGAACTCCATAATTAATTGCTTGCACAACGGTTATAGGTCTCATTTCAAGCATTCAATGCAAGGCCATGCTTTATATCCATTTTGGGAAGAAAGTGCACATTGCCATTTTGATAAAGTGACTTTTTGAACAAAACTTCTTCTTGGGCCTTGAAATTGTTTTCTTCTGATCATACAAGTCCCATAACTCAATATAAAACTTGTTAGACACTTACAATCACTCAGCCCATGCTTGTACCTCCTCTTGAAACTTGTTTTCCCACTTTTCTTCAAAATCCAGTAACCTAGCAACTAGGTTGTAACTTGTACTTCTGACTTTCAAAACCACTCAAGACCTTTTTCTTATACATACACAAGTCATTTGCCATAAATCACACGCATGCTTAAGCCCTGAAAATAGCAAGAACACATAATCACCAAAAACACCATAAAACTTGTCATTTCTGAGTTTTGAATCTAATCTCCAAATTTACTCGTGCGTTTCTTGGCATTTTACTTTCAAAAGCTTCTAAAAAACATACACAAACAATCCCAACACGTGCAACACCACTATAACACCTCAATCCTCATCCACCATTTTCAAAAATAGCACCTTGCACCTTGACTTCTCCAGAACTCCTCCGGCACTTTCAGCTCAAACTAAGCATCCCATTAGCTTCCTAGGAACTTGAGGAAGCTAACCCAATCATTGGAACTCACTAAAAGCTACACAAACTCCTAACACGATACCCTCTTGCAAGGTAAGTTTTCTGACTTTTGAACTCTTCATACATGCATCATTAATGGTTTATTTGTGAATGAAAAATGTAGATATCATTGCCCTAAAGCTAACCATGTCCATAGTTTTCATTATTTTTGTTTGAGCTTAGAGAATTTTAGGATTGAAGTTTCTGAAAATTTTAGGGTTCAGATTAGGGCCATTAGAATTCATGCTTATCTTTGATCTTTAATTTTATTGTTTTGCATTTCTGAAATCGTGAGGAAATTTGCTACAAGTTTCCTGTTTATAGTTTTCATTTTTGTTGAGATTTGAATAAGATACAGAGGCTCTGGTTGGGTGTGAGGTTGAAGATGAAGTTCAGGCCATGGACTTGTTTACTATCATATATTTGTTGTTTTGATTATATAAATGGATGTATAGCCACCCCAATGGTAGAAGCGCGCGCCTGTAACTAGAGGGACTTGGGATCGAGCCCCAGTGGTACCCTTTTGGATTATTTTCATATTTTTCATATTCTGACTCTTTTTTGGCAGCGATGGGCCTCCCTTGGGCCTTATGTTTTTTTTCTTACTTCAGTCTCCCTTACTGCCTATTTGTACCCTGGCCCATTTTTATTTTTATTTTTCTTATTTTTATTTATTTGTTTTCTTAAATATTTTATCTAATACTAAAAAAAGCATAAAAAATATAAAAAACATAAGGTTTATATTTTGATAAAGTTTATTTATTTTTTACACAAAAATTATTTTATTTAATCATACTTTATTTATTTTACTAATTGTTTTTTGTAAGTTCAATTAAAAACTAGGGTTTTAGTTATTTTCTTTTGCACAATTTAAATATATTATTTTAAAATATAAAAAGACAAAAAATATTTTATAATACTATAAATTATTTTTAAGACAAAAATACCAAAAAAATAATTTTCTTATAAACTTAATTTCTTTTTTAATCAATTAATAGATTAGGGTTTTATTTAATTTCTTTTCCTAGTTAATTTAGGTATATTTTTTAATATTTTTATTAATTATTTTCTTTTAATTAATTAGATTAAAACCAAATCCCTTTTATCTAAAAAATCAAACAAAAAATTCATTTACTTTACATTTACATTGTTATATATTTATTCATTTTTGTACATTATTTATTCAATTCTTGTATAAATTCTGTATGGTTGTAATAGATAATTAGGATTTACTTTCTTGCAATCCCCATTTATAATTTGTACACCCCCTCCCACAAGTATTGTAATAGCGTAGTAATTTTAAATTCCGCAATTTATCGCTTTATATACAAATGCTAGTAATTAGGGTTTGTTTGGAAAGAATAAAACCAATCAATTAGAAAACCCTAATCAAAGACAAAACCAAGCATGAAAAACAATACACTTGTACACAAGCACCTCTAGGGTAAATACACTTGGTTGCCTTACAAAATGGCCATATTGCGCATGTGAGGTATCTTAGCAAAAACAAGCAAAATATAAGATCATAGTCCCTCGATGACGCTATCTATGTTGCCTTTCAAATGATCTTAGTCCCTAAAAGAGAATGCTAAGATACCTTGCAACATTTCTAATCATGGTTATACGATGAACCACGCCCGTCCCGTTTACATCCAAAGATTGAGTTACTTACCAAATCAATGGTAAGATAACAATGTCAAAGGAAAGAGGAAATGAACATGAAAGACTTTTGAGTAGGTAGAATGCTCCTAGTTACTTGCTCAATTTCAAAACCAAAACATCCTTGTAATTTTCAAAACAAACACCAACATTTCAAAACATCTTTCAAACTTGAAAACATTTTCAAAAGATCAACACCTTTGTATACATTCTTACGAACCGGAATCATTACAAAAGTTTGCCTAAACAATGGCCTCTTTACAAAATACTTTCAAAAACCACACAAAGCACATTTTCAAACAAAAGCAAGTGATCTAGCAAGAAACTAAGAGCCCATGGAAAACCATGGATGACAATGGTGCTAATACCTTCCCTTTTCATAATCTACCCCCTGAACTCAAGAAATAATCTCAAAGGTCTTTCTTGTGCTTTTTCACCTTTCCTTTTGGATAAAAGAAAAGTCGGTGATTACTCTTGCTAACCTCAACATTTGTGATCAAATGCAAAACACCCAAGTCAGTTCTCTCACCGTATCATAGAACTGTCGACTCTGCTGGTGATAATTCAAATAAGTGGGGTTACCTTAGGGTTAGATCATATTTACTTGCTTTTTTGTTTGACTTGTATGCTTTACATTGAGGTTCTTTGTTTGGGTTTGAATCCTCTACCCGGATTTGGTATACCTTATAGGTAAGTAGCAATACAATGTGGAATCTGTGCGGGGAATACCGACATGGTCTAAGCAATAGCTACATTAGTGCGACATATTTGTGGGTACTGGTAGCCCTTGAATTAATCAAGGAGAATACAGGGCTGCTGAGTGATGTCATGAAGCACTAATGAAATTTTAGAACCTTTACTTGACCAATTTGGCCTTTAGGATGTAGTGAGATGACCGACTTTAGTGCAGTCCGAAGTTGGTAGATCCTCCATACTACACTCATTGAGGTTTGGTTTTTTGGGATATTCTAGTCGCCATTAAAGAGGCTTGTGCTGAAACAATGACCAAGGAAACAAACCAGTGATATTGAACTCCTTAGAACCCGGTTACTATTGCTAGGACAGGTTTTAAACCAACTAAACTTCAAGACGGTACTTACCTATAAAACTCCATGCAAGCCTAAACCTAAGGACTTGTTTTCTTTGTTTGTATATATTTACTTGTACATAACATCATATTCATTGACTAACCATTTCATGGATCTTGGGATTTATCTTTGTTCTATTTTGTAGGACATGGATTCTATTCGCAGGAAAACCATTCAAGTCAATCTTGTAAGGATCCCTCTTCAACATAAGGAGCTAGCTAAACTTGGTCGCCTATTCATTGACATCACATTGATGAAGGTGCTCTTTCAGTTCTTTGATCCTTTACACTATTTCTTCACATTTCCCGATTATCAACTTCTACCAACTTAGGATGAATTCTACCAACTCTTGAGGATTCCCATTCTCAATCAACTACCTTTCAACGGTACGAAAAGAGATCCAAATTCGAAAGGTATTGCTCAAGCTCTACACTTTCAATCTTCTGATGTCACAACCAATTGGGAAACAAGGAGTGGTGACAAGGGTTTCCTAGCAAAGTTCTTGTTTGGGAAAGCCCAAAACTGTTGGAACTCTTTGGATTTGCAAGATTTTGAAGAAATTGTGGCTCTCCACATCTAAGGGATGGTTTTATTTCTAAATCCTGACCAACTCATATATGTGAACACCGTCAAGATCTTAATATCTTGTAACCCGGTGCCTACTTTGCTAGGAGACATCCTACATTCTTTTCACACTCGCACTATGAGGAAAAGAGGTATCCTTATGTGTTGTACTCCTCTCTTGGCAAGATGGTTCATTTCGCATCTTCCCCTATCTGTATTGAAGAACGAGCAAGTTTCTAGATGGTCACAAAGGTTGATGACGCTCAAACATTCAAACATTCACTTGTGTTCCCGATCCTTAGAGAATGTTACTATTATCGAACATTGTGGAGAATTCCCCAATGTCCCTTTACTTGGAATTAGGGGAGGTATCACCTACAACCCCTGCTTAGCCTTAATACAGTTTGGTTACACCCAAAGGGATGGCCCACATGAGATGCTCATTCAAGGTTTGGTATTTGACTATGAGAACGATGATCAAGTTCATCGCCAGATATTTATCCGAGCTTGGAGGATGTTGAACAAGGTAGATAGCAAGACATTGGGGCATAAGAATTCAATCCCACTTGAGCCTTACCACAAATGGGTACGAACTCGTGCTCAGAGTCTTATGATGGCTTATCCTTCCATTCTCCCGGTAATCATTGAGCCTGTTATGGAAGGAGATGTTCCATACACTATCATGCATCCTGACATGCCCACCTATCTTGAAGACTTACAAAGAGATTGGATACAACTCAAGGGGGAGCGAGATACTTTCGAGGCCCAATTCTACGCTAGCGAGAAGAAGGTTTTGGAACTCACTAAGAAACTTCATAAGGAGCGGACTCTGAATGCCTACATCGCACCAAAGAGGATGCGTACAACCTTTTTATCTTAGAGTTTTTGTATTGTTTTGCCCAAAGAGGCATTGATGTACTCAAGCTTTAATTTATTCATATAACGTGTATTTCCTTTTTGTCTAAAACAAATTTGAATCTTTAAAATCCTTGAAATCATTTCATATGCATCTACCATTCATCATAACATAAGCAGGTTTTTTGCAACAAGTCTCCTCATCTATCTACTGTTTATTTCAGTAAGATGGATCTCGAGCAAACAATGAAGGACCTCCAAGCATAAAATGCTCACTTTCAACAGATGTTCTTAACTCTATCTAAAGGACAAGAAGAGTTGAAGACCTTGCTAGTTGAAGAGAAAAAGAAGAAGACAAAGAAAATAACCGAAGTTATAAATATGGGAAGAAGATTCCAAGGTCAAGCAAGAAGGACCCTAGACTTTGCAACGTCATATGTTGAGAAAGACAATCAAGATGGGAAAGGAAAGGAAGCAGTTGTCCAACCAGAAGAGGAAGAGGAAGAGGAAGAAGAAGATTATTCTGAAGAACAATATCCTCCAGCCGATGATAAATATAAGCATCTGGAAGAACGATTAAGCGCAATTGAAATTTAAAAAGTGCCTGGATTAGACTTTGAAGAGTTGGGGTTAGTATATGAGATTGTCATTCCTCCAAAATTCAAAGCACCGGTGTTCTCCAAATATGACGGAGTTTCATGTCTCAAAATGCATCTTCGGTCCTATGTGAGGAAAATACTTCCTCACACTACTGACAAGGATTTATGGGTACACTTCTTTCAAGAAAGTCTGTCTGAAACTCAACTTGATTGGTTTTATCAGCTCGAAAGAGCCAATGTTCATAATTGGGAAGATCTGACCGCTGCCTTTTACAAACAATACCAATACAACGCTGATCTTGCTCCCACCCGTACTCAACTCCAGAGTATAGCGAAGGTTTCAAGTGAAGGCTTTAAAGGCAATGCGCAAAAATGGAGGGACTTAGCAGGAAGAGTCCAGCCTCCCTTATCTGAAAGAGAGTTAGTAGATATGTTTTTGGGCACCTTGTCCGGTCCTTTCTTCAATCACTTATTTGGAAGTTCATATGCAGGTTTTACCAAATTGATATTGACCGGAGAAAGGGTGGAAGTCGGGATAAAGAATGGGAAGATTCAAGAAGATGCATCCTCTGCTGCTATAAGGAAACCATTCATTGGAAAGAAAGAAGTTGTTGTTGTATATCCTCATAGAAATCAAGATAGGACTGAACACCCTCCAATGGTGGGGGTTGTCATGATTCCTAAACCTACGCCTGCTCAACAAAGAAGAAACCAACCAAGAACGGAAAGACGAGTCAGACAGTTCACTCAAATTAATAAGACACTATCTCAAGTATTGCCACATTTGTTAAGATCCAATCTAGTGACTTTGAAGGAAGCTCCAAAGAATCCTAACACAACCTCTCCTAATTATCATCCTAATGCCCGCTATGCATACAATTATGAGATTCCCGGCCATGACACTAACAACTATTGGGCTCTGAAAAACAAGGTACAAGACCTTCTTGAAGCTAAAGAGATTGAATTCGACGTTCTAGAAATTCCCAATGTAATCACTGCCCATATGCCCAAGCACGACCGTAATGTCAATGTCGTTGATGAAGATATGATTGTTACTTTGGTTGATGAACTTGTGACTCCAATCCTGACTATCAAAAAGAACTTGTTGAATGCCGGTGTATTCCTAGGCTATGATGAAAGTTGTCATTTCTGTTTATCCTCACCAACTAACTTTAATGCCTAATAGATGACAAGGAGATTTTTTTCGAGAAGAGTTCTACTCCAACTGTTTCTTATAATGACGTTTCCATAGTGACCATTTCCAATAATTCTTCCATGGTCTCCACCAAAAGACCCGTTAGAATTACATCAGTTCCTAAAGTAGCTCTGGTTGTAATTACAATGCCTGGACCAATCCCGTATTCGTCAGAAAAACAAGTCCCATGGAATTATGGATGTGATGTCTAGTATCACAGTATCAAGCAAGATTGGCCAGCTGCTGAAAACTCAAGTTCTGAGAAAGTTGACTCTAATATCAGTAACGTTGTAGGGACTAGTAAGATAACCCGAAGTAGAAGGGTTTTCTCTCCAGAAATTACTCCTCCAAAAGCTGTTTCCGGACCTATAATCATTCCCGTTGTTGTTTCTCCTCCAAAGGATATTCCTAGTCCTGCAATCATCTCTGCTAATACTCCTACTGACAAAACCTCCGAAGTCCCTGTTATCACCCCTACTGACATTCCCACTGCCAAGTCAACCAAGATTCGAGGTAAAGGTATTATGGCTAAGCCTGTATGGATGAAGGCACAATCCGTAGCAAACCCAGAGACCTCCCGAAATTAGATGGAGGAAATTCTAAAGATTATAAAAAGAAGCGACTACAATGTAGTTGAGCAACTAGGACAGACTCCATCAAAAATTTCCATGTTAGATTTATTGTTATGTTCCAAGGATCATGTAAAGGCCTTGGTAAAATTCCTTAAAACTGCCCATGTACCCTAAGAAACATCTTCCGATCAGTTCCAAGACTGCGTAGCCAGCTTGACCGCAGATAATGCTTTAGGTTTTTCGGATGCTGATTTAACGCCAAGGGGGAGGAAGCATAACGAGGCATTGCATTTCTCAGTCGAATGCAGGGGCACGACTTTGGCTCATGTCTTGGTGGATACCGGTTCGTCTCTGAATGTGTTTCCTAAAAAAGATCTTGATAGGCTTGACTGTGAAGGATTGATCTTGAAGTCTAGCAACATAGTAGTGAGGGCCTTTGACGGTTCAAAAAGGATGGTGCATGGGGAAGTGGACATCCCCATAAAAGATGGAACCCAAATATTTGATTCAAATTTTTATGTAATGGATATTCTCCCTTCATATTCCTTCTTACTAGGGCGACCGTGGATTCATAATGCTGGTGCCATTACCTCTACGCTGCATCAAATGCTGAAATATCCAATTCAGGGGAAAATCATCACTGTTCGTGGAGAAGAAAAGTATATGGTCAGTCATCTAAATTCCTTCAGATATGTGTAATTAGATGGTGAATTCATTAAAACTCCATTGCAGAACTTTGAAGAAGTCCCGCAGACTGTGGCAGTGACCAAGGCTATTTCTCAAGTCCCGAAGATTACGAGGCCTACGCTCAGGATGTCCTCTCTAAAAGATGCCAAGGCAGTGAAAGAAGAAGTTGGGTGCACTATATGGGGCCAAATCCCAGATATCCCATACAAATATGACAAATTTGGTTTGGGTTTCACTTCAGGAGCCCAGAAGGCTGTACGCCGCGCTCGTGTCGGAGGACCACCCTTGAAGATCAGCCACCGCGAAGTCAACGCAGTTGAGGATGATGAAGACAGTTATAACCTGGAGGATTGTATTTTCCCAACTGCTAGTGGAGGGCTCAGCAATTAGGAAGCTAGAGATTTTGTCCCGATCACTTTCATCCCACAGTAATTTGTCTTTAAATTTTGTCGGATCTGTAATATTAAACAATTTAGACTCTTAAATCCTTGTGTCTTACCCGAGGCACAATGGTCCATTTGTAAGGGTTATTATCTTATTTCCATATGGAATCAATGAATCATGGACGTTTTTGCATACAAACTTTGTGTTTATTGTTTTTCTTTTTACATTTTCATTTCTTTCAAAGATAGCTATACTCTTACACACACTCACACTCAAATTGCAAATCTACATCCATTCGGGATCCCATGGGTAACGGTTCTGCTATGGCCTTCTGTGATTCTGAAAATCTAATCTACCAAGCCAAAGACGAAGGTGAGGAAGATTATGAAGTACCAGGGGAACTCGCCAGGTTACTTCAACAAGAAGAGAGGACCATACAGCCCCACGAGGAACCAGTGGACACAATTAACCTAGGTACGGAAGAAGACAAGAGAGAAGTCAAGGGGGGTGCCAATCTGAAACCCAGTGTCAAAGAGCGTCTGATTCAGCTGCTACATGATTATGTTGAGGTCTTTTCCTGGTTGTACAAAGACATGCCAGGACTTAATGCAGACATCGTGGTACATCGTCTACCAACAAAAGAAGATTGTCCACCGATAAAACAAAAGGTCTGTCGCATGCGACCAGACATGTCAGAGAAGATCAAAGCGGAAGTCATGAAACAATTCAACACCAGATTCTTGGCTGTTACTTCCTATCCACAATGGGTCGCCAATGTTGTTCCCGTTCCTAAAAAGGACGAAACAGTACGAATGTGCATGGACTACAGAGATTTGAATAGGGAAAGCCCTAAGAATGATTTCCCAATTCCCCATATTGATATTCTAGTTGACAATACGGCGCAGCATAAAGTGTTCTCCTTCATGGACGGTTTCTCAGGCTACAACCAAATCAAAATGGCACCTGAGGACATAGAGAAAACAACCTTTATCATACAGTGGGGCACATTCTGCTATAAGGTTATGCCATTCGGGTTGAAGAATGTTGGGGAAACCTATCGGCGTGCCATGGTAGCCCTATTTCACGACATGATACATCACGAATAGAGGTCTATGTGGATGACATGATAGCCAGATCTCAAACAGAATAAGAACATCTTGGTAAATTGCAAAAATTATTTGAGAGGCTAAAGAAATATAAGCTGAGGTTGAACCCAAATAAATGCACGTTTTGAGTGAGGTCTGGTAAACTCATAGGCTTTGTCGTCAGCGAAAAAGGTATTGAAGTCGATCCTGCCAAGGTGAAAGAAATACAAGAAATTCCTGCTCCTCGTACCGAGAAGGAAGTCAGAGGATTCTTGGGACGGTTAAACTACATTTCCAGATTAATTTCTCACCTAACAGCTACTTGTGAACCAATCTTCAAATTGCTGAAGAAAGATCAAGTTGTTAAATGGAATGATGAGTGCCAAACTACCTTCGACAAGATCAAAGAGTACCTACAAGAGCCTCCATTTTTGATGCCACCGGTCGAGGGAAGACCATTGATCATGTATCTAACTGTTTTGGAAAATTCAATGGGGTGTGTGCTGGGGCAGCATGACGAGTCTGGCCGAAAAGAGCATGCTATTTACTACGTCAGCAAAAAGTTTACCGACTGTGAAACAAGATATTCACTGCGCGAGAAAACTTGATGCACTCTGGCATGGGCTGCTCGCCGGCTAAGACAGTAAATGCTGACCCATACTACCTTATTGATATCTAAAATGGATCCAATAAAATAGATCTTCGAGAAACCTGCCCTCTCTGGGAGAATAGTGAGATGGCAGATGATCCTGACAGAATATGACATACAGTATACTACCCGAAAAGCAATAAAGGGAAGTGTACTAGCTCATCACCTAGCTCACCAAGCTGTGGAGGACTACCAGTCAATGAAGTTCGAATTCCCAGATGAAGATATCATGATCGTAAACAACTATGAAGAATTCAGACCATGTGACAGACCTGAACAAGGATCCCGATGGACCCTGGTTTTTGATGGGGCTTCCAACGCACTCGGCAATGGTATAGGTGCTGTAATCATAGTTCCTGATGGATGTCATACTCCATTTACGGCAAGACTCTGCTTCAATGGTACAAATAACATGGAAGAATATGAAGCATGCATTTTTGGTCTCAAAGCTGCCATAGATTTGGGGATCAAATCCTTAAATGTATTTGGAGATTCAGCTTTTGTCATTAGCCAGATCAAAGGGGAATGGAACACTAAACACCCTAACCTTATCCCTTAGAAAGAACATGTGTTGACATTGATCCCACACTTTGAGAAGATTACCTTCGAGCATTTCCTGCGAGAAGAAAATCACCTAGCAGATGCACTAGCCACGATGTCATCCATGTTTAAACTTAAATGGGGTAACAAGGCCCCCCAGATCACCATTGAACGAATGGATGAACCAGCTCACTATCACGAGATTAATACTAAAGACGTAGTTGACCAGCCTTGGTTTCACGAAGTCAAGAGGTATCTCGAGGCTCAATAATATCCGGAATGAACTTCTATCAATGATAAGAATTTCTTAAGGAGATTCTCTTCTAAGTTCTTCCTTAGTAATGGCATTCTCTACAAACGCAACCATGACTCTGTTTTGCTCTGTTGCATAGACAAGGTTGAGGCGGAAAAGATCATGGCTGATCTACATCAGGGCACTTTTGGAACCCATTCCAGTGGGCATACGATGGCAAAGAAGATCGTACAGGAAGGCTATTATTGGTCTACCATGGAAGCAGATTGCTATCAACACTCTCGAACCTGCCACAAGTTTCAGATTTATACTGACAAGGAACACGTACCTCCGGTTCCTCTGAATGTCTTGACGGCTCCTTGTCCCTTTTTTATGTGGGGTATCGATATTATTGGGAAAATCAAGCCAATAGCCTCTAATGGACACCGCTTCATCTTGGTGGCCATTGACTATTTTACAAAGTGGGTTGAGGCGGACTCTTTCGCTTCCGTTACGAAGAATGTTGTAGCCCGGTTCATTAAACAGAATCTCATCTGTCGGCATGGTATCCCAGAGAGCATCATCACAGACAATGGTACGAATTTAAACAATACTATGATCACCGCCCTGTGCGTGCAATTCAAGATGCAGCACCAGAATTCTTCCCCTTACCAGCCAAAGAAAAATGGTGTTGTCGAAGCCGCAAATAAGAACATCAAAAAGATCATAAAGAAAATGGCAGTCACGTACAAAGACTGGCATGAGATACTACTATTCGCTCTCCACGTGTATCATACCACAGCACACACGTCATTCGGGGTAACACCCTATTGTCTGGTATACGACATGGAGGCTGTCTTGCCTATTGAGGTCAAGATCCCCTCTCTAAGAATTATGAAGAATGTAGGGCTGAACGAAGACGATTGGATCCAGACTCAACTTGATCAACTGAACTTGATTGATTAAAAAAGACTTACTGATGTCTGTCATGGTCAAATGTATCAAAAACGGATGATCAAGGATTTCAACAAAAAGTTCAGACGCCAAGTGTATCAAGTCGGTGATTTGGTGATCAAACGTATCATACTACCGCAGGTTGATCCCATGGGAAAATGGAATCCTACATACGAAGGACCATTTATGATCAAAAGCATATTCTCTGGTGGAGCAATAATCTTGACCACCATGGATGGCAACGACCTGCCGTACCCCGTGAACACAGACATAATCAAAAGATGCTACGCATAAGAGACCCGCTAGGTTGACACACCTAAGCAAAACAAGGGCATCCCGACGAACCAAAAAGGTTCGGGAAAAAATTAGGGATAAAACAAAAATTTGTACACCCGGTAAACTGAAAACCCGAAAGGGAAACTTGGGAAAAAAAGGGTATCCCGGTGGACTGAAAACCCGAAAGGGCGGTCCAGGAAAAAGTTAGGGAATTAAAGCGTAAGACTATGTCCTGTTGGATCACCTTATAAAAAACTTGCAAACTCGACGGTTCTGATCAATTCAATCAGCTTTGGACAAGGAAACAAATAGATAAGATTCTCAGAGACACGAAGGCTATAGCAGAATGGGAACCCTATGGGTTTATTTCACATAGCTATCTTTTCTTTGTATTAAATTTTCACTTTTACGACGGCATTCTATTACTAGAATGTTTGTCTCATTGTACAAAAATACTTACTCAAAGTCAATACAAAGATGTCCCTTTGAAAGTGCAAAACTATCTGGTTTTCTTTACTTTTGTGTTTTGTTTGCGAAAACGTCCAATGATTTATTTTTGAACATATGCATTTGAATGTAACTATCATTTACAAATGAAAAAAATTGAAATACAATCACTAATGGCTTTAAGAGATAGGGAAATCTCTCTAAATTATTTCCATAAAATCCCCCGCAGTGTGCTGTTTAATCCCCAACGGAACAAAACTTCCAGTTATCACTCCCCGTTAGAAGTCGACGAATTTCTAAGGATTCCCCAACAGGATATTACAAGTAGTACACGACATTTCCCTTACAACAAGGTTTATTTATCTAAGTGGAAATTCAACAACACTTAAAAATATGGAGACTTGCATTGCGTATCCTCAACAGCAGTCGGGGATTTATTTTCCCCAATCCAACAAGCAGTGCAGCAGATTAGCTAACTTACGTATACATCGCATTCATATATCATAAACATTGATAACATGAATGCATGTATCACAATCTCATTAAACCATGCATTTCAGACAACATGACATTGCATATTAGCTAACATTTAACCCCTTTTAAGGACAACGTTAATCAATAGCTACCATTAACAATGTTCAAAGGATTTTTAGATACAGTTCAGATACGCTCCAGACATGGATGCCATTTTGATACTCATTCAGATTCAATCTTCAGATACAGTTCAGATATGCTCCAGATACGGATGCCATCCTGATACTCATTCAGCTCTCAGATACAATTCAGATACACTCCAAACACAAATGATATTCTGATACTCATTCAGATTCAATATTTCAGATACAGTTTAGATACGCTCCAGAAACGGATGCTATTCTGATACTCATTCAGATTCAGCTTTCAGATACAATTCAAATACGCTCCAGACACGGATGCAATTCTGATACTCATTGAGATTAAATCTTTCAGATACATTTCAGATACGCTCCAGACACGAATGCCATCTTGATACTCATTCAGATTCCACTTTTAGATACAATTCAGATACACTCCAGACACAGACGCCATTCTGATACTCATTCAGATTCATTTTTCAGATACAGTTCAGATATGCTCCATACACGGACGCCGTTCTGCTTTCAGATACAGTTCAGATATGCTCTAGACATGGATGCCATCCTGATACTCATTCAGTTTCAGCTTACAAATACGGTTCATCAATCATTTCTTGACGGAATCTAAAATCCCATCTTCAAACAACTTTCCATCATCTCCTCTGAATTGAATCTTTAAGCCCATTACCTATACCATTAACCATCACATCATCGAGTGCAAATTTCTAGGCACTCTAATGTCCAATCATCTTCCACCTTTGAGTCACGAATGGAAAAACTCGCCAATCTAACTCTTCAGGCTTAAGAAGATTGAACAAGGGCAGCTGTTGTACCCTAAAATTTCCCCTCTCACTTATAAAGAATTTTCTCACAAGATCTCCTTTAGCTCAAGACTCCACTAGGGTTGATCAGCTCAAGACATCTCTTTAAGCACTAATGACCAAAAATTTGGGTTTGAGTTTGCACAAGAATTTTTGAGCTTCCAATGCCCCATTTGACTTTCATGAATCATTATGGACCCTCAAGATTACTCATGTCAAGTTTCAAGCTTTGGATCACACTTTTGCTCAGTCAATTGAGCAGTTGACCTAAAAATCAATTGTATTGTGGAAAAAGTCAATTGTGGCCAATTTACAATAAAATTTCATAATTTTTTATCCACATAGACTTTTTAAACTCATATGTATCATTTGATCAATTTTGGACCAAAATTCCTCAAGAAATTTGATCAAATCATCAGAAGGGCAAAATGGTCAAAATTAGGGTTTTTACTTGGAAAAGGCAATTTTTGATTTTTTTTACCTAGAAAATGATCAATTGGTTTAAGAAATGATCTCAAGATTCCAATTGCATCATTTTGACCTAATGACATGACTCAAAATATTGTTCAAAGTCCAATGGATTGATAGATGAATTTTCAGTCAACTGATCAAAAGTCAACTATATACTGAAAAGTCAAACTTTGACTTTTGGTAAAAGTTAAATGTCAAAGCTCACAATTCATCAAATTATGTCAAAATATGAAACTTATTCCTCAAGAAATTAAGAATTCAAGATTTCATTTTGAAAAGTTACAATTTCTAAACTTAGAAATTTTTCTAACTGTTGGAAATTTCTTATTTTCTCCCAACTTTGAGCCAATTTTTCACCATGATGCAAGATGATTCAAAAGAAACATTCAACATGAAAGTTGTAGATATCCATGAAATATACAAAATTGCTTTACGCTACTCCTTACGAAAGTGCTTGGATCTCAAGTTATAATTTTAATAACACATGGTCATGAAACAAAACACTTAGTGAAATTTTGCCCTAATTTGGTCAGGATTTTGACCCAACTTCATGGAATGTTTGCATATAATTCCAAGGGGAATTTTCAAAAGTGATTCAAAGATGTATTTTATAGCACATTACAAGCTTTCCAAAATGTCAAAGAACTCCTTGATATCATTTTTTAGTAGGGAGAATTGAAGAGATGAAGTTAGGGTTTTATCACTTGAATTACAAGTCATTTTGTGATGAACAAGATCCAAAATTCAAACTCATGCTGCATAACCTCTACTTTGCAGGCCTCAAACTTGTTAGGAACTCCATAATTACTTGCTTGTACAACTGTTAGAGGTCTCATTTCAAGCATTCAATCGAAGGCCATGTTTTATATCGATTTTGGGAAGAAAATGCACATTGCCATTTTGATAAAGTGACTGTTTGCACAAAACTTGTTCTTGAGCCTTGCAATTGTTTTCTTCTGATCATACAAGTCCCATAACTCAAGAGAAAAATTTTTATACACTGACAATCACTTAGCCCATGCTTGTACCTCCTCTTGAAACTTGTATTCCCACTTTTCTTGAAAATCAAGTAACCTAGCAATTAGCTTGTAACTTGTACTTCTGACTTTCAAAACCACTCAAGCGCTTTTGCTTATACATACACAAGTAATTTTTCACAAATCACACGCATGCTTAAGCCCTGAAAACACCAAGAATATAGAATCACAAAAAATACCTCAAAACTTATCATTTCTGAGTTTTGAATCCAAACTCCGAATTTACTCGTGCGTTTCTTGGCCTTTTACTTTCAAAAGCTTCTAAACAACATACACAAAAAATCCCAACACATGCAACACCATTGTAACACCTTCATCCTCATCCACCGTTTTCAAAAACAACACCTTGCAGCTTGACTTCTCCAGAACTCCTCAAGCACTTTCAGCTCAAACTAAGCATCCCATTAGCTTCCTGGGAACTTGAGGAAGCTAACCCAATCATTGGAACTCACTAAAAGCTACTCAAACTCCAAACACGATACCCTCTTGCATGGTAAGTTTTCTGACTTTTGAACTCTTCATACATGCATCATTAATGGTTTATTTGTGAATGAAAAATGTAGATATCATTGCCCTAAAGCTAACCGTGTCCATAGTTTTCATTTATTTTGTTTGAGCTTAGAGAATTTTAAGATTGAAGTTTCTAAAGTTTTTAGGGTTCAGATTAGGGCCATTAAGATTCATGCTTATCTTTGATCTTTAATTTTATTGCTTTGCATTTCTGAAATCGTGAGGAAATTTGCTACAAGTTTCTTGTTTACAGTTTTCATTTTTGTTGGAGATTTGAATAAGATACAGAGGCTCTGGCTGGCCGTGAGGTTGAAGATGAAGTTCGGGATATGGACTTGGTTACTATCATATATTTGTTGTTTTGATTATATAAACGAATATATATCCACCCCAGTGGTAGAAGCGCACGCATGTAACTAGAGGGACCTAGGTTCAAGCCTCATTGGTACCCTTTTGGATTATTTTCATATTTTACATATTGACTCTTTTTTGGCAGCGCTGGGCCTCCCTTGGGCCTTATGTTTTTTTTCTTACTTCAGACCCCCTTGCTGGTTATTTGAACCCTGACCCATTTTTATTTATCTTTTTCTTTTATTTATTTATTTGTTTTCTTAAATATTTTATCTAATACTAAAAAAATCAGAAAAAATATAAAAAACATTAGGTTTATATTTTGATAAAGTTTATTTATTTTTTACACAATAATTATTTTATTTATTCATACTTTATTTATTTTACTAATTGTTTTTCATAAATTCAATTAAAAACTAGGGTTTTAGTTATTTTCTTTTGCACCATTTAAATATATTATTTTAAAATATAAAAAGACCAAAAATATTTTATAATACTATAAATTATTTTTAAGACAAAAATACCAAAAAAATACTTTTCTTATAAACTTAATTTCTTTTTTAATCAATTAATAGATTAGGGTTTTATTTAATTTCTTTTTCTAGTTAATTTAGGTTTACTTTTTATTATTTTTATTAATTTTTTTTTTTAATTAATTAGATTAAAACCAAATCCCTTTTCTGTAAAAATTCAAACAAAAAATTCATTTACTTTACATTTACATTCTTATATATTTATTCATTTCTGTACATTATTTATTCTATTCTTAATTAGGATTTATTTTATTGCAATCCGCATTTATAATTTGTACACCCCCTCCCACAAGTATTGTAATAGCGTAGTAATTTTAAATTCCGCAATTTATCGCTTTAAATACAAATGCTAGTAATTAGGGTTTGTATGGAAAGACTAAAACCAATCAATTAGAAAACCCTAATCAAAGAAAAAACCAAGCATGAAAAACAATACACTTGCACACAAGTACCCCTAGGTTAAATCCACTTGGTTGCCTTACAAAATGGCCATATTATGCATGTGAGGTATCTTACCAAAAATAAGCAAAATATAAGATCATAGTCCCTCGATGACGCTATCTATGTTTCCTTTCAAATGATCTTAGCCCCTAAAATAGAATGCTAAGATACCTTGCAACATTGCTAATCATGGTTATACGACGACCCACGCCCGTCCCGTTTACATCCAAAGATAGAGTTACTTACCAAATCAATGGTAAGATAACAATGTCAAAGGAAAGAGGAAATGAACATGAAAGACTTTTGAGTAGGTAGAATGCTCCTTGTTATTTGCTCAATTTCAAAACCAAAACATCCTTGCTATTTTAAAAACAAACACCAACACTTTCAAAACATCTTTCAAACTTGAAAACATTTTCAAAAGATCAACACCTTTGTATACATTCTTACGAACGCGAATCATTACAAAAGTTTGCCTAAACAATGACCTCTTTACAAAATACTTTCAAAAACCACACAAAGAACATTTTCAAAAAAAATCAAGTGATCTAGCAAGTAAATAAGATCCCATGGAAAACCATGGATGAAAAGGGTGTTAATACCTTCTCTTTCATTAATCTACCCCCGGAACTCAAGAAATAATCTCAAAGGTCTTTCCTGTGCTTTTTCACCTTTCCTTTTGGATAAAAGAAAAGTTGGTGGTGAATCTTGCTAACCGCAACATTTGCGATCAAACACAAAACACCCAAGTCAGTTCTCCCAGCGTATCACAACATTAATTCTTCACAAAAATTGGGCAGATTAACGGCTGTATACGGGTGAATTCCAGATTACAAACAAGGAATGTAATCACAATAACCTGCACAAAAAACAAACAAACAACCCAATGTCTTGAGATAAACCTCAAGAACTCCAGACAAAATATCAATTAAGGTCAATAAGGTCTCCAATCAAAGGCCAAAGTCTCTAATCCTAAGTCCAAGGAGTCCAATATTCCATAATGCCAAGGATAGTAACCAAATAGTCCAAGTATCATTAAAGCTTTTTATGGTTCATGTTGATTATTAGGTGTCTTAGAAGAGAAAAGAAAAACTCAAATGAGCAAAATAAAAATGACATGAAAATGTAATGCTAAAAGCAAATGTTGCATAAAGCATAAAAATAAAAAGGGCATAAAGTAAAAACAAATTAATAATTAATGGTTAGTTGGATGACCATCTTGAAACTTGAATATGGAACTCATTAGAGGATTGGTAGAACCAAAGCCTCCACACAACAAGTGGCGTTTGCTTTTTGTCAAGTATATCATCCATTTGGAATCCTCAAAAGTACCATTTAATGATCAACGATGTTTCAGTGATCAACGTTGACCTAAAGTGTTGTAGATCCATTAGAGGATTGGTAGAACCAAAGCCTCCACACAATGAATCTCAAGGTTATTGGATCAAAGAGATCAAATTAACATACTTGGTCTTGCAAACATAGGTTTGGGCCATGAATGATCATTTATTCGAATCGGGAAAAAATTTAACGCTATGTTAAGCAATCGTAAGTGGACTTATATAAAAATCTCACCAATTTTGAGGCCGGTCAATAGCAATCTATGCACCATTTTTTTTGAGATATGATATAAAGATCATGCTCCAATAACACTTAGGGCAATAAGAAAGGGATGAGATGAAGAGGCATGTGAGAGAATATACAAACCACTTTTGAATTAAATTCAAATCAAACTATTATTAAAATCATCCATCCATTTTTGTGGAGTTAGACTCAACACCATGGATCCAATGATGTTAATAAAGCTCATGATCAAAAAAAATTTAACCCAAGATAAACCAGAAAATAATCACAAAATAATATTGCATTTAATATATACAAAAAAGGTTTTTAAAATGTTTTTAAAATAGAAATAAAAGAGAAAAATATCAACTATATTCAAATTAATCAAGAAATAAAAAGTGACACCATAGAAAAATCATAAAAGGACTCAAATATTTTTACAAAGTTTTTGGTAATTTTTTAAAGTCAGAAACTATTTTTTAAATTAAAAGAAATGAGTAAAATAAACAAAAAGTGATAAAAAATTACAGAATTAGAAACAAAAATAAAATGAGGTCACTAATATTTGTCACAATGTCATTGGATCATTCCATATTTTTTTCCGAATTAAAAAATGCATAAAAATATTTTTAAACATTTAAAACAATTCAAATAAAGTGAAAATTTATAAAAAAAATATCAAAACACAAAATAAAATTATGAAAAAATTAAGATAAGAAAGAGAATAATCAAAAATATTGTTCATAATTTTTTCAGATTTTTTGGGCTAAAATTGAATTTTCTATGATTTTTTGAAGTTTGAAACAATTAATTATAAAAATAAGAAAAGAAAAATAAAGTAAAAAATATGTGGACCATTGGATGAGAGTCAAAATGCAGAATCATTAATTAAATCAGATTTTCAAAAAAACAAAAAACAGATGGCGTGTCTTCATTGGTTGGACGATGACACGTTGGTCATCTTCAACCTCCAGCCAACTTGACTTGAAGATCTCTCAAACTGTAAAATCAGAAGCTCAGACCTATGCCATTCGCTTCGTCTCTTCAAGAAGAAGACAACCACACCTTTGTGACAAATTTATATAAACTGTAGCTCAAGCAATTTGGAAGGAATGTTTTGAAAAGGGATTTGAAAATTCATGGTCAAAACATGTTTCCAGATAAAAGTAAGTGTTGCGACTAGAACCAGGGAAATGAGAGCATCACAATGATATCAAAGTTTTGAATAATTGATGAAGGAATCTACATATTGAAGTTGAGTTGTACAGCTCTGAAGCTGGACTTCTATGGAGCAGTATAGGGCACGATTCTTGAATGTAATTATATGGTTAGCTTCAGGGAAGATCAAGGAAGGTGAATTGATGGAAAAATGGATTAAAAAAGGCTTGAGAATAGATTTCGAAGTAGCAGAATTTTGAGTTATGGAACAAGTTTGGCAGGGTGATTCCGGCTATCCAAGCTTGAGGAAATGAATGGGGGATTACCCTCTATTTATAGGGAATCAAATGGAATGTCCAAGCGTGTGGAATGATGAAGTTTGGAGCGAAATCGTGTGAAGTTACAAACAAGAAAAGTTTGACTTCTAATTTGATCAAAACTCATCCAAAACACGCGTTTTGTTGAGCTAATCAATTCTAGAAATTCACTAAACATGCTTAGAGGCAAAAATTCATGGAAAACATGTGATTAGAAGCCAAAACAAAGACTTCAAATTCAGACTTATGGAGAAACTTCAGTTCCAAGTTACCAAGTTCAATCCAATGGCATTCTCAGCTCAAGGGGTCTTAAGGCATGATTCTTGATGCTTTAGAAAGATGAGGTTACAAGCTTTGAAATGGAAAAATAATGGAATAAAATGGATGCTTGAGTTGAAAGTTGCATTGAGTCAAAGTTGGGAAAAAGAATTTGACTTTCCATACTTAGAAATATTTCAAATTTTCCTTCAAAAGTGACCTATAATGTTTTGCATCTAAACATGGCCTTCCATTTGGAATTTGCTCTTGAACAAAAAATATGGCATGGAATAGTCCTCTTGAATGACATTTTGAAATTTGAACCATTCAAAATCTCCAAAAATTAAGAGAGTTATGAATTGTTGAAGTTGAAAAAAAAATCATGAATGACCTATAATCTTTTGTATGCTTAGGGTATCTTCTATCAATTTTCTCACTTAGCATATAAAATAAGGAATAAAGTTCACATCCTCAAAATCATTATGGAAAAATAATGGGTTAAAGGTGATAAAAATTGACCAAGTTATGACCATTTGAAGTCACACATGAGAAATTGGGGGTTCATCTGGAGGACTTGTAATCTTTCTTCATCATCAACTTTCTTCCACATGAAAAATATTTGAAATTTTTGAAGTGATTTGTTTATAGCCCCTTGAAGAGAATGATGTTTTTGGAATCACTCAAAAATACCAAAAAATGGGCAAGATATGCTTCTTTGAAGTTCGAAACCCTAGCTCCTAGATCAAGAAAATGCTTTGAGGAACTTTGGCAATTTTGAACAAACTTCTTGTACCAACACAAGTGCTTTGTAAATAGAAGTTGTTGAGGATGAAAATGATAACTCATAGCCACCAAAACCATTTCCATATCTTGAAAATTGAGAGAAATATGCATTTGTGACCAAGGGGAACAAAGTCTTGTCCAAACATGACTACTTCTTAAATCAACCCCTTGTGCTTTTGAATCAATCTTGATGACTTTGAAATCTGGTGAACCAAAATAACCTTGCCATTCCATTTCTTAGAAAATAAATCCAATGGTAAGGTTTGAATTTCTCAAGCTTTATTGACTAGGGCATGGAAATAAACTCATGAACCCATGGGGAAACTTGCTAAGCCCCATTGCCTTTACCTACATTATTAACAAGTAAGACAAACCAACATTGCATTTTATTAATTCAAAAGAAAATTAAGACAAAATATTCATTATTACAAAAGAAAACAAGTGAAGGTTCTTGGTGATTCCTCAAAGAGAAAAGCTAAAGATAGGGAGGAGAACCAAAAGCCCTAATGTGATCTTGTTGTGATTAAATCAACACGGTGTGATGAAGGGATCATGGGGGCAAAAATTAGGGTACAACAGTTGCCCTTATTTAAGTTTCTTCTACCCAAAGATACAGAGGTTAAAAATCTTCGTGTCGACGCGATCAAAGATACTTAAATATAAAACAAAACCTATTTTTGGCCCTAAGATGCCATGCAATGCTTATGAGCATGAATGCATATGAACGAAATCAAAGAGACGCAAAACACCACTAGGGATGTAACAAAGGAAATAAAGAAACAAGAGAGGAACCCAACCAGGAAAATAAGTCACTGGTGGATCAAAAGACCTGACTCATAGAGGATGGTAAAAAAGGTCAAAGGATACACCAACTCCTACTGAAGGCCAAACTACCAACGTTCACTGAGGGTAGAAAGAGGAAAAATATATAACACCAACGTTAACTGACGGCGAGCTACCAATATTCACTGAAGGTAGAGAGAAGAAATCATCAACGTTCACTGCCAAAGACCTACCAACTTTCACTAAAGGTAGAAGAGAAAATATATCATAGCATCGCTGTTCACTGACGATGAACTACCAACATTCACTGAGGGTAGCAAAAAAGATAACAATCACCAACTTTCACCCAAGGTGACCTACAAACTTTCATTGAAGGTAGAGAGAAGAAATCATCGATGTTCACTTCCGAAGACCTACAAACTTTCACTGAAGGTAGAAGAGAAAATATATCATAGCATCGCTGTTAACTGACAATGAATTACCAACGTTCACTGAGGGTAGCAAAAACATAACAATCACCAACTTTCACTGAAGGTGACCTACCAAATTTTACTGAAGGCAGAGAGAAGAAATCATCGATGTTCACTATCGAAGATCTACCAAATTTCATTGAAGGTAAAAGAGAAAATATATCATAGCATCGCCAATCACTGACGATGAACTACCAACGTTCACTGAAGGTAGCAAAAAGATAACAATCACGGACTTTCACTGAAGGTGACCTACCAACTTTCACTGAAGGTAGAGAGAGAATATATCATAACACCGCCATTCACTGACGATGAACTACCAACGTTCACTGAGGGTAGAAAAAAGATAACAATCACCAACTTTCATTGAAGGTGACCTACCAACTTTCACTGAAGGTAGAGAGAAATATATTATAGCACCACCGTTCAGTGACGATGAACTACGAATGTTCACTGAGGGTAGCAAAAAGGTAAAATCACCAACTTTCACTGAAGGTTGCCTACCAACTTTCACGGAAGGTAGAGAGAAAATATATCATAGTACCCCCATTCACTTACGATGAACTACAAACGTTCACTGATGGTAGCAAAAGGATAACAAGTTTCCCCAAAATTCTGGCGTTTCACCTAGAACGGGTCTCAACTTCTTCTTTAACTAAGGCGTTCCGCCTGGAAAGGGCTATATATAAGCTGCCTCAAATAAAGATACTACCACTTACAAAAATTTAAATGAACTGTCTCTGTGATAATGAAAGAATCGCCATCCACTAGAGTAACTTGACAACAAACTGCAAACTATCCACTCATAGAGAAGAGAGCAAAAAAAGGTAACGTCGACTTTTACGGGGAAGTACAAGTTTCTCAAATAAAGAGACCCGCTACTTGATGTTATGGAGGATTGTTAAATGACTTTATTGGGAATGAAGAATGACTTCCTAGGGAATAAATAACATATTCCTGCTGAGGCGATAAAAGTCTTCTTGTTCCAAAATAAATGCACATTTCCCAAACCAATGCTCAAAGCTTGCAGAAATCCAAAGCGATAATAATGCTGGGAACAAAAATTCAAACCAGAAATAAATTGGAGTGAAGCAGTCAACCAAAATGCATCCCTTAAGGAATAAACTCAAGAGGGAAACCAAGTATATCCAGACATAGTGCTGCACATGAGAGCTAAAGCAAAAATTCTTCCACGAGGGATAACTTAGTGGGGAAATTGAAAGAATATATGTTTTCTGCTTAAGGCCAACACTATATTGGAGAGAGGACAACATAACTCTGCAAAACAGGGTAGTATTTTAACAAAACATTAATGATCCTAAAGCCTTAAAGATCTTTTTCTGAGGCAACATCTGAATGGGTCATATTAGATCTTTTGGGACTAGAGGACGACCACTAACATTCCCTATACTTCATGACCGTTTACTGAAGGCAACCGAAGTGGAATAAACCCTAGGAGTGAGCATGTGCAAGTGTATTTTTTAAAGTTAATTATCTTTGCACAATTAGGGTTTTCTACTGTTTTAATTTCAATTTGTGTTTCCATAAAATCCTATAAACATACATATAACAATTTATAATTTGCGGGAAATAAAATGCGAGAAATTAGAGTCCTAGCTATTACAAGGCTTTGGGCAGATACATAATTATTTTGACTGAAGATAAAATGCGGAATTAAAACCCTACTCAAATCTATTACAATCTCGGAGGAGTTACAATAATAAAAAAGGGAAAACTAAAAGCGCGTGAGGCGAATTAAATGCTAGAAATAAGTGGAAAACCTAAAAAATCTAATTGAGAAAATATTTAGGTTATTTTTTAGAAAAAACTAGGTTATGTACAAAATTAAACCCTAATTCTAATTATTTTAAATTATAATAAAAGAAAGAATTAAATTACCCTAATTTAATTAAACTAATTAATTAATAAAAATATTTTTATAAAAAAAAAGATTTTTTTAGGTTTTTATGATTTTTTTTATTTAATAAAAAAAAATGATTTTTGGTTATTTTAAAAAAAGAAATAATTAATAATAATAAAAAGAATTGAAATAATAAAAAAGAATAGGATTGGGCTTGTTTAAGTAATCCAGGGGAGTGTGCTTCTGAATTTGATGGACCTATTATGGCTGAGCCCACTCCCCACGCCTGATTCAGTGTTGGTACGCGTGGAGAGTGCACCATGGTTCTTCCTTTGTTTGAGCGTTGGATCTGTGTTGGTAATGATCCAGTGACTGGATTTTGAGGCCACACGATAGGTGCTTGGAACATGAATACATGGAATCTGTAAAGTAACATTAAGAAAATAAAGAAAACGTAGGGACCTGGGATCGAACCCAGGTCCTCTCCACTATCCAACGCACGCTTCACCATTGGGCCATGTTGTTTAGTTGTCATTATAATAAGATTAAATGATAATATATAAAACAAGGTGAATAAACTGGACAAAAAAAACACGCGGATCATTCAAATGGACCAGTGGGGTGGTGACAAGTCATTGTCTTCTTCCCTGTCCGTCGTCTTAGGTCCATACCTTTTACCTACGGACAGAACTCCATAGCCATAAACCTGCAAACTTCAAAAATCCACAAAACGCATGATAAATTAATTCTATATACACCAATCAACTCGTCTTGATCTCACGAGTATCATGGCACTATTTTCTTGGTCCAATTTAACCTGTACAGAGAAGCCCAAAAATGGCTTCTTAAACCCTAGCCATGGCAATTAACGAAGTAAGCATCAAAACTAAAAATTAATTGAACCAAAACATTCCAAATGATGATACAAATACAATGCTATGCTTAAGAGTGGTTAGTCATGTGTAAATTGTAATATCAAAATCAAACTGATATGTGCAAACCGTGGGTTTACCAGGAGCGATTCTGGGCTTTGGAAGGCTTGCAAACGATCGTGTTAGCTTAATGAGATGTCCAGGAAGCGATTAGCAGCTTTGGAAAGTCTTGAATCACCTTCTATTTGAGAAAATGATCCACCACTTTTTTGCCAAAATTTGAGTTTTGTTTCTCAGCTCTCACGACTGCAACCCTTGTCATTTTGCATTGTTTCTGTTCAGTATATGTAATGGAGTGCATTAGGTTAACAAAAAACAACTGAATCTTTTTGAATTATGGAAATTGAATCTGATTTGTTTGCTATATGATATCTTTCCAAAACCATCCAAATCATGCTATTTTTGCCTCAATTTGCCTTGATTCGATTTGATCCTAATATGTCAGCTTGATTAGATTTGATTCTAACAAAAATTAGATCAAAAAACCAATCTTTGATATTTTTTGTCATTTATTTGATTTAATGTGACTTTTAAATAATAAAAATCAAAATAAAATAAATAAATAGAGAAAATAATATATGGATGATGATTTGTGTTGTGGACCATGTCTTCAACAAGATGCAATCATGAAAAGCTAGGCGCATTTGACAAAAATGCACTTTTGAGCACATTTGACTTTTGGCAATTTTCCAAAAATGGCAAAGTTTGACAATACATATCTCTTCCAATTTTGACCCTAGGAAGGTGTTCTTGGAATTTTTAGAAATCTTAGGATGTCCCCTAAACAACCCTTTTGGTTTCATCTGAATTGGGTCTTCGATGTTCATGTAAGAAGCTTTGACCCAAAAGGTCTTTTTGTTGACTTTTCAAAAGGACCTATAATGTAGAAATTCATATATTTTTATGAGTGCATTTTTTGAACTTGAGGGCTGAAGTTGAGTTGTAGGAAATTGGATTCTCTTCAAAATGAGCCTTTGATGAAAAATATCTGATAAAGTATGAGAAAGTTATGCTTGGTCAAAGTTTGGTTGACTTTTCCTACGAAACCCTAATTTAGCAACTTTTGAGTTTTGATGAATTTGGAGCATTCCTTGGGGAATCATGATCAAACCTTTATCAAATGATGGACATCACTTCAAAATGTTTATTTCGACCAAAAATCTTGAAGTTTGACTGTATGTGGGTCACAATTGACTTTTGACGTAATACAATTTATTTTCAAGCATTTGAGCAGTTGACTGAGCAAACTTCTTGTGCAAGGCATGAAACTTGGCATAGATGATCTTGAGATCATATTAGGACCATGGAAAAGATTTGAGGCCTTTGGTTCTCACTCATCTTGGTGAAAATGGAAACCCTAGTTGGAGGTTCATTGCTTTATTAGAGAGTTTGTCTGGTCAACTCTTGGGCATCCTTGAGCAAGTTGAGGGTCTTAATGAGCATATGTTGAGTAAAATGGGAGGAAAATTTTTGGGGTACAATAGCTACCCCTGTTCAATCTTCTTACACCTGACGACGTAGATTGGCTTGTTTGCCTTTCGTGATCTGAGGGTGGAAGATGATTGGACACTAGAGTGCCCAGAAATTTGCACTCGCGTGAAGTGCATGGTGATTGGTCGATAATATCGAGAATGGGCTTATAGATGCCATTTGGAAGGTGATGGAGAATCGTCAGATATGGGCTTCAAGATGCCATCTAGAGAAGATATTGGTTGCATAAGAGATTCCTTTGCAAGAAATCATATACCTTCCACTGAGGAGAACTTCACCGAGGAAAGTTGATTTATGTCTGGGGAAATAGAGTATAGGAGCTTCGGTTGTCCATTACTCAACTAGGGAGTTAATTCTTGATTAAGGAGGTGGAAGTTAATTGCATATCTGTTCAGGGTCCAGGCTGCATAGTGACTTACTGGGGAAAGGTGAACTTGACTGTAACAGGTCAGGTCCAGGTCTTATAGTGTTGTAAACTGTTATCAGGAGTTAAGAGAGAAGGAACGTGGATAGTAGGGTTGCTTCGAGGTGAAAGCCTGGATAGTAGGGCTATGAGAAGGAACCTAGATAGTAGGGTTACTTCGAAATGAGATCCTGGATAGTAGGGCTACGAGAAGGAACCTGGATAGTAGGGTTACTTTGTAATGAGAGCTTGAATAGTAGGGCTATGAGAAGGAACCTGGATAGTAGGGTTACTTCGAAGTGAGACCCTAGATAGTAGGGTGATGAGAAGCAACCTGGATAGTAGGGTTACATCAAAATGAGAGCATGGATAGTAGGGCTATAGGAAGGAACCTGGATAGTAGGGTTATTTCGGGATGAAATCCTGGATAATAGGGATGGGAGAAGGATTCTGGGTAGTAGGGTTACTTCGACATGAAAGCCTGGATAATAGGGATGGGAGAAGTATTTTGGGTAGTAGGGTTACTTCGAAATGAGAGCCAGGATAGTAGGGCGATAAGAAGGAACCTGGATAGTAGGGCTGTGAGAAGGAACCTGGATAGTAGAGCGATAAGAAGGAACCTGGATAGTAGGCTTACTTCGGGATGAGAGCCTTGATAGTAAGCCTATGAGAAGGAACCTGGATAGTAGGGTTACTTCGGGATGAAAGCCTGGATAGTAGGGCTATGAGAAGGAACCTGGATAGTAGGGTTACTTCGGGATGAAAGCCTGGATAGTAGGGCTATGAGAAGGAATCTGGATAGTAGGGTTACTTCGGGATGAAATCCTGGATAGTAGGGCTATGAGAAGGAACCTGAATAGTAGGATTACTTCGGGATGAAAGTATGGATAGTAGGGGTATGAGAAGGAACCTGTATAGTAGGGTTACTTCGGGATGAAAGCTTGGATAGTAGGGCTGTGAGAAGGAACTTGGGTAGTAGGGTTACTTCGAGATGAGAGCCTTTATAGTAGGGCTATGAGAAGGAACCTGGATAGTAGGGTTACATTGAAATGAGAGCCTGGATAGTAGGGCTATGATAAGGAACCTAGATAGTAGGATTACTTCGGGATGAGAGCCTGGATAGAAGGGCTATAAGAAGGAACCTGGATAGTAGGGTTACCTCGAAATCAGAGGCTGGATAGTAGGGCTATGGGAAGGAACCTGGGTCGTAGGGTTACTTCAAAATGATATTGTAGATTACTTGACCTGTTTGGTTTTAGGAACTGAGTTTCCATTAGTCGTCTACAGACGTGACCTGTATAACTGTTGGATTTGTTGAAGATAATCGTCTTTCCTCAAAAGATAACAGGGTTAATTATATGCGATGCATGAAATGTATGGTGGGATGATGTTCTCAAAATAAATGAGATTATGTTGTATGTGTTATGTATGTGCATGTCATGATGTATGAACATGAAATGCTATTGGGGTATGTCCGATTCTGGGAAAATAAATCCCTGACTGCTGCTGGAGGCTATAAAATTCTTAACTATTGTAGAGAATTGTGGTTCTTCTACTTCCTTCGGGGATGGTGAACGGAAATGACTATGCTGGAGATTTACTCTTTGTTATTCATGAATATTATGTCAGGAAGAGATTCAGTTTGAGAATAACTCTACGGAGAAATAAATCTGTTGGAGGATGAACTTCCATAGCCGAAAGGATAAACTCTGTCGAGGATTGAGCTTTTGCATCCAGAGAATAAACTCTGCTTGGGAGATAAAATTTGCTCACCCACTTGCAATTATGAAATTCGGCTGGGGGATATAGCTGTGAGGTTTCTGAATGACACCGGCTGGGGAGATTACTTCCAGTTTCGAGAAAGCCAACATCAATACTTTTGAATATTTTTACTCTGTGGAGAGTGTATGTACTGATGATTATGCTCCAAAGCTGTCTCTGTCTCGGTAGCTGTTGGGCAAGGTAATTGTCGGGTTTGACACTTCTTGTATTTTCCCCTGTTTCTGGAATTACGAGTAATTGTCTTTTGTTTCTTATGTAAATATTTATGAGCAACAATCATGTTCAAATGCATATGTCAAGAATAAATAATTGGACGTTCTTGCAAAACCAAACAGAAAAAGAAAAAACTCAAAGTTTCTCGTGAAAATGATTTTGTATTGATTTTTGAAGTTGGCTTGTAATAGGCGTTTTCGTACAATGAGTCTGACACTCTTGTAAGAGAACGCCACCGTAAAAATTCAAGCTATACAATTTTGTGTAAAAGAAAACAGCTATGTGAAACAATCCCATTGAGTTCCAACTCTTTTATCGCCCTTATGTCTTCGAGCGTCTCATCACTTTGCTACTTGGCCGAAAGTTGATTAGATTGATTGGTGTCGTCCGAGCTTGATAGTCGATACCGAAGTCTGGTCGCAAGATGATCCAATGGGACATAGTGATACGCTTTACATCCTTAACTTTTTCTAGACTACCCTTTCGGGTTTTCAGTCCACCTGAATACCCTTTTTTCCCCAAGTCGCCTTTTCAGGTTTTCGGCTTGCTGGGTTACATATTTTTTCATTTTCATCCCTTATTTTTGCCCGAACCCTTTTCGTTCACCGATAAGCCCTTATTTTTTCCTAGGCCAGTCAACCTAGCGGGTCTTTTAATTAGGCGTAGTATCTATTCACTATGTCTGCATTGACAGGGTGAGGAAGGTCGTCACCGTCCATGGTGGTTAGAATCATAGCTCCACCCCAGAAAATTTTTTTAACCACGAATGACCCTTCGTAGGTGGGAGTCCCTTTTCCCCTGGGATCACCTTGCGGCAATATGATACGCTTGATCACTAGGTACCCGTCTTAATATTCTTGACGTCTGACTTTCTTGTTAAAAGCCTTGATCATTCGCTTTTGATGCGTCTGACCATGACAGATAGCGGTAAGTCTCTTCTCGTCGATTGGATTTAGCTGATCAAGTCTAGTTTGGATCTAGTCGTCTTTGTTCAAACCTGCATCCTTCATAATCCGGAGAGAAGGTATCTAGACTTTGATGGGTATGATTTCCTCCATGCCATATACTAGAGAGTAGGGAGTTTTCCCTGTCGACGTCCGTGCTGAGGTACGGTACCCATGAAGAGCGAATGGTAACATCCCATGCCAGTCTTTGTATGTCACCGTCATCTTCTATACAATTTTCTTGATGTTCTTGTTAGCCGCTTCAACAGTGCCATTCATCTTCGGCCGATAGGGAGAAGAGTTATGATGTTGTATCTTGAACTGTTTACAGAGCTCAGTGATCATTGTGTTGTTAAGATTCGTACCATTGTCAGTAATAATTCTCTCTAGCACACCATACCGACAGATTAGATTATGTCGGATAAACCGCGCCACAACTTAGAAAAAGAGGTCATAGTAGAAAAAGAGGTCGCCTCAACCCATTTTATGAAGTAATCAATGGCCACCCTCGATGAAGCAATGTCAATTGGAAGCAGTGGGCCTGATCTTTCCGATCATGTCAATGCCCCACATTGCAAAGGGCCATAGAGCTGTTAAGACATTCAAGGGAACCAGAGGTACATGCGCCTTATCAGCGTAGATTTGGCACTTATGACAAGTTCGGGAGTGCTGATAATAATTTGCTTCCATAGTCAACCAGTAATATCCTGCCTGTAGGATCTTCTTAGGCATGGTATGTCCACCGGAATGGGTTTCGAAGGTACCTTGGTTTAGATCTGTCATAATCCTCTCGGCTTCGCTCTTGTCTACACACCGTAGTAAGGTAGAGTCATGATTGCGCTTGTAGAGAATTCCATTACCGAGGAAGAATTTCGCAGCGAACCTTCTCAAAAACTTCTTATCATTGACAGATGCCCCTTCGGGATAATCTTGAGCCTTGAGATACCTTTTGACTTCGTGAAACCAGGGTTTATCTGCTACCTCTTCAGTATCAATTTCACAGCAGTGTGTTGGTTCATCCAACCTCTCAATGGTGATTTGGGGAGCTTTGTTGTCCAACCTGAATTTGAACATAGAAGACATGGTGTTGTACCCCAAAATTTTCCCTCTCATTTTATCAAGATTCTCCTCACAAGACTTCTTAGACTCAAGACCAGATTAGGGTTTTCTCAGCTCAAGACCTCTCCTTGCACTGATAACCTGAAATTAGGGTCTGAGTTTGCACATATATTTTTGGACCTCCAATGCCTCATGAGACTTTCATACTTCATGTTGGACCTCTAAGATTGCTCATACCAAGTTTCAAGCCTTGAATCACATTTTTGACCAGTCAATGGGATAATTGACCTAAAAATCAGCTGTATTGGGGAAAAAGTCAACCATGGCCAATTTACAGTCAAACCTCATAATTTTTTACCTACATCAACATTATAGAATCATATGAACCATTTGATCAAGTTTGGACCACAACTCCTCAAGAAATTTGATCAGATCATCAAAAGGGCAAAATGGTCAAAATTAGGGTTTTGACTGAGGAAGGGCAATTTTTGATTTTTCACCCAGCCATCGGCAAATTGGGATCAATCATGGTTTCAAGGACTCAATGGCACCATCTTGACCTAATCACAGGGTTCAAAAGATCTCAAATGCATTGGATTGACAGATGAATTTTCCAATCAACTTATCAAAAATCAACTATACATTGAAAAAGTCAAACTTTGACTTTTTGGTCAAAATCAAGTGCCAAGGGTCATAATTCATCAAAACATGTCAAAATGTGAAACTTGTTCACCAAGAAACCTAATTTTGAAAGTTAGGGTTTTAATTTGAAATTATTCAAAACTTAGAATTTTTCTAAGTTATGAAAAATTCTTATTTTTTCCCAACTTTTCCCAAATTTTTCACCATGATGAAATTGGATTCAAAGAAAACTTCCAACATGAAAGTTTTAGTCCTCCATTAAATCTACAACTTTTATTCAAAAAGTTTTCCCAAAAGATGCTTGGATCTCAAGTTATGATTTTGTAAATAGGGGTCCATAAACTTTTTAACTTAGTGAAATTTTGCCCTAGTTCAGGCTGATTTTTGACCTAACTTCATGACAAATTTTCACCTAGTTCCAAGAGTAACTCAAAATTCATTTCAAATATGGATTGTAGAGCACGTTACAAGCTTTCCAAAATGTCAAAGAACTCTCCAAGATCATTTATGGTTAGGGAGAATCGAAGAAATGAAAATGGCAATTTATCACTTTTGTGCAAGGCATTTTCACAATGTTACAAGTTGCAAATCAGTTTCAAACATGCTTGTACTTGGTATTACAGGTCCTAATCCTTTATACACTTTATAATTGAATGCTAACACATTGGATATTGGCTTTATTCTGACCCATGGAGCTTTGCACAAAGAATTAATCCATTTATGGCATAAAGTTCTCAATACCATTTTCATAAAGCTTGCTTTTTCCAACTTTGCAAATCTTGAGCCATGAACCTAATCTTTTGCTACAAACAATATCCACAAATATCAGGCAACTTGTACCAACTATGTGCAGCTAGCAAGCAAGCCTGTACAGGCTTTGGCATTGTCACTTCCAACTTTTCTTCAAAAGCAAGAAACTTGGAAAAGTCAATACAACTCATCCATCCGATAAAGGAAAGCCTTGGCTTCATTTCAAACAATCTCAGAACCTTGTAATAAGCCAACACACGAATTGCTAACATCCCAAACACTCTCAAACACCAAAATCACACTTTTCTGCCCAAACAGGGCATCATCTACAGAACCTTGGCCAAATCATTATTGGCTTGTGCGTTTTGCTTTGAATTACTTCAAACATCTTCCCTACAACACACCTGAATTATCCAGGCCCCTGTCTAGAAACTGTGAGCTCAGTTTCACACTTCACCATTTTCATTTTGCAAGTTTTCAGGTTGACTTCTACAAGAAGATTCAAGCATCTACAAGGCAAGTTGAGCATTGGAGAAGCTTGAGGGAACTTCAATGAAGCTCACAAGATATTCAGGCCTCGCTCAAAGTTCCCACATTGCCATATCCAAACTCAACTGAACAATTTATTTGTCAAGTTTCTATCTCCTTATTTAGGCATCCTTAAGCTTAGGTTTGTGAAGCAAAAATGTAGTCCTTAACTTGCTTGAGTTGTACATATGCATAGTTTCCATTTATATTAACTGAGCTAAGAGTATTTGATTGTTGAAGTTCATGAAAAAATTAGGTCTAGAATTAGGGCCATTAAAATTCTCTTTGGTCTTTTAGAGTTAGGTCATGTTCTTTATATCATTGGAATCGTGAGTTCATGAGCTACCTTTTTTGTGTTATAAATTTTTTATTTTATGTAAGCATGAGAAAGAACAGGATTTGAACACAGAAGCACGCGTTTGTGAAGAGCTGGAGGACAAGGACGACCTGTTTGGGCCTGGCGCGCTTGGGCTTAGTTTTTCTGACTTTCCACACCCCCTTTTTTACTTTTGCACCCCCTAACCCTTTATTTTATATTTTTTGTATTTTCTTGCATATTTTATATTTTGGACTTTATTATTTTTTTTCTGAACATAAAAAAATCCCAAAAATATTTTCTAAATTTTTTTCAATTTATTTTATTTTTTATCTTATTTTTTGCATATAAAATTAGTTTTTATTTTAATAAATGGAAATCATTTTCTTAAAATAATTTGTAAATAATATAAAAATATCATACATTTTTATTTTTATTATTTATACACTTAAAATAATATTCTCATACATATTTCAATTTTTTAACATTTTGTATATATTATTATTATTATTATTTTTTCTTGAACAAAAATGAATAATATAGAATATATTTCTTTTAAACAAAATTAGGGTTTTTTACCCTTTCAAAAATAATCATATTATTTTTCCTTATTTTTAGGACTTAGATAATTTATTTTTCTCATACATAAAACAATTACAAAACTTTTTTTTTTGCATATTTACATTTTATTGAATATTTAAATAATTGCTTATTTATTTATTCAATAAATTCAATTGGGTTGTAATAGTGAATTAGGGTTTTATTTTGTGCAAACATCCCCTTCAAAACTTGTATCCCCCCTCCCATAATAATTGTTGTAATAGTTTAGATTTACTTTACGCAATTTATCGAATTATATACATGTTTAGTAAATTAGGGTTTGTATGATAAGACATAAATCAAACACATAGCATGACCTAAATACAAGACAAAAATGCATGAAAAATGACAACACCTTACACACAAGCACCCCTAGGGTTTCATCCACTTGGTTGCCTTAAAACAAATGGCCATGGTATGCATGCTAGGTATCTTGGCAAAAACAAAACAAAACAAAAGATCATAGTCCCTCGATGACGCTATCAAAAGTTTGCCTAAACAAAGATGATCTTAGTCCCTAAAACTTGCTAAGATACTTGGCACCATTGCTATCATGGTCATACGATGACCCACGCCCATCCTGTTTAACATCCAAAGATAGGGTTGTTTACCAATGCAATGGTAAAACAACAATGTCAAAGGAATAAAAATGCACAAGAAAGACTTTTGAGTAGGTAGATAAGCTTCTAGTTACTTGATCAAATAGCAAAACCAATCCTTGCTATTTTCAAACAAACACACACAATTTCAAAACATTTCCAAACAACTTTCAAAACATTGAAACATTTTTCAAAAGACAAACATCTTTGTATACATTCTTACGAACGGGAATCATTACAAAGATTGCCTAAACGATGGCCTCTTTTCAAAATACTTTCAAAACCGCGCAAAGCACCATTTCAAACAATTGGAAAAGCAAAGCAAGTGATCTAAACAAGTAACTAAGAGCCCATGGATAACCATAGATGAAAAGGGTGCTAGCACCTTCCCTTTTCATAATCTACCCCCCGAACTCAAGAAAACATCTCAAAGGTCTTTCCTGTCCTTTTTTACCTTTCCTTTTGGATAAAATAAAAGTCGGTGGCGACTCTTGCCAAACCGAAACATTTCTGAACACAAACAAAAAACCTCAAATCAGTTCTCCCACCGTATCACAGAACTGGAGACTTTGCTGGGGATCGTTATAAAAGTGGGGTTACCTTAGGGTTTAGATCACATTTACATGCTTATCTTGCTTGACTTGTTTGCTTTACACTTTGGTTCTTTTGTTTGGGTTTGAATCCTCTACCCAGATTTGGGAAACATTCATCAGTAAATAGCAATATGTTGTGGAAACTGTGCGGGGTATACCGACACGGTCTAAGCAATAGCTATGTTGGTGTGACATATTTATGGGTACCAGTAGCCTTTGAGTCAATCAAAGAGAATACGGGGCCGCTGAGTGATGTCATGAAGAACTAACGAACTTTTAGAACCTTTACTTGACCAACTTGGCCTTTTAGGATGTAGTGAGATGACCGGCTTTGGTGCAGTCCGAAGTTGGTAGATACTCGATACTACACTCATTGAGGTTTGTTTTCCTGGAATATTTCGGTCACCAGTAAAGTGGCTAAACTGAAACAATGAACACAGAAAACAATCTAGTGTTATTGAGCTCCTTAGAACACGGTTACTATTTCTAGGACAGGTTGAGCCAACTAAACCTCAAGAGGGTACTTACCTATGAAAGCTCATGCAAGCCTAAACTAGGAACTTGTGTGATTTGCTTGTACATACATAATTGAGCATAACATCATGAACATCATGAAGCATCATTTGCATCCACTAACCATTTCAAGGATTTTGGAAATTCATCTTTGTTCCTGTTTTGCAGTTATGGAATCACTTCGTAGGAAAACGATCCAAGTCAACCTTGTAAAAATTCCTCCGCAACTCAAGGAGCTAGCTTCAAGGATTCTTTAGAATTCTCCATTCGCTGAGAGGCATGGCCATCTTCTCAACTTAGTCACTTCTAACATAAAGGAAGACATGATGAAAGTTATTTTCCAGTTCTTTGACCCTTTGCATCACTGCTTCAGATTTCCTGACTACCAACTTGTGCCCACTTTGGAGGAATTTTATCAACTCTTGAGGATTCCTATTCTCAATCAACTACCCTTCAACGGTATGGAAAGAGATCCAAAGCCAAGTGAGATTGCTCAAGCTCTGCACTTGCACTCATCTGAGGTCACAACCCATTGGGAAACTAGAAGTGGTGTCAAAGGCGTCTTAGCAAAGTTCTTATTTGAGAAGGCCCAAAGCTGCTAGAATTCCTTAGACTTACAAGCTTTTGAGGAGATTGTAGCTCTTCTCATCTATGGGATGGTCTTCTTCCCTAACCCCGACCAACTCATAGATGTGAGTGCTGTCAAAATCTCCATGGCTCGCAACCCGGTGCCTACTTTGCTTGGAGATATCTTACACTCTTTTCACACTTGAACAATGACGAAAAGAGGTGTTCTCATGTGTTGCACTCCTCTACAGGCAAGATGGTTTATTTCTCATCTTCCCTAATCAGTCTTGAAGAATGAGCAAGGTTTGAGGTGGTCACAACGATTGATGACTCTTACACATTCAGATATTCATTGGTGTTCTCGATCCAAAGAGAATGTTATCATCATTGACCGTTATGGGGAATTTCCTAATGTCCCTCTACTTGGAATTAGGGGAGCATTACCTACAACCCCTACTTGGCTCTGAGACAATTTGGTTATGCCCGAAGGGATGGCCCACATGACATGTTGATTCCAGACTTGGTGTGATCGGTGGGAATAGAACTGACTGTTTTTAGCTGGTTTCGCGAAATGTCGCGGTAAGCAAGAGTCTCCACCGTCTTTTATGTTCTCCAACATGGAAAGGACAAAAGCACAGCAAAATTCCTTATTCGAGAATGTTTCTCGGTTCGGGAGGTAGATTTATAGAAAGGGAAGGTGTTAGCACCCTTTCTATCCGTGGTTATCCACGGGCTCTTAGGTACCTGCTCTTATGTTTTCAAAAGATGTTTGCTTTTCAAGTGTGTGTGGGTTTTGTAAAAGTTTCGTTTGAAAGATTTCTGAGTAACTCTTGTATCAGTCCTCAAGAGTGTATGAAAAATTTGTTTGAAAACTTTTTGAAAGTGTAAGGTGTGAAAAGTATTTTGTTTGTTTTGAAAAGAGTAAGTACCCATGAGTCATCTACCTACCCTAAGGAATTGAGCTGTGTAAGAGTCCTTTAGATAGTGCTATCCCACCATTGAGAGGTAGGTAGCACCATCGTTGGAGGTGTTCGGGTCAATTCGATTATCGGGACAGTGTGGTCACCAAAGCAATGGTAAGACACCTTAGAAGTAACCCTAATGTCCTAGATCCTTTTATCCGAGGCAACCGTTTTGAGGCAACTGGATCTTGAGACAAAGGGTGACCTCTAAGACGTCCTATACTTGATGACCACGTTTCGAGGCAACGAGTGAAGCGTACCCTAAGAGTGGCATGTGCTTTGTGTGTTGTTTTTCAGTTAATTGTTATCTTGTACATGTTATTTTGTGGGCTACGAGTTGTTTTTATTTACCATACATTCTTTCATGCATTTAACAGTTAGGGGGTGCGGAAAGTAAATTGCGGAAACATAAATCCTACGCTATTACAAGGCGCGGGTCTATACATCGCCAAAAATACAAAGACCCGTTTTTTGGTAAATAAGTACGGAAAGTAAATAAAAACAATAAACCTAATTACTATTACATATCTTGAAAGCAATTACATAAAAATAAACTATGCGCGAATAAAAATTAAGCGGGAATGTTCTAAGGGTGTTGACCCTTTTAAGAAAAGAAATTGAATTTTTTGGTCTTTTTGGTGATTAAATGAAATTAAAAACTAATTGTTAAACTAATTAATTATTTATTAAAAGAAAATATATTTTTTGTGTTTTTTTACGTTTTTTTATGGAATAAAAATAAAAAGAAATAAAATTAAAAGTTAATTTTACCTAATTCTAAATCTATTTTAATTATTAAGAAAAGAAGTTAAAATTGCCTAATTAAACTATTTATTTGTTAATATTTTATTTACAAAAATAATATGAGAATAATAATAATAATAATGTTAATCCTATTTTTTGATTTTTTTAAGGAAAAATATTAATTGGTTAATTGTTAATAATAAAAATAATTAAAAGGTTAATAATTAAGAAAAATGTAAAAAAAAAGGAAAAGAAAAGAATAAACCAAGGGAGGGGGGTACTGGGCTAGATGGAGGTGTGCATAGAATTCTGGCCCATTTAGAAGCCACGTTGACCATTGGAATTGAGTGGAGCGCTGTTGACTCCTGAGCATGGTGCTCTTGCTTTCTGGGCCTTTGGATCTGCATCTGTGGACACTTGGCCTGTTGGATATGTGAGGTTTATGGTGCACATCATCTTGGAATCTGCACAGAAAAGCATTTGAAAAAATAATATGGAACTATGGGGGGGGCCTGGGAATCGAACCCAGGTCCCAGAGATTACCAAACACATGGCCAACCACTGAACCAAACGCGCTTATTTGTAAACCTAATAAACAACAAATATTATATAATACAAATGCGTTATATGCTGAAACGCGCGCGCCAATTTGAATTGACCACTCCCTGATTGCCACGCCCTTCGTCTTCAACCTTTCTTGTAAACATAAAACACATAGCGGGGGTTTTAAACCCCCACAAAATGAAGGCATTCTAAAAATAGCGAATAGACGCTCGTTGAATATAAAAAAGGCGCGAGGTGTGCTTTGGCTTCGTCTTGTCACACTGATTTTGGCCATATAAGTCTCGAGGTTTAATTTTTCACTATGGGAAAAATCCCAATTTCAAAGCTCTGAAAACCCTAGGAATCAACAATGGCACTTTGCGTTTTACAGCCTTATAATCAAATTAAAATATACAGAAAGTTTCGTAACGATGTCAGCAATGCATAACAATGTTCAAAATGAATTAATGAGGCATAAAAATGGAATTTTGATTCTCAAAATTTTGGACAAACCGTGGGGGCGTGATGAGTGATTCCTTGAGGTTTTTGACTTGTTAATGATTGCAAATCGTTCTTGGGGATGTAAGGAACGTGTTTGGATCAAAAGGACTGATTGAATTGTTCTGGACAATGGTTTTCAGTTTGTCACTTTTCTTTGGGATTTTTGAAATTGCTTATGCTGTATGGGAGTATTCTAGGTCGTGTATTGGATATAGAAGGCTTGCATATATGTTTTGTAATGAGAATCAATCAGAATAATGGACCTTTAAGCCTTTGCAATGAAGTTTTGATTTTGCCATGAACACCATTAAACCACTTGCCATATTTGCTTCAAATTTGAATTTCTATGCTTGAAATAGGTCTTGCACGAGTTTGGTATGTGCTTCATGGTGTATCAAAGCTATTCAAGCCACAAAATACCCTCTATTTAATTTTCTTGATTTTTATTTGAATTTTAAAGATTTAAAATGAATTAAATCAAATAAAATTAAATAAAAATGAAAAAATTAATTTTTAATCTTGAAATAAATTGTGGGACACGTGGGAGGCATGGCCAAGCTGAACCAAGTGGAAAAAGTGGGCCCTTTTTGTCAAAAATGAAGTTTCAAGGATAGTTGACTTTGGCCATTTCACAAAAATTTCCCAACTTCTCCAATGCATATCTTGCTCAATTTTAATCATATGAACATGTTCTTGGACATTATGGAAAGGTCTTGAAGTCCTCTAACCAATGTCTTTGGTCCCATATCATTTTGATTTACCAATCTCAATTTATGGTCTTTGTCTTAAAGTGCCTTTTTGTTGACTTTTGAAAATGACCTATAATGTTGAAATTGATAACTTTTTGTGAGAGCATTTCTTGGACTTGGAATGTGAAGGTGAGTTGTAGTAAATGTCTTCCCCTTCAAGATGAGCATTAGATGGGATTTTTTTGATGAACCATGAAAAAGTTATGCTTTGGTCAAGTTACAGTTGACTTTTCAGCTGTCCAAAAATAGAAAGTTTTGCATCTTGATGATTTTTGAGCCATTCTTGTGAAATCATGGTCAAGATTTGACCAAATGATGATTGTGGCTTCAAAATAAGATGTTGACCAAAAATTTTGACTTTTGACTGTCAAATGACCATTTTACCCCTGCGGTTGACTGTGAAGCAATTAGGGTTTTTGACTGTGCAACTTGACCTTGTGAGCCTTGAAACTTGACATGTAGGTGCTTGACAATGTATATGAGCATATGGGACTTGCTTGAGCCCTTGAAAACCTCAACTTCCTTGCAAGAACCAAAACCCTAATTTGACTGGCTTAGGAGGGTGCTTGACTGTTTAGCCTTTGAGTAGACTTTGAACCATTTGAGGTGATGCTTGTCAAAACTTTGAAGGATATGGGAGGGAAAATTTTGGGGTACAAAAGTTGCCCCTGTTCAAGCTTCTTAAACCTGAGGATGTAGATTGGCCTGCGTGCCTTTCGTGATCCGAAGGTGGAAGATGATTGAACACTAGAGTGCCCAGAAATTTGCACTCACATAGTAGAGTATCAGCAGTGTGATGGCGGGAATGGGCTTATAGATGCCATTTGGAGGGATGGTGGATAGGAGGATGGGCTTATAGATGCTATCTGGAGATGTGACAGAACCTTGTCGGGAATGGGCTTATAGATGCCATTTGGAACTGTAATGGGAGGATGGGCTTATAGATGCCATCTAGGTGTCGATCGCGTAAGAGATTCCTTAGCGAGAACTTGCGTACCTGAGAAAGAAAGATAATTATCTGGCCTGTTACAGGGGTTGATCTTCAAACTCTTTATGTAGATATGCCCTGGCTGGATACAGGAATCGAATCTACAAACTCTTCAGACGTGCCCTGGCTGGATACAGGAATCAAATCTGGAATTAGACGTCAACAGATATGACCTGGCTGGATACAGGAATCGAATCTTCAAACTCTTCAGACGTGCCCTGGATGGACACAGGAATCGAATCTGGAAATAGTCGTCAACAGATATGCCCTGGCTGGATACAGGAATCGAACCTTCAAACTCTTCAGACGTGCCCTGGCTGGATACAGGAATCGAATCTGGAAATAGTCATCAACATATATGCCCTGGCTGGATACAGAAATCGAATCTGGAAATAGTCGTCAATAGATATGCCCTGGCTGGATACAGGAATCGAATCTTCAAACTCTTCAGACGTGCCCTGGCTGGATACAGGAATCGAATCTGGAATTAGTCGTCAATAGATATGCCTTGGCTGGATACAGGAATCGAATCTTCAAACTCTTCAGACGTGCCCTGGTTGGATACAGGAATCGAATCTTCAAACTCTTCAGACGTGCCCTAGCTGGATACAGGAATCAAATCTGGAATTAGTCGTCAATAGATATGCCCTGGCTGGATACAGGAATCGAATCCTCAAACTCTTCAGACGTGCCCTGGCTGGATACAGGAATCGAATCTGGAAATAGTCGTCAACAGATATGCCCTAGCTGGATACAGGAATCGAATCTTCAAACTCTTCAGACGTTCCCTGGCTGGATACAGGAATCGAATCTGGAAATGCTCGTCAACAGGTATTCCCTGGTTGGATACAGGAATCGAATCTTCAAACTCTTCAGACGTGCCCTGGCTGGATACAGGAATCGAATCTGGAAATAGTCATCAACAGATATGCCCTGGCTGGATACAGGTATCGAATCTGGAATTGCAACAGTTGATAGTAATTATCTTTGGATTGACCTTTTTCCTGAAAAGGCAAAACATCAGTTGTATGCAATGTCATGATGTTCTCAAAAATAGATGAGATTGTGTGATATGATGTGTATGTGCATGCATTGTGTATGTAAGCTGGATGTATGAAATGTGATATGTTTATGAATGAATTTTTGTCTAGGAAAATAAATCCTTGACGAATGCCGGGGCTTGAATCTTGGGCTGATGTTTGAAGAGTGAAGTTCTTCATTTCCGCTAGGGATGATGGTTGCAAGAACAAACTGGTAGGAGAAAATGACTCCGTTGGGGGATAAACTTGTTGGAGAGATTACTCTGCGGGGAATTACTCTGTGGGAAGAGGTACTTCGCTGAGGTTTTGATGAGAACTCCGCTGGGGATACCGTTGATGAGCTTTGTTGGGGATTTGATGAACTTCGTTGGGGGATAGAAAGAACTTCGTCGAGGACGATCTTTCTGTGGTTTTTAGCTGAGGATAACCCAGTTATAAGCTCTGGTGAGGAATAACCTTTGAATAAAGTCCGGGAGACGTGTTCGTGCTCTGCAGGGGTAAGCTTCCAGAATATACTGGGGATAAGCTTCCTACTGGGGAGATTGTTCAACTCTCCTAGGGAGACTATGGACTGCAATGGGGAATAGTTCCACTGGGGTGTCTGGATTCCGCCGGGGAACAATCTTATATTAAGACTGCCAGAGATGCTTGCTTAGGAACATCTGTATACTCCGGTGGGGAATATTGAGATTTTCTGGGGATACCCAACTTCCATAAGGCTGACTGTAGGCTAACTCTGCTTGGTGAGAGCGTTGCTGACTTGCTGGAGATACTGTGCCTTGTAGGGCTTATGGGAGACCAACTCTGCTTGGGGAGAGTATTGATGATTTGTCTTACTCTGCGGAGAGTGGAGGTATCTTGGTTACATTCTTCAGCTGAACTTACCTTGGTAACTTGGTGGACAGAGCAACTAGATTGCTTAGACAACTCATTATTGCCCCTGTTTCTGATGTCACCTGAAATTAACCCTTTGTTTCGTATGCAAATATTTATGAGTTAGCAATTAGTGTCAAATGCATATATCAAAAATTGAACATTGGACGTTCTTCGCAAGACAAAACAGAAAAAGGAAAAACAAATGGCAATTGGTCTGAAAAGTGAATTTGTATTGATTTTTGAATTGGCCTGTAAATAGGCGTTTATGTACAAGAGGCTGACGTCCTAGTAAGAGAATGACGCCGAACAACAGAGTTTATACAATTTTGAAAAGGAAAACAAAACAGCTATGTGAAAAATCCCATTGGGTTCCAACTCTGCTATCGCCTCTATATCTTCAAGCGTCTCATCACTTTGCTACTCGGTTGAAGATGAAGCTGATTGATTGATGCCGTCTGAACCTGATAGTTGATACCAGATTCTGGATGCAAGGTGATCCAATGAGACATAGTATTACGCTTTAATCCCTAACTTTTTCCTGGACCTCCCTTTCAGGTTTTCAGTCCACCGGGATACCCATTTTTGCCCAAGCCGCCTTTTCAGGTTTTCGACTTGCCGGGTGTACAGATTTTTTTTCATTTCATCCCTTATTTTTGCCCGAACCCTTTTGGTTCGCCGGGAAGCCCTTATTTTTGCCTAGGTGTGTCAACCTAGCGGGTCTTTAGTTTATGCGTAGTATCTTTTTACTATGTCTGCATTGGCGGGGTGAGGAAGGTCGTCACCGTCCATAGTGGTTAGAATCATAGCTCCTCCTGAGAAGACATGTTTAACCACAAATGGCCCTTCGTACGTAGGGGTCCATTTTCCCCTGGGATCACTTTGAGGAAGGATGATGCGCTTGATTACCAGGTCTCCAACTTGATACTCTTGTCGTCTGACTTTCTTGTTAAATGCCCTGATCATCCATTTTTGATACGTTTGGCCATGACAGATAGCAGTGAGTCTCTTTTCGTCAATTAGGTTTAACTGATCAAGTCGAGTCTGGATCCAGTCATGTTCGCTCAAGCCTGCATCCTTCATTATCCGGAGAGAGGGTATCTGGACTTCAATCGGCAAGACTGCCTCCATGCCATAGACCAAGGAAAAGGGAGTTGCCCCTGTTGACGTCCTTGCTGAGGTACGGTACCCGTGAAGAGCAAACGGTAATATCTCGTGCCAATCTTTATAGGTCACTGTCATCTTCTGCACAATCTTTTTGATGTTCTTATTAGCTGCTTCGACAGCCCCGTTCATCTTCGGCCGGTAGGGAGAAGAGTTATGGTGTTGTATCTTGAATTGCTCGCAGAGCTCAGTAATCATCTTGTTATTAAGATTGGTACCATTGTCCGTAATGATCCTCTCAGGTACACCGTAGCGACAGATCAGGTTATGCCGAATGAACCGTGCCACGACGTTCTTGGTTACCGTAGCGCAGGAAGCTGCTTCAACCCACTTCGTGAAGTAATTAATCGCTACTAGGATGAAGCGATGCCCGTTGGATGCCGTAGGTCTGATCTCACCGATCATATCAATGCCCCACATTGCAAAAGTCCAAGGTGCTGTCAAGACATTCAGAGGTACTGGAGGAACGTGCACCTTATCAGCATATATCTGGCATTTATGACATGTCCGAAAATGTTGGTAACAGTCAGCTTCCATTGTGGACCAGAAATATCCTGCCCGAAGGATTTTCTTTGCCACAGTATGTCCACTGGAATGTGTTCCGAAGGTACCTTCATGTAGTTCTGCCATGATCTTTTCTGCTTCAGTCTTATCCACACAACGCAGTAGGGTTGAATCATGGTTTCGCTTATATAGAATGCCATTGCTGAGGAAGAACTTTGCTGCGAACCTTCTCAGGAACTTTTTGTCGTTGATGGATGCACCTTCGGGGTATTCTTGAGCTTCCAAGTACCTCTTTACTTCATGATACCAAGGTTTTTCAGTTACCTCTTCATCCTCAAGATTACAGCAATGTGCAGGTTCGTCCAATTTCTAGATAATGATCCGGGGAGCCTCGTTGTCCCATTTGACTTTGAACATAGAAGACATCGTAGCCAACGCGTCCGCCAACTGATTCTCCTCTCTTGGGAAATGTTCAAAAGTTATCTCCGTGAAATGGGGGATCAATGTCAACACTAACTCCTTGTAAGGAATAAGGTTTGGGTGTTTCATATCCCACTCGCCTTTGATCTGATTGATCACGAGAGCGGAATCTCCGAAGACACTCAAAAACATGATCCTTAAGTCAATTGCAGCTTGAAGACCCATGATGCACGCTTCATACTCCGCCATGTTGTCGGTGCAGTTGAAATATAGCCGGGCAGTAAGTGGAGTATGAGTGCCTTTGGGGGATATGATCACAGCGCCAATGCCGTTACCCAAAGCGTTTGAGGCTCCATCAAAGTGCATAGACCACCGAGATCCTTCCTCAGGTCCTTCATCCGGTCCAGGTACTTCACAATCAGTCACTACCATGATATCCTCGTCTGGAAATTCAAAGTTCATAGATTGGTAGTCGTCCACTGCCTGGTGTGCCAAATGGTCTGCCACTACACTTCCCTTAATTGCTTTCTGAGTCGTGTACTGGATGTCGTATTCCGTCAAGATCATCTTCCATCTTGCTATTCTTCCGGACAGAGCAGGCTTTTCGAAGATGTACTTGATTGGATCCATTTTTGAAATCAACAGAGTAGTGTGAGTCAACATATACTATCTCAGCCGGCGAGCAGCCCATACCAAAGCGCAGCAAGTTTTCTCGAGCAGTGAGTATCGGGTCTCACAGTCAGTAAACTTTTTGCTAAGGTAATAAATGGCATGCTCTTTTCGGCCGGACTCGTCATGCTGCCCCAGCATACACCCCATTGAGCTGTCAAGTACTGTCAGGTATAAGATTAGAGGTCTCCCTTCAACCGGTGGCATAAGGATGGGTGGTTCTTGGAGATACTCTTTGATTCTTTCGAAAGCAGCCTGACATTCATCATTCCAACGTACTACCTGATCTTTCTTCAGCAGCTTGAAGATTGGTTCACAGGTAGCAGTTAGGTGCGAGATGAATCGGGCAATGTAGTTCAGCCGTCCTAGAAAGCCTCTGACTTCCTTCTCTGTCTTGGGATCTGGCATCTCTTGTATGGCTTTCACCTTGGCAGGGTCCACTTGAATACCTTCGTCGCTCACGACGAAGCCTAGCAATTTTCCAGATCTTACCCCAAAGGTGCACTTGTTTGGGTTCAACCTCAGCTTGTACAACTTCAGACGGTCAAACAGCTTCCGTAAATGGTCAAGGTGTTCCTCCTCAGTTTGGGACCTTGCAATCATATCGTCAACATATACTTCTATCTCATGATGGATCATGTCATGAAATAAAGCAACCATGGCACGTTGGTAGGTTGCCCCAGCATTTTTCAACCCAAAAGGCATGACCTTGTAGCAAAAGGTGCCCCACTGAGTAACAAAAGTGGTCTTCTCCATGTCTTCAGGAGCCATCTTGATTTGGTTATATCCGGAGAAACCGTCCATGAAGGAGAACACCTTGTGCTTAGCAGTATTGTCAACCAGAGTGTCGATGTGAGGCAAGGGGAAATCATCCTTAGGGCTTGCCCTGTTCAAATCCCTGTAATCAACACACATTCTTTCCTTACCATCTTTCTTCGGCACCGGAACCACGTTGGAAACCCATTGAGGGTAAGAAGTTACTGCAAGAAAACCGGCGTCAAATTGCTTCATAACCTCAGCTTTGATTTTCTCGGACATCTCTGGACGCATACCGCAGACCTTCTGTTTAACCGGAGGGCAGTCTTCCTTGGTAGGCAGGTGATGAACTACAATGTCGGTATCCAACCCAGGCATGTCTTCGTAAGACCAGGCGAAGATTTCCAAATAGTCATGCAGCATCTGAATCAAACGTTGTTTCACACTAGCCTCCAGATTGGCACCAATCTTGACTTCCTTTCTGTCTGTCTCAGTACCCAGATTTACCGTTTCCACTGGCTCTTCATGTGGCTGAATGGCCCTCTCTTCCTGGAGTAACATTCTTGCAAGCTCGCCAGGAACCTCGCAATCATCTTCACCTTCGTCTTCAGCTAAGTTGATCGGATTTTCGAAGTCATAACTGGCAGTAGCAGAGTCGTTACCAGTGAGATCCAGAGTGGATTGGAACCTGTATGAGTGAGTGTGTGTAAATACAGCTGTTTTGCAATATATAAAGAAAGAAAGGGAGCGCAAGATTTGAAATGTGAAAAACGTCCAATGCTTTTATTCATGATATATGGAAGTGACAAATAACAAGCCCTCACAAATAAAACCACGGTGCCCCGGTTAAGACACTGGGCCATAGAGTTTAGTAATATTGTTTGTTACAACTTTAAAACAAAAGAGTTCATTACTGGGTGACAAAAGTAATAGGGGTAAAGTCTTTTGCAGTCCAGTTGCTAGGTCCACCGTTGGTCGTTGGGTAGATCCAGCTGTCAAATTCAGATTCGTCCGCTTCGTCCTCAATAGCTTTCACTCCCGAGTTGGTGATGAGCACAGGAGGTCTTCCAATCCTTGCCTTGCGCACAGCCTTCTGAGCTTCCTTCTCAATCACAGCCCGGGCATCCTTTAAGGAAGCCATCTTCAAAGGAGAGTCTTCTTCAGTCACTGTCTCTGCTGCTGCCAATGTTTGAGGCACCTCTTCAAAGTGTTGAAAGGGGGTCTCAATGAACTCCCCATCCATTTCTACGTACCTGAAGGAGTTGCGGTGGCTGACCATGTATTCCTCTTCCCCTTGCACTGTTACGATCTTCCCCCTTACCGGGTACTTGAGCTTCTGATGCAATGTTGAAGTCACAGCTCCAGCCTTGTGGATCCATGGGCGACCCAGCAAACAAGAATAGGATTGACGGATGTCCATCACATAGAATTTTGAGTCAAATACCTGTGAACCAACCCTGATTGAGATGTCAACCTCACCATGTACCATCCTTTTGGACCCGTCAAAGGCCCGGACAACGATGTTACTTGGTTTGAGCTCTAAACCCTTACAGTCTAGCCTGTCTAGAGCTTTCTTGGGTAGCACATTTAATGAAGAACCAGTGTCAACCAGCACATGAGCAAGAGCAGTGCCCCTGCATTCAATGGAGACATGCAGGGAATCATTATGATTCTTCCCCTTGGCCGTCAGATCAGCATCAGAGAAACCCATACCATTATCAGCAGTTAAGTTGGCCACACAGTCGGTGAATTGATCAGTAGACATTTCTTGTGGTACGTGGGCCGTGTTCAGGAAGCAATCAGGGCCTTGGCATGGGCCTCTGAACATATCAATAGTGATAGCATAGAGATTTTAGAGGGGGTGTGCCCCAGCTGTTCAACGACGTTGAAATCACTCTTTTTGATAATTTTGAGGATCTCTTCCATCTCTTGCTTGGAAGCCTCAACAGTGGTCTTTGGTGCCTCCGTCCGGGCAGGCTCATCAGTAGCAATTCCCTTACCCCGAGCGTCAGATGGCTCGGCAGCAGGGGTAGAAACTTGATCAGGAGGGGAAACAGGCACACTGGCAGGTGTGATGACAAGAGGCCTCTGAATTGCTGGAGGTGCAATGTCTGGTGAGAACAGTCTTCCACTACGAGTGACCTTAGCAGGCCCGGTGATGTTGGTGACACAGGTACTAGTATTGAATTCTTGTTTCACTCCCATAACATAAACATCTGCCCCATAGTGCCATGGGACAGCTTTATCAGACTTGTAGGGGATGGGCTCCGGAACAGTAATGGTTATAGGAGCAATCTTGTGAACAGGCATAATTTTGATAGGCTTCTTTGAAGGAGCCTTGGAAGGGTTGTTGAAAATGGTGACAATTGAGACTTCTTCAACAGGGGCAGCAGGAACAGCAGGAATAGCTATCTTTTTGAACAAGATTTCTTTGCTATCTATCAGGTTCTGGACGCCTGACTTCAGCAAAGGACAAACAACAAGTGAATCAGCATATAAATGGCAACCTTTACTACATCCCGGAAATAAACCGGCTAGCAACAGGTTCCTCTTGACGGTTAACAGCGGAGTAGCAACATCATCCTAATAAGCTACATACAGATCCTCCTCAACAGCATTCACTCCATGCCGGGGCATGGGAGCGGTCACAACATTCGGCCTTTCGGGAGCCTCGAACTGTATTTCCTTAGCATCAATAAGGTCCTGAACCTTATTCCTTAGGGCCCAACAATCATCAGTAGAATGTCCCGGGCTATCAGAGTGATAAGCGCAACGGGCGTTGGGGTTGTACTTCGGAGATGCTGTGTTTACCACCTTCGGAGCTTCCTTGACAGTTACCAGGCTAGTTGACAGCAGTTGCGGTAATATCTGAGAGAGAGTCAGGCTGAGCCGAGTATACTGTCTTTTGGGCCTCTCAGCTCTTGGCTGGTTGTATTGCTGAGGAGCAGCAGCAGGCTTAGAAATAACCACCGCGTTGACAGCTTGGCGGCGTTCTGGTTTGTTCTGCCTCCTTGGACCATACACAACACTGGCCTCCTTCTTGAAGGGCTTCTTTTCAGTATTTGAGGAGGCACCCTTCTGTATCTTCCCCGATTTGATACCAGCTTCGATCCTCTCACCAGTCAGGATCAGGTCTATAAACCCAACAGAGGAATTACCAATGAGATGGTTGAAGAATGGACCAGATAGGGTCCCCAAGAACATGTCCACTAATTCACGATCTGTCAACGGTGGCTGCACCCTGCCAGCTAGATCTCTCCATTTCTGTGCGTACTCCTTAAAACCTTCACCCGTTCCCAGTGACATACCCTGGAGTTGGGTACGCGTGGGAGCGAGGTCGGAATTATATTGATACTGCTTGTAAAAAGCAGTGGCCAAATCCTTCCAGTTACGAATGTTGGTTCCATCCAGCTGATAGAACCATTCGAGATGAGTCCGTGAAAGACTCTCCTGGAAGAAGTGGATCCATAAGTTCTTGTCTGCTGTGTAAGGCTGGATCTTCCTTACATAAGAACGGAGGTGCATCTTAGGGCAGGAAGCCCCATCATACTTCACAAAGGCATGCGCCTTAAACTTGTGTGGGATCACCACCCTAGAAGATAACCCCAAGTCTCCGAAATCCAACCCAGGCACACGTTGAATCTCCATAGCATTTAACCTGTCCTCCAGTTGCTTGTACCGGTCCTCAGCAGGAGGGTATTGTTCATCGCTGAAATCTGTCTCGGTGTCAGAGACCACAGGACTAGGAACCTCTCTCCCTTGGTGACTGCCTTCCCCCACAGATGGAGTAGTCCTCTCAGCTTCATTTTGCAATGTATTCCCGAGTCTGCGTCCAGTGTTGAACAGCACAGTCCTCTTCTTCTTTTTCTTCTTCAGGAGTAAAGCCTTTAGCTCTTGTTGTCCTTGGGCCATGTTCATGACCATCTCCTGAAATTGGGCGTTCTGGGCCTGGAGGGCCTTGATAGCTTGCTCGGTAGTTGGTTCAGGATTCATGATGACTGAGTGCTGAAATAAACAACGAAGAAGATTAAGCAACCTGTAGAAAAAGGGTACCTGTTATGCACATGATGCATGATATGCTATTTATGCAATGCATTCAAGGGTTCGAAGGTTCAAATTCGTTGTAGCCAAAAAAAGGAACACACTTTTTATTAGGAAATAATTTGTTCAGTACATCAGGGCCTCATGGGAAAAACATTACAAAATAATTAATCCCAAAAGACACTGCGCATCCTCTTTGGAGCAATGTAAGTGTTGAGGGTCTTTTCCTCGTGCAGTAGGCGGGTGAGCTCCAAGACCTTCTTCTCACTGGCATGTAGATTGGTTTCAAGAGAATCCCGTTCTTCCTTGAGTTTGATCCAGCTCTTTTGCATTTCTTCCCAAGACGTTGGCATGTCAGGATGTTGAATGGTGTATGGCACCTCTCCTTCAAAAACTGGCTCTTTGATTACAGGGAGAACATGAGGATATGGCATCACCAGCTTCTGGGAGCGGGCTCGTACCCACTTGAGATAAGGCTCCAGGGGGATGGAGTTCTTGTGCCCCAGTGTCTTGCTATCTACCCTGTTGGGCATCCTCCAAGCTCTGATAAATCTCTGGAGAAGTCCTTGTGCATCGTTGTCGAAGTCAAAAACTATGTCAGGAATCAACATATCATGAGGGCCATCCCTCCGAGCATATCCAAACTGCCTCAAAGCCAGACAGGGGTTGTAAGTAATACCTCCTCTGATTCCAAGTAAAGGAACATTAGGATACTCCCCGCAACGATCAATGATAGTGACATTCTCTCTGGACCGAGGACACCAATGTATGTCAGCATGTGTAAGAGTCATCAATCGTTGTGACCATCTCAAACCCTGCTCGTTCTTCAAAACTGATTGCGGAAGGTGCGAAATAAACCACCTTGCCAGGAGAGGAGTGCAGCACATGAGAACACCTCTCTTTCTCATGGTTCGAGTGTAACATGAGTGAAGGATGTCCCCAAGCAACGTAGGTATAGGATTCCTGGACATAAAGATCTTGACAGCATGGATATCTATAAACTGATCTGGATGAGGGAACAACACCAACCCATAGACGAGGAGTGCCACAACTTCTTCAAAACCTTGTAGGTCAAGGGAGTTCCAACATTCTTGTGCTTTCTCAAACAGAAACTTGGCCAAGAACCCTTTGATACCACTTCTAACTTCCCAATGTCCCTTAATGTCAGATGGTTGTAGGCATAATGCTTTAACAACCTCTTCAAGTTTTGGTTCCTTTTCTGTACCGTTGTAGGGTAGTTGACTGAGGATAGGAATCTTGAGAAGCTGGGAAAACTCTTCCAAAGTAGGCACCAATTGATAATCTGGGAAAGTAAAACAGTGGTGCAGAGGGTCGAAGAACTAGAACAACACTTTCACCATATCCTCTTCAATGTTGGTATTGACCAAGCTGATGAGTCTACCATGCCTTTCACTGAAGGAAGAGTTCTCGGGAATCCTGGATGTAAGTTCCTTAAGCTGAGGAGGGACCCTGACAAGGTTGACCTGAGTTGTCTTTCTGCGGATAGTTTCCATGTCCTACAAAACAAGAACAAAGATGAAGATTCGAACCCCTGAAGTGGTTAGTCAATGCATATGATGCTGTATGATGTTATGATGCTATGATAAAAGCACACCACAAGTATTTACAAAATCAAACATGGTAAAGCACACAAGTCACACCACAGCCCTTAGAGTTTAGGCTAGCATGAAGTTTGGGGTACTACCCTCTTGAAGTTGGTGGGCTCAAAACCTGTCCTATCAGAAGTAACCGGGTTCTAAGGAGCTCAATATCATTGGGTTATTTTTTATGTTCATTGTTTTGATTTAACCACTGAACTTGCGATCAAAATATTCCAAGAAAATAACCCTCAATGAGTGTAGTATCGAGTATCAACCAACTTCGGACTGCACCAAAGTCAGTTATCTCACTACCCCTAAAGAGGCCAAGATGGTTCAATTAAGGTTCCTAAGGTCAGTTGATGCTTCACGACACCACGCGGCGGCCCCGTACTCTCCTTGACTTGACTCAAGGGTTACCGGTACTCACCAAAGTGCCACATCAACGTAGCAAACTGCTTCAACCGTGTCGGTATACCCCGCACAGTTCCCTCACAGTTTGTTGCTACTTTCTAAGAAGGTATCCCCCAGATCCGGGTTAGGATCTATGAAACTCCCAAAACAGGCCCACAATATTAAAGCAAACAGATCAAGCAATTGAAAACATGATGATGAACTATTCCTAAGGTACACCCCACTTATTACATCCCCAGCAGAGTCGCCAGTTCTGTGATCAGTGGGAATAGAACTGACTGTTTTTAGCTGGTTTCGCGAAATGTCGCGGTAAGCAAGAGTCGCCACCGTCTTTTATGTTCTCCAACATGGAAAGGACAAAAGCACAGCAAAATTCCTTATTCAAGAATGTTTCTCGGTTCGGGAGGTAGATTTATAGAAAGGGAAGGTGTTAGCACCCTTTCTATCCGTGGTTATCCACGAGCTCTTAGGTACTTGCTCTTATGTTTTCAAAAGATGTTTGCTTTTCAAGTGTGTGTGGGTTTTGAAAAAGTTTCGTTTGAAAGATTTCTGAGTAACTCTTGTATCAGTCCTCAAGAGTGTATGAAAAATTTGTTTGAAAACTTTTTGAAAGTGTAAGGTGTGAAAAGTATTTTGTTTGTTTTGAAAAGAGCAAGTACCCATGAGTCATCTACCTACCCTAATGAATTGAGCTGTGTAAGAGTCCTTTAGATAGTGCTATCCCACCATTGAGAGGTAGGTAGCACCATCGTTGGAGGTGTTCGGGTCAATTCGATTATCGGGACAGTGTGGTCACAAAAGCAATGGTAGGACACCTTAGAAGTAACCCTAATGTCCTAGATCCTTTTATCCGAGGCAACCGTTTCGAGGCAACTGGATCTTGAGACAAAGGGTGACCTCTAAGACGTCCTATACTTGATGACCACGTTTCGAGGCAACGAGTGAAGCGTACCCTAAGAGTGGCATGTGCTTTGTGTGTTGTTTTTCAGTTAATTGTTATCTTGTACATGTTATTTTGTGGGCTACGAGTTGTTTTTATTTACCATACATTCTTTCATGCATTTAACAGTTAGGGGGTGCAGAAAGTAAATTGCGGAAACATAAATCCTACGCTATTACAAGGCGCGGGTCTATACATCGCCAAAAATACAAAGACCCGTTTTTTGGTAAATAAGTACGGAAAGTAAATAAAAACAATAAACCTAATTACTATTACATATCTTGAAAGCAATTACATAATAATAAACTATGCGCGAATAAAAATTAATCGGGAATGTTATAAGGGTGTTGACCCTTTTAAGAAAAGAGATTGAATTTTTTGGTCTTTTTGGTAATTAAATGAAATTAAAAACTAATTGTTAGACTAATTAATTAATTTATTAAAAGAAAATATATTTTTTGCGTTTTTTACGTTTTTTTATGGAATAAAAATAAAAAGAAATAAAATTAAAAGTTAATTTTACCTAATTCTAAATCTATTTTAATTATTAAGAAAAGAAGTTAAAATTGCCTAATTAAACTATTTATTTGTTAATATTTTATTTACAAAAATAATATGAGAATAATAATAATAATAATAATGTTAATCCTATTTTTTTATTTTTTTTATGAAAATATTAATTGGTTAATTGTTAATAATAAAAATAATTAAAAGGTTAATAATTAAGAAAAATGTAAAAAAAAGGAAAAGAAAAGAATAAACCAAGGGAGGGGGTACTGGGCCAGATGGAGGTGTGCATAGAATTCTGGCCAATTTAGAAGCCACGTTGACCATTGGAATTGAGTGGAGCGCTGTTGACTCCTGAGCATGGTGCTCTTGCTTTCTGGGCCTTTGGATCTGCATCTGTGGACACTTGGCCTGTTGGATATGTGAGGTTTATGGTGCACATCATCTTGGAATCTGCACAGGAAAGCATTTGAAAAAATAATATGGAACTATGGGGGGGCCTGGGAATCGAACCCAGATCCCAGAGATTACCAAACACATGGCCAACCACTGAACCAAACGCGCTTATTTGTAAACCTAATAAACAACAAATATTATATAATACAAATGCGTTATATGCTGAAACGCGCGCGCCAATTTGAATTGACCACTCCCTGATTGCCACGCCCTTCGTCTTCAACCTTTCCTGTAAACATAAAACACATAGCGGGGGTTTTAAACCCCCACAAAATGCAGGAATTTTAAAAATAGCGAATAGACGCTCGTTGAATATAAAAAAGGCGCGAGGTGTGCTTTAGCTTCGTCTTGTCACACTGATTTTGGCCATATAAGTCTTGAGGTTTAATTTTGCACTATGGGAAAAACCCCAATTTCAAAGCTCTGAAAACCCTAGGAATCAACAATGGCACTTTGCGTTTTATAGCCTTATAATCAAATTAAAATATACAGAAAGTTTCGTAACGATGTCAGCAATGCATAACAATGTTCAAAATGAATTAATGAGGCATAAAAATGGAATTTCGATTCTCAAAATTTTGGACAAACCGTGGGGGCGTGATGAGTGATTCCTTGAGGTTTTTGACTTGTTAATGATTGCAAATCGTTCCTGGGGATGTAAGGAACGTGTTTGGATCAAAAGGACAGATTGAATTGTACTGGAGAATGGTTTTCAGTTTGTCACTTTTCTTTGGGATTTTTGAAATTTCTTATGCTGTATGGGAGTATTCTAGGTCGTGTATTGGATATAGAAGGCTTGCATATATGTTTTGTAATGAGAATCAATCAGAATAATGGACCTTTAAGCCTTTGCAATGAAGTTTTGATTTTGCCATGAACACCATTAAACCACTTGCCATATTTTCTTCAAATTTGAACTTCTATGCTTGAAATAGGTCTTGCACGAGTTTGGAATGTGCTTCATGGTGTATCAAAGCTATTCAAGCCACAAAATATCGTCTATTTAATTTTCTTGATTTTTATTTGAATTTTAAAGATTTAAAATGAATTAAATCAAATAAAATTAAATAAAAATGGAAAAATTAATTTTTAATCTTGAAATAAATTGTGGGACACGTGGGAGGCATGGCCAAGCTGAACCAAGTGGAAAAAGTGGGCCCTTTTTGTCAAAAATGAAGTTTCAAGGATAGTTGACTTTGGCCATTTCACAAAAATTTCCCAACTTCTCCAATGCATATCTTGCTCAATTTTAATCATATGAACATGTTCTTGGACATTTTGGAAAGGTCTTGAAGTCCTCTAACCAATGTCTCTGGTCCTATGTCATTTTGATTTACCAATCTCAAGTTATGGTCTTTGGATTAAAGTGCCTTTTTGTTGACTTTTGAAAACGACCTATAATGTTGAAATTGATAACTTTTTGTGAGAGCATTTCTTGGACTTGGAATGTGAAGATGAGTTGTAGGAAATGTCTTCCCCTTCAAGATGAGCATTGGATGGTATTTTTCTGATGAACCATGAAAACGTTATGCTTTGGTCAAGTTACAGTTGACTTTTCAGCTGTCCAAAAATAGAAACTTTTGCATCTTGATGATTTTTGAGCCATTCTTGTGAAATCATGGTCAAGATTTGACCAAATGATGATTGTGGCTTCAAAATAAGATTTTGACCAAAATTTTTGACTTTTGACTGTCAAATGACCATTTTACCCCTACAGTTGACTGTGAAGCAATTAGGGTTTTTGACTGTGCAACTTGACCTTGTGAGCCTTGAAACTTGACATGTAGGTGCTTGACAATGTATATGAGCATATGGGACTTTCTTGAGCCCTTGAAAACCTCAACTTCCTTGCAAGAATCAAAACCCTAATTTGACTGGCTTAGGAGGGTGCTTGACTGTGTAGCCTTTGAGTAGACTTTGAACCATTTGAGGTGATGCTTGTCAAAACTTTGAAGGATATGGGAGGGCAAATTTTGGGGTACAAAACTTGGTTTTTGACTTCGACAACGACGATCAAGGACTGCGACAAAGGTTTATTCGAGCTTGGAGGATGCCTAACAAGGTAGATAGTAAGACCTTGAGACACAAGAATTCCATCCCCCTTGAGCCTTACCTCAAGTGGGTACGAACCCGCGCCCAAAGTCTTATGATGCCTTACCCCTCCATTCTCCCTGTGATTATAGAGCCTGTTATGGAAGGAGAGGTTCCATACACCCTCCTACATCCTGACATGCCAACATCACTCGAAGATCTGCAAAGGAGTTGGATACAGCTCAAGGGAGAACGCGATACTTTTGAATCCCAATTCTACGCAAGCAAGAAGAAGGTTTTGGAACTTACTCGTCAACTTCACGAAGAGCAGACTCTTAACACCTACATTGCACCAAAGAGGATGCACAACGTCTTTTTACCTTAGAATTTGGTATTATTTTTCCCATGGGGCATTGATGTATTAACAATTCTATCTTATTAATATGACGTGTGTTTCTTTTTTGTTTAAAACAAATTTGAATTTCTGAATCCTTGAAAGCATTACATGAATACATATCATTCATCATATGCATAAGAAGGTCTCCACACCAAGTTTCCTCATCCCTCTACTGTTTATTTCAGCAAGATGGATATTAAACAAACAGTTAAAGACTTGCAAGCTCAGAATTCACAATTCCAACAGCTACTCCTGACCTTGGCTAAGGGGCAGGAGTAGCTCAAGACTTTGCTAGAGGACGAAAAAGAGAAAAAGAAGAAGAAGAGAGCTGGTGTGGCTACCATGGGTAGAAGGTTTGAAGGTCAAGCCAGAAGGGTACTAGATTTTACATCAACCTCTGAGGAAGGGGAGAGAACGGGTAAGGAGACCGCAGTGCCTTCAGATTCGGAAGCTGAAGAAGAGGAAGATGAGGATTACTCTGAACAACAATACCCTCTTGCAGATGAAAAATACAAAAATCTGGAAGAGCGTCTAGCTGCCATGGAGATATAGAGAGTGCCTGGGCTGGACTTTGAAGAGTTAGGGTTGGTATCTGGAATTGCAATCCCTCATAAGTTTAAATTACCTCTATTTCCCAAGTATGATGGGCTGTCTTGTCCCAAGATGCACCTACGATCTTATGTCAGGAAATTTCAACCACATTCTTCTGACAAAGACCTGTATGTCCACTTTTTCCAAGACAGTTTGTCGGGGACGCAGCTGGATTGGTTCTACCAGTTGGAGAGGTCTTATGTGCATAATTGGGAAGACATGGCATCCGCCTTCTATAAACAGTATCAATACAATGCGGACTTAGCACCAACTCGTACTTAATTACAGAGTATGGGCATGGTCTCAAATGAAGGCTTCAAAGAGTATGCCCAAAAATAGAGAGACTTGGCAGGACGAGTACAACCACCTCTATCTGAGAGAGAGCTAATAGACATGTTCTTGGGAACTCTGTCAGGACCTTTCTTTAATCATCTGATTGGAAGCTCCTCTGCGGGATTCACCGAGTTGATTCTAATTGGTGAGAGAGTTGAAGCCGACCTAAAAAGCAGGAAAATTCAAAAAGATGCATCTGCTTCCGCTACCATCAAAAAGACTTTTCCGGCAAAGAAGGAAGTATTAGTTGTCTACTCCCAAAGAGGTCAAGGAAGAGTTGAGCGCCGGCCAGCGGTGGGGGCCGTAATGATTCAGAAGTCTGCAGCTGATCAGCCTAGAAACAATCAACCCAGAACTAACCAAACAAGGGTGGAAAGGCCTGTACGGCAATTCACCCGGATAAACATGAATCCCGCTCAGGTTTTACCCCATCTCTTGAAGTTAAACCTTGCTAGTTTTAAAGAGGCTCCGAAGAACCCGAATATTGCTTCTTTGTACTACCATTCAAACGCCAAGTGCGCTTCTCATTCAGAGAGCCCGGGGCATGACACGAACAATTGTTGGGCCCTCAAGAATAAGATTCAAGATTTGATAGACGGTAAAGAAGTTTAATTCAACGCCCCTGAAAAGCCAATGTAATCTCTGCTCCAATGCCAAAGCATGGCCATAATGCCCATGCTGTTGAGGAGGATCTGTTTGTTGCTACTGTTGATGATTTGATAACTTCGCTACCGATAATCAAGTTTAACTTGCTGAAGGCTGGGATTTTCCCAGGTTGTGAAGAAGATTGATGCCTTTGTTCATCCTTACCAATCGACTGTCCATTGTTGAAGTTAGGCATCCAACGCCTAATGGATAACCAAGAAATCATTTTTGAAAAGACTCCTTTTACACTGACTCCTGTCAATGATGTTTCAATAATAACCATATCCGCCAATCTTTCCAAGGTCTCCAAAAGACCTGTTAAGATTACATCCGCTCCAAAGACTGCACCTTTGAAGATAACCATGCCCGGGCCAGTCCCGTACAAGTCCGACAGATCAGTACCGTGGAACTATGGTGGAGAAATTTACTATCACGATATTAAACAAATTGAATCAACTGAAGAGAGTTCTGATGAACAGACTTCTGACATTGAAAACATTGCTGGAATGAGCAAAATCACCCGCACTGGAAGAATTTTCTCACCAGAGATTGCCCCTCCAAAGGCATTCTTTGGACCCTCAGCTGCTCCTAAGGTTACCCCTGTATCGGTAAACATATCTGCGAGAACTCCAATTATTGAAGAAGTTGTAACTCCTGTGGTTGTCCCCTCTACTGCTGCTGATGATAGAGGGAAAGGGATCCAAGAAGAGCCCGTCAGGACGAGGGCTCAGCCATTGGTCATGCCTGAAACCTCTCAAAAAGAAATGGGAGAGATTTTGAAAATAATCAAGAAAACCGATTATGATGTTGTGGAACAACTGGGGCAAACCCCCTCAAAGATCTCAATGTTGGCCCTGCTTCTTGGTTCAGAGGCTCATGCTAAAGCTTTGATAAGATTCTTGAAGACGGCCCACATGCCACAGGAAACCTCCGTGGATCGGTTCCAGGAATGTGTAGCTAGCTTAACAGCTGACAATGGTCTAGGATTCTTCGATGCTGATTTAACATCCAAAGGGAGAAAACATAATGACACTTTTCATGTCTCGGTGGAATATAGAGGGACTACCCTAGCACACGTACTGGTAGACACTGGTTCATCGCTGAACGTCTTGCCAAAGAAAGCCTTGGATAGACTGTATTGTGAAGGTTTAACCTTGAAGCCCAGCAATATAATTGTCAGAGCCTTTGATGGTTCTATATTGTCAGAGCCTTTGATGGTTCTAAAAGGATGGTCCACGGGGAGGTGGACATCCCGATTAAAGTGGGAACTGAAACCTTCAACTCCATATTCTATGTGATGGACATCCATCCTTCCTATTCTTGCTTGTTGGGAAGACCCTGGATTCACAATGCTGGAGCCTTCACTTCTACTCTGCATCAAATGCTAATGTACCATGTCGAGGGGAAAATTATAACTGTTCACGGCGAAGAGGAATACATGATAAGCCATCTAAATTCTTTTCGCTATGTAGAATTAGATGGCGAATTCATCGAAACCCCTTTCCATCATTTTGAAGAGGTAGCTCAGGAGATTGCTGCAACTAAGACAGTGTCTTCTGTACCCATGATTACCAGACCTCCGCCTCGGATGTCGTCTCTCAAAGATGCAAAGGCTGTGATTGAAGAAGGAGGAAGCACAATCTGGGGGCAGCTCCCATACTTTCCTTACAAATCAGATAAATTCGGCTTGGGGTTCACTTCTTCTTCTCAAAGGGTTGTACGCCGTGCCCGTGCTGGAATGCCACCAGTGAAGATCACCCATCATGGAGTCAATGCTTTGGAGGATAGTGAAGAGGAGAGCAGCCTGGAAGACTGGATTTTTCCAACTGTTGACGGAGGACTGTGCAACTGGGAAGAAAAAGACTTTGTTCCGATTACTTTCATACCGCAATAATTTATCTTTCAAACATTTCTGTTGGTTTGTAATAATTCTCAAACAATTCGTACACTTTTAATGAATCATGGACGTTTTCATGGACATTTTCATACCGCAGTAATGAATCATGGACATTTTTAATCTTCATATGCCATTTTAATGAATCATGGACGTTTTCACATATAAACTTTTGTGTTCATTGTCTTTCTTTTTACATTTTTATTTGTTTAAAGGTGTCTATCCCTTACACACACCCACACTCACAAATGCAGGTACCCTTCCATTCCGGATTCCATGGGTAACAATTCTGCTATGGCCTTCAGTGACTCTGAAGATCTGGTCTATCATGCCGAATACGAAGGTGAGGAAGATTGTGAGGTGCCGGGAGAATTGGCTAGACTGCTTCAACAGGAAGAAAGGGCTATTCTACCTCATGAGGAGCTGTTAGAGACAATCAAATTGGGTACTGAGGAAGACAAAAAAGAAGTCATAGTGGGTGCCAACCTAGAGCCAAGTGTCAAAGAGCGCTTAATTCAGCTGTTACATGAATATGTTGAGATGTTCTTCTGGTCATACGAAGACATGCTGGGACTCGATACAAATATTGTGATTCATCGTCTACCTACAAGAGAAGATTGTCCACCAGTTAAACAGAAAGTCCGCCGCATGAGGCCCGACATGTCAGAAAAAATCAAAGCAGAAGTTATGAAGCAGTTCAATGCTGGATTTCTTGCTGTTACTTCCTATCCATAATGGGTTGCTAACATTGTGCCCATGCCTAAGAAGGACGGAAAAGTGAGAATGTGCATGGATTATAGAGAATTAAACAGGGCCAGCTCATTGACATCCTGGTTGACAACACAGCTCAGCACAAGGTATTTTCTTTCATGGACTGATTTTCAGGTTACAACCAGATCAAAATGGCACCTGAAGACATGGAGAAAACTACTTTTGTTACACAATGGGGTACGTTCTACTACAAAGTGATGCCATTCGGACTGAAGAATGTCGGGGCAACCTATCAACGCACCATGGTAGCTTTGTTTCATGATATGATACATCATGAGATAGAGGTGTACGTAGATGACATGATAGCCCGATCACAAACGGAAGAAGAACACCTTGACCATTTGAAAAAGCTGTTTGTCAGGTTGAAGGAGTACAAGCTAAGGTTAAACCCTAACAAGTGCACATTCGGAGTCCAATCCGGTAAACTCTTGGGTTTCATTGTCAGCAACAAAGCCATTGAGGTTGATCCTGCCAAAGTCAAAGCTATACAAGAAATGCCTGCTCCTCGCACTGAGAAGGAGGTCAGGGGTTTCTTGGGACGCCTAAACTACATTGCTAGGTTCATTTCTCACCTAACATCTACTTGTGAACCAATCTTCAAGTTGTTGAAGAAAGATCAGGTAGTTAAATGGAACGATGACTGTCAAGTTGCTTTCGATAAAATCAAGGAGTATTTGCTAGAACCTCCTATCTTGATGTCACCCGTCGAAGAAAGACCGCTAATCATGTATCTGACTGTTTTGGATAACTCAATGGGGTGCGTATTGGGCCAACATGACGAGTCTGGCCGAAAAGAGCATGCCATTTATTACCTTAGAAAAAAGTTTACCGACTGTGAAACAAGATATTCACTGCTCAAGAAAACTTGCTGCGCTTTGGTATGGGTTGCTCGCCGGCTAAGGCAATATATGTTTACTCATACCACTTTTCTGATATCTAAGATGGATCCGATAAAGTACATCTTCGAAAAGCCTGCTCTGTCTGGAAGAATAGCTAGATGGCAAATGATCCTGACAGAATACGATATACAGTACACGACCCAAAAAGCTATAAAGGGGAGTGTGCTAGCTGACCATCTAGCTCATCAAGCTATCGAAGATTACCAATCGATGAGGTTCGACTTCCCCGACGAAGACATTATAACATTGGACAACGTTGAAGATTTCAGACCATATGACGGACCTGGACAAGGATCCCGATGGACCTTGTACTTTTATGGGGCCTCCAATGCACTTGGTAACGATATCGGCGTTGTGCTTATATCTCTAGAAGGTTTCCATACACCTTTCACCGCCAGACTTTGCTTTAACTGCACCAACAACATGGCCGAGTATGAAGCTTGCATCTTTGGTCTCAAGGCTGCAATAGACCTGGGAATCAAATCTTTGGTTAAGTTTAGAGACTCAGCTTCGGTCATTAATCAGATCAAAAGAGAGTGGGACACTAAACATCCCAATCTCATCCCTTACAAAGAACATGTCTTGACATTGCTACCTCATTTCGAGCAGATTACCTTCGAGCATTTCCCGCGAGAAGAAACTCAGCTAGCAGATGCTCTAGCTACAATGTCATCTATGTTTAAACTTAACTTGGATAATGAAGCTCCCCAGATCACCATTGAACGGATGGACGAACCTGCACATTGTCACGAGATTAATATCGAAGAAGTAGTGGACCGACCTTGGTTTCATGAAGTCAAAAGGTATCTCGAGGCTCAAGAATATCCTGAAGGAGCTTCAGTCAACGACAAAAAGTTCTTAAGGAGATTCTCATTTAAGTTCTTCCTAAGTAATGGTATCCTGTATAAGCGCAATCATGATTGCATTCTGCTCCGTTGTTTGGACAAGGTTGAAGCTGAACAGATCATGGCTGAACTGCACAATGGTACCTTTGGCACTCAGTCTAGAGGGCATACGATGGCTAAGAAGATCCTACGGGCAGGCTATTACTGGTCTACCATAGAAGTTGACTGCTATCAACATTACAGGACTTGTCACAAATGTCAAATCTATGCGGACAAGGTACATATACCTCTGGTTCCTCTAAATGTCTTAACAGCTCCTTGGCCATTCGCTATGTGGGGAATTGACATGATTGGAGAGATCAAGCCTACAGCATCCAATGGACACTGTTTCATTCTGGTGGCCATTGACTACTTCACCAAGTGGGTCTATGCAGCTTCCTTCGCATCCGTCACAAAGAATGTTTTTGCCTGCATCATTAAGCAGAACCTCATTTGCCGGTACGACATCCCCGAAAGGATCATCACTGACAATGGTGCAAACCTTAACAACACTATGATCACCGCTTTCTGCGAGCAGTTCCAGATTCAACATCACAATTCATCTCCCTATCGGCCAAAGATGAACGGTGTTGTCGAAGTTGCGAACAAAAACATTAAGAAAATCATACAGAAGATGACAGTCACCTACAAGGACTAACATGAGATGCTACCGTTTGCTCTTCATGGGTACAGTACCATGGCACGCACATCAACTGGGGCAACACCCTATTCTTTGGTATATGGCATGGAGGTTGTTTTACCTATTTAGATTTTGATTCCCTCCTTGAGAATCATGAAGGATGCTGGTTTAAGTGAAGACGATTGGATCTAGACCCGGCCTGATCAGTTGAAATTAATTGACGAGAAGAGACTTAATGTTGTGTGTCATGGTCAGACATATCAAAAATGGATGATCAAGGCATTCAACAAGAAAGTCAAGCTCTAGGTATATCAAGTCGGAGATCTAGTGATCAAGCGCATCATCTTGCCGCAAAGCAATCCCAGGGGCAAATGGACTCCTCTTTACGAAGGACCATTTGTAATCAAGAATATCTTTTCTGGTGGGGCAATGATCTTAACCACCATGGACGATGATGACCTGCCATACCCTGCGAACGCAGACATAGTCAAAAGATGCTACGCATAAATGACCCGCCAGGTTGACACACCTAGGCAAAAAAGGGCATCCCGGTGAATCGAAAACCCAAAAGGGAGGCTCAGGAAAAAGTTAGGGATAAAACAAAAAAAATTTGTACACCCGGCAAGTTGAAAACCTGAAAGGGAGACTTGGGCAAAAAAGGGTTTCCCGGTGGATCGAAAACCCAAAAGGGAGGTCCAGGCAAAAGTTAGGGAACTAAAGCATATGACTATGTCTCGTCGGATCACTTTAAGGATAATCTCTTCACGGACAAGCTCCAGGCTTCTGATCAACTCAATCATCTTCGGAAGAAGCAACGAATGGACAAGATATTCAGAGTTACGAAGGCTAATGCAGAATGGGAACCCCATGGAATTTTTACACATAGCCATCTTTCTTTGTATAAATTTTTCTCATTTTTATGACAACATTCTCTTACTAGGATGTATGTCTCCTTTGTACAAAATACTTACACAAAGTTAATACAAAGATACTTCAAAGTGCAGAAAACTTTTTGTCTTTTCCTTTTTACACTTGTGTTTTATTTGAAAACGTCCAATGATTTATTAATGACCATATGCATTTGAATGTAATCACTGTTTACAAATAAACGATTTGGAATATATTAATTACTGACAGGTTGAAAGTATAAGAAAACGTCTTTAGGCTATTTCAGGGGAAATTCCTACAGTATATCATTAAGGTCCCTAGAGGAGCTAAAACTTCAACCTTTAAACCCCAGTGGAAATCCTCCAGTTTCCTCAAATTCCCCTGCGAGTTATCTTAAAACCTGATAATTTCCCAACAAGTTTCTTTGAAGCCTGATAGCTAACCAGACGACAACTTCAGATAATTCCCCAGTAGATTGGCATACAACCCAAACTCCTGATCTCCCCAGCAGGATAGCTACTCCCCACAGAGTTTTCACTACTCCCCAACAGGATAAACTTCTTCCCCGCAGAGTTTTTATCAATTCTCAACTGAATAAAGTGTGCCATCCCTAGCCATAGTCATCAAAGTTCTCGGGATTCCCCAAGCAGGTCTCTCAAACAACACTTGGCATTATTCTCACAACAGAATGTTTATCATCCTCCAACTTCAAAGACATGAAGGATCTCTATATCCCTAGATAAGTCAGGATTTATCTTAATCCCCAGCATTCTCCAAGGATTTCTCATCCTCAACGGCCAAGGATTTATCTTCCCCGGCAGTAGTCAAGGGTTTTGCTATCCCCAGCTGTCAAGGATTTATTTTCCTCAGCAATACAATGAATCAGGTTACATGCACATACATTACACTCATATATCATAAACATTGATAAAACACATTTTATTGCGTCATACATTTCATGCAACATAACTTTGTGTTTCAACTAACATTTTACCCTTTTTAGGATAAGATTAACAGCTATCTTTAACAAATATTCAAAGATTTCAGATACAATACGAATACACTCCAGATACGGAAGTCATTCTATTACTCATTCAGATCTCTTATTCAGATATATTACGGATACACTCCAGATACGGAAGTTATTCTATTACTCATTCAGATCTCTTATTCAAATATAGTACGGATACACTCCAGACATGGAAGTCATTCTATTACTCGTTCAGAATTCAAAGTCAAGATACAGTCCATATACGCTCCAGACACAGTTGCCATTCTATCACTTATTTTGATTTTCCCCGGCTCAGATACACTCCAGACACAGAAGTCATTCTGTCACCTATTCAATATACAGTCCAGATATGCTCCAGACACGGTTTCCATTCTGTCACTTATTCTGATGTTCCCTAGTCCAGATACGCTCCAGACACGGTTGCCATTCTGTCACTCATTCAAAATTTCCCCCAGCTCAGATACACTCCAGACACGGAAGTCATTTTGTCACCTATTCAAGATACAATCCAGATACGCTCCAGGCACGGAAGCCATTCTGTCACTTATTCAGATTCAAATCTCCAGATACAACTCAGATACGTTCCAGATACGGATACCATTCTGATGTTCATTCTCCTGATTTACGACAAACATTCTTGGATGGCATCTTTAAGCCCATCTCCAACAATATTTTATCACATCTCTAAATGGCATCTTTAAGCCTATTTCATCAACTACACTTTGACGAGTGCAAATTTATGGGCACTCTAGTGTCCAAATCATCTCTTACCTTCGAGTAACGAATGGAAGAACTCGCCAATCTAACTCTTCAGGTTCAAGAAGATTGAACAGGAGCAGATATTGTACCCCAAAATTTTCCCTCTCATTTTATTAAGATTCTCCTCACAAGACTTCTTAGACTCAAGACCAGATTTGGGTTTGCTTAGCTCAAGACCCCTCCTTGCACTGATAACCTGAAATTAGGGTTTGAGTTTGCATAGGTATTTTTGGACCTCCATTGCCTCATGAGACTTTCATAATTCATGTTGGACCTCTAAGATTGCTCATACCAAGTTTCAAGCGTTGAATCACATTTTTGACCAGTCAATTGGACAATTGACCTAAAAATCAGTTGTATTGGGGAAAAAGTTAACCATGGCCAATTTACAGTCAAAACTCATAATTTTTTACCTACACAAACATTATAGACTCATATGAACCATTTTATCAAGTTTGGACCACAACTCCTCAAGAAATTTGATCAGATCATCAAAAGGGAAAAATGGTTAAAATTAGGGTTTTGACTGAGGAAGGGCAATTTCGGATTTTTCACCTAGCCATTGGCAAATTGGGTTCAAGCATGGTTTCAAGGACTCAATGGCACCATCTTGACCTAATCACAGGGTTCAAAAGATCTCAAATGCATTGGATTGACAGATGAATTTTCCAGTCAACTGATCAAAAAACAATTATACACTGAAAAGTCAAACTTTGACTTTTTGGTCAAAATCAAGTGCCAAGGGTCATAATTCATCAAAACATGTCAAAATGTGAAACTTGTTCACCAAGAAACCTAATTTTAAAAATTAGGGTTTTAATTTGAAATTTTTCATAACTTAGATTTTTTCAAAGTTATGAAAATTTCTTATTTTTTCACAACTTTTCCGAAATTTTTCACCATGATGCAATTGGATTCAAAGAAAACTTCCAACATGAAATTTGTAGTCCTCTATGAAGTCTACAAATTTTATTCACAAAGTTTTCCCAAAAGATACTTGGATCTCAAGTTATGGTTTTGTGAATAGGGGTCCATAAACTTTTTAACTTAGTGAAACTTTGCCCTAGTTTAGGCAGATTTTTTACCTAACTTCATGACAATTTTTAACCTAGTTCCAAGAGGAATCTCAAAATGCATTTCAAATATGGATTGTAGATAATGTTACAAGCTTTCGAAAATGTCCTAGAACTCTCCGAGATCATTTATGGTTAGGGAGAATCGAAGAAATGAAAAATGGCAATTTATCACTTTTGTGCAAGGCATTTTCACAATGTTACAAGTTGCAAATCAGTTTCAAACATGCTTGTACTTGGTATTACAGGTCCTAATCCTTTCTACACTCCATAATCGAATGCTAACACATTGGATATTTGCTTTATTCTGACCCATGGAGCTTTGCACAAATAATTAATCCATTTATGGCATAAAGTTCTCAATACCATTTTCATAATGCTTGCTTTTTCAAACTTTGCAAATCTTGAGCCATGAACCTAATATTTTGATGCAAACAATATCCACAAATATCAGGCAACTTGTACCAACTATTTGCAGCTAGCAAGCAAGCCTGTACAGGCTTTGGAATTGTCACTTCCAACTTTTCTTCAAAAGCAAGAAACTTGCAAAAGTCAATACAACTCATCCATTTGATAAAGGCAAGCCTTGGATTCATTTCAAACAATCTCAGAACCTTGTAACAAGCCAACACACGAATTGCTAACATCACAAACACTCTCAAACACCAAAATCACACTTTTCTTCCCGAACAGGGCATCATCTACAGAACCTTGGCCAAATCATTATTGGCTCGTGCGTTTTGCTTTGAATTACTTCAAACATCTTCCCTACAACACACCTGAACTACCCAGGCCCCTGTCTAGAAACTGTGAGCTCAGTTTCACACTTCACCATTTTCATTTTGCAAGTTTACAGGTTGACTTCTACAAGGAGATTCAAGCATTTACAAGGCAAGTTGAGCATTGGAGAAGCTTGAGGGAACTTCAAGGAAGATCACAAAATCTTCAGGCCTCGCTCAAAGTTCCCACATTGCCATATCCAAACTCAACTGAACAAGGTATTTGTCAAGTTTCTATCTCTTTATTTAGGCATCCTTAAGCTTAGGTTTGTGAAGCAAAAATGTAGTCCTTAACTTGCTTGAGTTGTACATATGCATAGTTTCCATTTATATTAACTGAGCTAAGAGTATTTGATTGTTGAAGTTCATGAAAAAATTAGGTCAGGAATTAGGGCCATTAAAATTCTCTTTGGTCTTTTAGAGTTAGGTCATGTTCTTTATATCATTGGAATCGTGAGTTCATGACCTACCTTTTTTGTGTTATAAATTTTTGATTTTATGCAATCATGAGCAAGAACAGGATTTGAACACAGAAGCGCGCGTTTGTGAAGAGCTGGAGGACAAGGACGACCTGTCTGGGCCTGGCGCGCCTGGGCTTTGTTTTTGTGACTTTCCACACCCCCCTTTTTACTTTTGCACCCCCCTAACCCTTTATTTTATATTTTTTGTATTTTCATGCATATTTTATATTTTGGACTTTATTATTTTTTTTCTGAACATAAAAAAATCCCAAAAATATTTTCTTAATTTTTTGCATTTTATTTTATTTTTTATCTTATTTTTTGCATATAAAAATAGTTTTTATTTTAATAAATGGAAATCATTTTCTTAAAATAATTTGTAAATAATATAAAAATATCATACATTTTTATTTTTATTATTTATACACTTAAAATAATATTCTCATACATATTTCAATTTTTTAACATTTTGTATATATTATTATTATTATTTTTTCTTGAACAAAAATGAATAATATAGAATATATTTCTTTTAAACAAAATTAGGATTTTTTACCCTTTCAAAAACAATCATATTATTTTTCCTTATTTTTAGGACATAGATAATTTATTTTTCTCATACATAAAACAATTACAAAACTTTTTTTTTTGCATATTTACATTTTATTGCATATTTAAATAATTGCTTATTTATTTATTCAATAAATTCAATTGGGTTGTAATAGTGAATTAGGGTTTTATTTTGTGCAAACATCCCCTTCAAAACTTGTATCCCCCATCCCATAATAATTATTGTAATAGTTTAGATTTACTTTACGCAATTTAGCCCATTATATACATGTTTAGTAAATTAGGGTTTGTATGATAAGACAAAAATCAAACAAATAGCATGACCTAAATACAAGACAAAAATGCATGAAAAATGACAACACCTTGCACACAAGCACCCCTAGGGTTTCATCCACTTGGTTTCCTTAAAACAAATGGCCATGGTAAGCATACTAAGTATCTTGGCAAAAACAAAACAAAACAAAAGATTATAGTCCCTCGATGACGCTATCAAAAGGTTGCCTAAACAAAGATGATCTTAGTCCCTAAAACTTGCTAAGATACTTGGCACCATTTCTATCATGGTCATACGATGACCCACACCCGTCCCGTTTAAAATCCAAAGATAGGGTTGTTTACCAATGCAATGGTAAAGCAACAATGTCAAAGGAATAAAAATGCACAAGAAGACTTTTGAGTAGGTAGATAAGCTTCTAGTTACTTGATCAAATTGCAAAACCAATCCTTGTTATTTTCAAACGAACACACACAATTTCAAAACATTTCAAAACAACTTTCAAAGCATTGAAACATTTTTCAAAAGACAAACATCTTTGTATACATTCTTATGAACGAGAATCATTACAAAGATTGCCTAAACGATGTCCTCTTTTCAAAATACTTTCAAAACCACACAAAGCACCATGTCAAACAATTGGAAAAGCAAAGCAAGTGATCTAAACAAGTAACTAAGAGCCCATGGATAACCATGGATGAAAACGGTGCTAGCACCTTCCCTTTTCATAATCTACCCCCCGAACTCAAGAAAACATCTCAAAGGTCTTACCTGTGTTATTTACCTTTCCTTTTGGATAAAATAAAAGTCGGTGGCGACTCTTGCTAAACTGAAACATTTGCGAACACAAACGTAAAACCTCAAGTCAGTTCTCCCACCGTATCACACACGGTTGCTAGCGCGTCCGCTAGTCGATTCTCCTCTCGCGGGAAATGTTCAAAAGTTACCTCCTCAAAGTGTGGGAGAAATTTCAGCACGTACTCTTTGTATGGGATGAGATTCAGATGCTTCGTATCCCATTCGCCTTTGATCTGACTTATTACCAAGGCTGAATCCCCGAAAATGTCCAAGAACTTGATCCTGAGGTCAATAGCAGCCTTAAGACCAATGATACAAGCTTCATACTCCGCCATGTTGTTAGTGCAGTTGAAACATAGTCGAGAAGTGAAAGGAGTATGGCACCCCTCAGGAGATATGATTACAACTCGGATGCCGTTACCGAGTGCGTTTGAAGCTCTGTCAAAAACCATAGTTCATTGAGGTCCCTCTTCGGGTCCTTCATCCTGTCCAGGTTCTTCATAATCAGTCACCAGCATAATATTCTCATCTGGGAACTCAAAATTCATGGACTGGTAGTCATCCACGACTTGATGAGCGAAATTATCAGCCAATACACTCCCCTTGATTGCTTTTTGGGTTGTATATTGTATATCATACTAAGTTAAGATCATCTCCCATCTTGCTATTCTTCCGGAGAGAGCGGGTTTCTCGAAGATGTATTTAATTAGATCCATCTTAGATGTCAACAAAGTAGTGTGGGTCAGCATATACTGTCTTAGTCGGCGAGCAGCCATGCCAAAGCGCAGCAAGTTTTCTCGAGCAGTGAGTATTGTGTCTCACAGTCGGTAAACTTTTTGCTAAGGTAGTATATTGCGTGCTCTTTTTGACCAGACTCGTCATGCTGCCCCAGCACACACCCCATTGAATTATCTAGCATTGTTAAGTACAATATCAAAGGTCTTCCTTCAACCGGAGGCATCAGAATTGGTGGTTCTTAAAGGTATTCCTTGATTCTTTCGAAAGTTGTCTGGAATTCGTCATTCCACTTTACCACTTGATCTATCTTCAGATTCTTGAAGATGGGCTCACAAGTAGCAGTTAGATGTGAAATGAACCTGGAGATATAATTCAAGCGTCCCAAGAAACCTCTAACTTCCTTATCTGTACGGGGAGCTGGCATTTCTTGTATGGCCTTTACCTTCGCGGATCTACTCGGATGCCCTTGTCGCTGACAATGAAACCCAGGAGCTTACCAGTCCTTACCCCAAAGGTGAACTTGTTTTGATTCAACCTCAGCTTTTATGTCTTTAACCTGTCAAACAACTTTTGTAAAAGATCTAGGTGCTCTTCCTCAGTTTGAGACCTGGCTATCATGTCATCAACGTAAACCTACATCTCATGGTGGATCATGTCATGGAACAAAGCGACCATGGCGCACTGATAAGTTGCCCCAACATTCTTCAACCCAAAATGCATCACCTTGTAACAGAAGGTTCCCCACTGTGTGACGAAGTTTGTCTTCTCCATGTCTTCAGGATCCATCTTGATCTGGTTTTAGCCAGAGAAACAATCCATGAAGGAGAAGATTTTATGTTGCGCGGTGTTGTCGACCAGAATGTTACTGTGAGGAAGTGGGAAGTAATCCTTGGGGCTTGCCCTGTTCAGATCTCTGTAATCCATATACATCTGTACCTTACCGTCCTTCCTAGGTACCGGGACGAAGTTAGTAACCCACTGTGGATATGAGGTGACAGCTAAGAACCTTGTGTCGAACTACTTCGTGACCTCTGCCTTGATCTTCTTTGACATTTCAAGGCGCATACGGCGGACCTTCTGTTTAACCGGAGGATAGTCTTCCTTAGTCGGCAGACGATGTACCACAATATTAGTGTCTAAACCTGGCATGTCTTCATATGACCAGGCAAAGATGTCAATGTAGTCGTGCAACATTTCTATCAACCACTGTTCGATTTTAACTTCCAGATTTGTGCCGATCTTGACTTCTTTTCTGTCTATCTCCGTGCCCAAGTTTATTGTCTCAAATGGCACTTCATGAGGCTGTATAGCCCTTTCTTCGTGCTGTAATAGTCTAGCAAGTTCTCCAGGCACCTCACAATCATCCCCACCTTCGTCTTCGACTTGGTTGATCAGATTTTTTAAGTCATAACAGACAGTAGCAGAGAGGTTATCAATGGGATCCAGAGTGGATATGGATCTGCAGTATGATACATGAGTGTGTGTAAGAGCATAGTTGTTTTGATAAATTGAAAATAGAAAAGAAAAACAGAGAGCGCAAAATTTGTATGCAAGGAACGTCCAATGTTTTATTGATGATATAAAAAATGACAAATAATGGCCCTCACAAATAAATCCAATGTGCCTCGGGCAAGGCACAAGGCTGTAGAGTTTAAATTGTTTATTACAAATCTCAAAACAAGTAAGAAAATTATTGCGGAATAAAAGAAACCGGTATAAAGTCCCTAGCCATCCAGTTACTCGGTCCACCGTTGGTAGTTGGGTATATCCAGTTTTCAATGTCAGAGTCTTCCTCACTGTCTTCAATGGCATTAATTCTCCCGATTGCTGATGCATAGGGGAGGTCCTCCAGCCGAGCGTGTCGAACATCCCTTTGAGCTCCTGAAGTAAAGCCCAAACCATACTTGTCAATTTTATGAGTAAAATCAAGAACTTGTCCCCAATTGGTATACCCACCTTCTTCAACCAATGCTCTAGCGTCTTTGAGATAAGCCATCTTCAGAGGAGGTTTTTTGTTGGTTGTAGTTTCAGTTGATGCCAAGATCTGGGGAACCTCTTCAAAATTATAGCAAGGAGTCTCTATGAATTCCAAGTCCATCTCTACGTACCTGAAGGAGTTGAGCTGGTTCACCATATACTCCTCTTCACCATGTACAGTGACAATCTTCCCCTTCACCAGATATTTCAGCATTTGGTGCAGTGTAGAAGTAACAGCCCCAGCTTCATGGATCCAAGGACGACCCAACAAACAAGAGTATGATGGCCTGATGTCCATTACATAGAAAGTGGACTCAAAAGTCTGGGAACCTACGTTGACGGGGATTTCCACTTCCCCATGCACCATTCTTTTCGACCCATCAAAAGCCTTTACCACAATGTTACTAGGCTTTAAGGTCAATCCCTCATAGTCCAACCGATCTAACACCTTCTTAGGCATAATATTCAGCGAAGACCCAATATCTACCAGCACATGAGCCATAGCGGTGCCCCTGCATTCAATCGAGACATGCAGAGCATCATTATGCTTCCTCCCTTTTGGTGTAAAGTTTGCATCTGAAAAACCCAGCCCATTGCCAACAGTCAGGCTGGCCACACAGTCTTTGAATTGATCAGTTGAGGTCTCCTACGACACGTGCGCAGTCTTGAGGAATTCAATCAAAGCCTTAGCATGGGCCTCAGAGCATAACAGAAGGGACAACATGGATATCTTTGGGGGGGGGGTCTGGCCCCGCTGCTCGACCACATTGTAGTCTCTCTTTTTGATTATTTTCAATATTTCCTCTATTTCTTGCTTAGAGTCTTCTACGGCAATTTTTCTAGGTGCCTCCGTCCGGGAAGGCTCACCTATAACTTCTTTGCCTCGGGCCCCAAATGACTCGACGACGGGAGTGATAATTGGAGTAAGCACAAGAGTAGTAGTTGAAGTACCAGCAGGAGTAGCAGACAGAATAACAATAGGCCTATTCACAGTCTTTGGGGAAATCTCGGGAGAGAAAAACCATCCACTTCTAGTAACCTTGCTAGTTCCAACAATTTTATTGACATTAGGATCAACCTCTTTATTCTTCAGATCTTGTTTAATTCCATGAGAGTACACATCTGCACCATAGTGCCAAGGGACAAGTTTGTCTGAGGCGTACGGGACAGGACCGCGAAAGGTGATTATTAATAGAGCAACTCTTGGAGCAGATGTAATCCTGACAGGTCTTCTCGAGGATACCTTAGAAGGATTGGTGGAAATGGTTATAATAGCAACATCTTCAAGTGGAACAGCGGTAACCAAAGTTTTCTCGAACAAGATTTCCTTGTTGTCCATCAGGCGCTGAACACCCGACTTCAGCAAATGGCAACCAGAGGGTAGAGATGAACACATGTGGCAACCTTCACCACAACTCGGAAATAAACTGGCCGACAACAAGTTCTTCTTAACCATCATAAGAGGAGTAGAAACTTCATCAACTAAGGTCACAAATAGATCGGTATCAACAGCGTTAACTCCACGATAATGCTTAGGCAGGGGAGCAGTTATGACATTGGGATTTTTCGGAGCATCAAACTCAATCTCTTTGGCCTCGATCAGATCTTGTACCTTATTTCTCAGAGCCCAACAGTCATTGGAATCGTGGCCAGGACTCTCAGAATTATAGGCACACCGAGCATTTGGATTATACCGAGGATATGTGGTATTCCGATTCTTAGGAGCCTCTTTCAAGGTTGCCAAGTTGGATCTCAGTAGATGGAGTAGCACTTCAGCCAATGTCATGTTAATCCGGGTAAACTTCCGCTGTGGTCTTTCCTCCCTTTGTTGATTGTTGCATTGTGGAGCAAGTTCAGGCTTAGGTATCATTACGGCACTTACTATCTGACGCTATTCAGCTCTATTTTGAACTCTTGGGCTATAGATGGCACTGGCTTCCATCTTACCAATGAAAGGCTTCTTTATCGAACTCGAAGAGGTATCCTTTTGTATCTTACCGCTCTTGATCCCAACTTCTAACCTCTCTCCATTTAGAATCAGCTCGGTGAAACAAGCTGATGAGCTGTCGATCAAATGATTAAAGAATGGACCAGAAAGCGTCCCAATAAACATATTGACCAACTCTTTATCAGATAAAGGGGGTTGGACTCTTCCAGACAAGTCTCTCCAATTCTGTGCATAATCCTTAAAGCCTTCACTTGCACCCATGGACATACTCTAGAGTTGAGTACGAGTAGGATCAAGGTCGGCGTTGTATTGATACTACATATAAAAAGAAGCAGCCAGATCTTCCCAGATTCGGACATTGGCTCCCTCCAGCTGGTAGAACCATTCAAGCTGAGTCCCTGACAGACTACCTTGAAAGAAGTGAACCCACAAATTTCTATCGGCGGTGTGGGGCTAGATCTTTATGACGTAGGAATGGAGATGGAGTTTTGGGAAAGACACCCCATCGTACTTTGAAAAACTTTGAGCCTTGAACTTTCGCGGGATAACCACTCCCGACACAAATCCCAATTCTTCGAAATCCAAGCCAGGTATCCTCTGGACTTCCATAGAACTCAGACGATCTTCCAACTTCTGGTAACTATCCTCAGTGGGAGGATACTGCTCATCATTGTAGTCTGTATCATTGTCAGAAACTTCAGGACTGGGGTCCTTCTCCCTTGTCTCTCCTTCTTGATTCTCCCCTTCCTTGGATGAAGAGGTCATATCTACTTGTTGCTTTAACGACCCCCTGAACCTTCTGCGCATATTCAGAATACCAGCGACCTTCTTCTTTTTCTTTTTCTCCTTTAGGATGAGGGCCTTCAGATCCTCCTGTCCTTTTTCCAGATTTATGAACATCGGTTGGAATTTGGCATTTTGTGCCTGAAGATCCTTAATGCTTTATTCAGAAGACATTACTGCTGAAATAAACAGTGAAGAAGATGAGAAACCTGTTATGGTACCTGTTTATGCAATGTTATGGATGGGATGTGTATGCAATGATTTCAAGGATTCTTAAAGGCTCAAATTTGTTTAACCAAAAGAAACACATATTAATTGCATTAATAAGTTTTAATTGTTTCAAAGAATGCATTTTAGGCTTACAATTAAAAAAAACAAAACATAAAGAAAAAAAAGAAACCAGGTCTCCCAAGAGCGGATCCTCTTTGGTGCAATGTAGACGTTTATGTTCTTTCTTCGTGAAGTAGCCTTGTGAGCTCCAGGACCTTCTTCTTGCTGGCATAGAATTGAGCTTCGAACGTGTCACGCTCCTCTTTGAGTTGAACCCATGACTTCTGTAACTCTTCATGATCAGTTGCCATGTCAGGATAATGACCAAGGGAAGTAGTATCTCCTTCAATAACTGGCTCCACAGTTATTTGTAGGACAGCAGGGTAAGGCATCATAAGAATTTAGGGGCGAGCTCGTACCCACCAGAGATATGGCTCAAGAGGAATGGAATTATTGTGCCATAACGTCTTGCTATCAATTTTATGCACCATGCCTCATGCTTTTATAAACCTTTTGCAGTATCCCTGAGAATCATTCTCATAGTTGAAGGCGATTCCTTGGATAAGCGTATCATGAGGACCATATCTTCTCGCATAACCAAACTAACGCAGTGCCAAACAAGGGTTCTAAGTGATTCCTCACCTAATGCCTAAAAGAGGGACATTAGGGAATTCACCACAGCCATCGATAATGGTAACATCTTCCAAGAACCGTGAACACCAATGAATGTCTGAGTATGCAAGGTACATCAGCCTACGAGACTATTTCAAACCCTGTTCATACTTCAAAACAGACCTTGGTAGGTGCGAAATAAACCACCTAGTCAATAGAGGAGTGAAACACAAGAGGGTCCCCCTTCTCTTTATAGTGCGAGCGTGTAGAGAGTGTACAATATCACCGAGTAATGTAGGCACCGAATTATGAGACAGAAAAACCTTAATAGTGTTTACATCTACGAGTTGATCCGCATTAGGGAAAAGTACCATTCCCTAAACGAGAAATTCCAGAACCTCTTCGAAAGCTTGTAAATCCAAGGTATCCCAAAAATGGTAAGCCTTCTCGAATAGAACCTTAACTGGGATTCCTTGGACACTTCCTCTAGTTTCCCAACTTGTCACTACCTCAGACCGTTGTAAGGACAAAGCTCTAGCAATCTCTTCAGGATTTGGATATTCTTCCATACTGTTAAAATGTAACTGATCAAGAATAGGTACCCCTAACAACTAAGAAGATTCCTCCATAGAAGGTACTAGCTGGTAATCCGGGAAGGTGAAATAATGGTGCGCAGAATCAAAGAACTGAAACAACACTTTTAACAATTCTTCATCAGGTTTTGCAGTGACAAAGTTGAGCAACCAACCTAGCTTTTTAGTGAAATGATAACTTTCAGAAACCCTTAATGCCAGGTCCTTTAGTTGGAGAGACACTTTCACAAGGTTAATCTATATAGTATTCCTACGGGCGGATTCCATGTCATACAAAACAAAGAAAAAATGAGCCCTATGGAATCCTTGAAATGGTTAGTTATGATATGCCATGCTTATGATGTCATGATTATGCTAGAAAATCACAGGTATAGCAAACAACAAGAAAGTCACCCTAAGTCCTTAGGTTTAAGGCCTGCATGATTTTTAAGGTCATACCCACTTGAAGCTAGATTGGTTCAACCCGTCTTATAAATAGTAACCGAGTTTTAAGGGATCTAAATATCACCGATCTTTCCCCCAGCTTCATTCAATAGGAGATTGACTCGCAACCAAAAAAAACTCAAGAGTCAAACCTCAATGAGTGTAGCATCGAGTACCTGTTGACCTTGGGAATACACCAAAGCCGGCCATCTCGCTACGTCCTATTGGCCAAGTTGTGCAATTAAAGGTTCTAAGGTCAGTTGATGCTTCATGACACCACGCGACGGCCCCGTACTCTCCCTGAATCAACGTAGCTACTGCTTCAATCGTGTCGGTATACCCCACACAATTCCCTCACAGTTTATTTCTACTTACCTAAAAGGTGTCCCCAGATCCGGGTGTAGGATCTATATAAACCCAATAAAACCCTTGAATATAAAGCAGGCAAAGCAAAAAGACAAGCAAGCAAGTTAAAAAATAAGGCAAAATACCCTTTTTAGTCCTTTAAGTTTACCCCAAGGTCCATTTTGGTCCTTTATCTAAAAAAAGTGTCAAACTGGTCCTATAATTCTTTCAAAAGGACCATAGGAGTCCTTTCCGTCCATTTTGGTCCTTTTTGGTTCAGCCCATCCTTCTTTATTTCAATTTGTAACTCCATTATCTTATGTTTCAGCCCATCCTCCCTTTCCTTTAGATGATGTATCTCCATCTTTGCTCCATCAAGCTCATCTTGCAGCTTCTCCAATGAACCAAAAAGGACCAAAATGGACGGAAAGGACTCCTATGGTCCTTTTGAAAGAATTATAGGACAAGTTTGACACTTTTTTTAGATAAAGGACCAAAATGGACCTTGGGGTAAACTTAAAGGACTAAAAATGATATTTTGCCAAAAAATAACCTAGATCCAAAGGTATACCCCACTTATTTAAACTCCCCAGCAGAGTCGCCAGTTCTGTGATACGGTGGCAGAATCGACTGTTAATATTTGTTTGCATTTTGTATTCACAATTGTCGCGATAAGAAAGAGTCACCACCAACTTTTATTTCATCCAACTAAGGAAAAGGAAAAAGAATAAAAAAAACCTTTTTCGAGATGTTTCTGAGTACGGGGGGTAGATTATAGAAAGGGAAGGTGTTAACACCCTTTCTATTAGTGGTTTTCCACGTGCTCTTAAGTACTTGCTCATTTTGAAATTGCTTGTGTGTGCTTTTTGTGAAAAGTTTTGTTTTACTTCGTGATAACCCTTGTATCGGTCCTCAAGAGTGTGACGAAGTTGTTTTGAAAACTGTTTTTGAAAAGTGTTTGTGTGAAAAATTGTATTTCTTTGAGCAAGTACCTAGGAACTAATCTACCTACTCGAAAAAAGTCGATTTGTTTTCCTTTAGACAACGTTATCCTATTATTAAGGAATAGGTAGCACCTCCATTGGAGTTTTAAGGGACGTTCGAAGGGACAAATACGATAACAAAAGAAATGTTAGGAAGTTTTAGTAATCATCCTAAAGACTTAAAGATATTTTTCCGAGGAAACATCCGAATGGGTCATTTAAATCTTTTGGGACTAGAGGACGACCACTAACATTCCCTATACTTCATGACCGTTTACCGAAGGCAACTGGAGTGGAGTAAACCCTAAGAGTGAGCATGTGCAAGTGTATTTTTTTCAGTTAATTATCTTTGCACAATTAGGGTTTTCTACTATTTTAATTTCAATTTGTGTTTCCATACAATCCTATTAACATACATCTAAAAGTTTATAGTTTGCGGAAAATAAATCTAGCTATTCCAAGACTTTGGGCAGATACATAATTATTTTTACTAAAAATAAAACGCGGAATTAAAACCCTACTCAAATCTATTACAAACTCGGAGCAGTTACAATAATAAAAAAGGCAAAACTAAAAGCGCGTGCGGGGAATTAAATGCGAGAAATAAGTGGAAAACCTAAAAAATCTAATTGAGAAAATATTTAGGTTATTTTTGAGAAAAAACTAGGTTATGTACAAAATTAAACCCTAATTCTAATTATTTTAAATTATAATAAAAGAAAGAATTAAATTACCGTAATTTAATTAAATTAATTAATTAATAAAAAAAAATTTATAAAATTTTTTTTTGTTGAGGTTTTTATGATTTTTTTTTATTTAATAAAAAACATGATTTTTGGTGTTATTAAAAAAAAATTAATAATAATAAAAAGAATTGATATCATAAAAAAGAATAGAATTGGGTCTGTTTAAACAATTCAGGGGGGTATGCTTCTGAATTTGATGGGCCCATTATGGCTGAGCTCACTCCCCACGCCTAATTCAGTGTTGGTATGCTTGGAGAGTGCACCATGGTCCTTCCTTGGTTTGAGCGTTGGATCTGTGTTGGTAATGATCCAGTGGCTGGATTTTGAGGCCACACGATAGGCGCTTGGAACATGTATACATGGAATCTGCAAAGTAACATTAAGAAAATAAAGAAAATGTAGTTACCTGGGATCGAACCCAGGTCCTCTCCAATATCCAACGCACGCTTCACCACTGGGCCATGTTGTTTAGTTGTCATTATAATAAGATTAAATGATAATATATAAAACAAGGTGAATAAACTGGACAAAATAAAAAAAACGCGCGGATCATTCAAATGGACCAGCGGGATGGTGACAAATCATCATCTTTTTCCCTGTCTGTCGTCTTAGGTCCATACCTTTTACCTACGGACAGAACTCCATTGCCATAAACCTGCAAACTTCAAAAATCCACAAAACGCATGATAAAATTAATTATAGATATACCAATCAACTCGTCTTGATCTCACGAGTATCATGGCACTATTTTCTTGGTCCAATTTAACCTGTACAAAGAAGCCCTAAAACAACTTCTTAAACCCTAGCCATGGCAATTAACGAAGCAGGCATCAAAACTCAAAATTAATTGAACCAAAACATTCCAAATGATGATACAAATACAATGCTATGCTTAAGAGTGGTTAATCATACGTAAATTGTAATATCAAAATCAAACTGGTATGTGCAAACCGTGGGTTTACCAGGAGCGATTCTGGGCTTAGGAAGGCTTACAAACGATCGTGTTAGCTTCAGGAGAAGTCCAGGAAGCAATTAGAAGCTTTGTTATGACTTGAATCACCCTCTATGTGAGAAAATGATCCACTACTTTTTTGCCAAAATTTTAGTTTTGTTTCTCAGCTCTCACGACTGCAACCCTTGTCCTTTTGCATTTTTTCTATTCAGTATATATAATGGAGTGCATTAGGTTAACAAAAAACAACTGAATCTTTTAATTATGGAAATTGAATGTGATTTGTTTGCTATATGATATCTTTCCAAAACCTTCCAAATCATGTTATTTTTGCCTCAATTTTCCTTGATTCGATTTGATCCTGATATGCCAGCTTCATTAGATTTGATTCTAACAAAAATTAGATCAAAAAACCAATATTTTATATTTCTTTGACATTTATTTGATTTAATGTGACTTTTAAATAATAAAAATCAAAATAAAATAAATAAATAAATAAATAGAGAAAGTAATATATGGATGCTGATTTGGGTCGTGGACCATGTCTTCAACAAGATGCAATCATGAAAAGCTAGGACCATTTGACAAAGATGCACTTTTGAGCACATTTGACTTTTGGCAATTTTCCAAAAATGGCCAACTTTGACAATGCATATCTCTTCCAATTTTGACCCTAGGAAGGTGTTCTTGGACTTTTTAGAAATCTTAGGATATCCCCTAAACAAGCCTTTTGGTTTCATCTCAATTGTATCTTCCATGTTCATGTAAGAGTTTGACCCAAAAGGTGTTTTTGTTAACTTTTCAAAAGGACCTATAATGTAGAAATTCATATCTTTTTATGAGTGCATTTTTTGAACTTGAGGGCTGAAGATGAGTTGTAGGAAATTGGATTCTCTTCAAAATGAGCCTTCGATGGAAATTTTCTGATAAAGTATGAGAAATATATGCTTGGTCAAAGTTTGGTTGACTTTTCCTGAGAAACCCTAATTTAGCAACTTTTGAGTTTTGATGAATTAGGAACATTTCTTGGGGAATCATGATCAACCCTTGATCAATTGATGGATATCACTTCAAAGTGTTGATGTTGACCAAAAATATTGAAGTTTGATTGTATGTGGGTCAGAGTTGACTTTTGACCTAATACAATTGATTTTCAAGCATCTGAGCAGTTGACTGAGCAAACTTCTTCTGCAAGGCATGAAAATTGGCATAGATGATCTTGAGAGAATAATAGGACCATGGAAAAGATTTGAGGCCTTTGGATCTCACCCATCTTGGTGAAAATGGAAACCCTAGTTGGAGGTTCATTGCTTTAGGAGAGAGTTTGTCTGGTTAACTATTGGGCATCCTTGAGCAACTTCAGGGTCTTAATGAGAATATGTTGACTAAAATGGGAGGGAAATTTTGGGGTACAACAACTTTCAAAGCGGATCCATTATAAATCAACACATTGGATAGTGAATCATTCTTGCAATTCATCCTTCCTTCATCTATCAATTCATCATCGCAGAAACACAGGTTATTACATGACGTAATATTCCCTACTACACTGCTGAATTGGTCTATAGGCATGTCACTTTCCATAAAAGCTTGGTCCAATACCCTCATCAAAGATTCCTTGTGATTAGAGGAGTTCATCAATAAAGCCAAGATAGATATTTTTGAAGGATTCTGCAGTAGTTGATCTACGATTCTATAGTCGCTCATCTTGATTATCTTCAAAATATCATCCACTTATTTCTCTAACGTAGCCCCGCTAGTATCACCCGTAACCTTATCGGGTTCAACATTCTCAACAATTTTCTTTCCAGCACTAACATCTCCATGAATAACTAGTGCAAATACATGACCGTTACGGGTCACTCTGCTAGTCTCAACAATATTTCCAACATCAGGCATTGGCTGAATGGGAATTTCTACAGCATCCTCCAAGATTGTAGCATTATACTTGTAGGGTACAGCCTTATCTTATTCGTAGGGGACAAGACTCGGAAAACTAATCACCAATGGGGTAACAGCTGGCTTGCTATGATACTCGACTTCAAAATCGTCGGGTGCACCAAAACAAAGCACGGTGATGTTTACCCATTCTTCAACATAATCAGTCATTATTGAGTGATCTCTAGGAAACAAATCCTCATCTGAGGAGAAATACTCATATGCAGAGGCATACTCATCACCCGACTCTTCTTCAGCCAAACAAACCTCAATCATATCAAATTCATGGTAGTCATCCCTTTAACCTATAACCTTGATAGTTACATTGTCCAAAAACAACTGAATACCTTTCTTAATGATAGAACATCCTCGGGGGTCTCGACAGCAAATTTTGTAAGATCCATACTGATGTTCCATCTAACCAGCCAAGTGGCAGAAAGTAGAATGCAATTGCACAAGGTCTTCATTCATATACTTCACATAAAATATTATGAACTCTCCAGGACATCCAAAAACCATATTCACCTCCTCTTCATACTCTGCCCTAGGCTTGATTATATGGATGAGGCCATCATCCATCATCTCCTACAAATCAGCCTTTATCTTGTCGCAACCATGTATGTCTGTACTGCAAATAGAACAACTGGAATGGTAATGCGTATAGTAGCTAAATTCATAGAGGTCTGCATGCATTTTCACCAAATATCCTCTAACTAGATTAATATCAAAAATCCAGAAGTCGCCTGGAAAACCGGCCACCATATTCACAGCATTCACTCCTCCATGCTTGGGTAGAGGATTGTCTTTCACATTAGGACCCATATCCTTGAAATAAAGAATACTAGACTTTATCAATTTATGCACCTCAGTCTTCAAAGGATAACAATTCTCAACAGTATGCCTTGGTGTTCCCTGACTAAAAGCACATGTCTGGTCTGCCTTGTAATACTAAGGCAACGGTGATGGTACAACGGGAGGTGGTTGGGTCTGAACCAACTTCTTCTAAATCAATGCTGATAGTAGTTCCGTATAACTCATACGAATAGGATCAAAACTTTCCCTTCTCTGATTATTCCCTTGATTCCCCTGCTGGGATGGTCTCTGATAGGAAACGGTGGTTGGAGCTTCACCAATAACAGGAGTAACTGAGGCGACTTGCTGATGACACTGATAATTTCTTCTAGGTGGATTAACCCTCCTCTCTTGCATAACAGAATTTTCATCCCCTTCCTTCTTCTTGGTAAACCCATAAGATGGATTCTTCGTATTTCCAAAACCTTCAATCTTCGTTAAACAACCCTCTGTTACAGCCTCTTCTAACCGGATACCCATGCCTACCATTTCAGTAAAGTCACTTGGCTCACTCGCTACCATCCTCTCATAGTAGAAAGCACCCAGAGTCTTCAAGAAAATCTTAGTCATCTCCTTCTCTTCTGTGGGAGGAATCACTTGGGTGGCCACCTCACGCCATCTCAGTGCATATTCTTTGAATGATTCCCTATCTTTCTGAACCATGGCCCTGAGTTGATCATAGTTGGGCTCCATGTTCATGTTATACTTATATTGTCTGATAAATGCTTCTCCCAAGTCATTGAAAGTATGGATATTGTTGCTGTCCAAACTCATATACCACTTCAGCGCAGCACCGGTCAAACTATCCTGAAAAAAGTGAATCAGCAGACGCTGATCATCAGTATGGGTAGACATTCTCCTTACATACATTACCAGATGAGCACGAGGGCAAGTGTTTCCCTTGTACTTCTCAAACTCCGAGACCTTAAACATTGCTGGTATCTTAACATTCGGGACCAAGCATAATTCATTCACATTTTTCCCGAATAACTCTTTTCCTCTGAGGGCCTTCATCTCCCTCTGCATCTTGTCAAATTGCTCTTGAAAATCATCCATTATGTCATAGAGACCCAAGTCTTCACTTGGTGGAGGAAAAGGATGACACACATCATCGTTAACAAACGGAACGATATTCACCAAAGGAGGTGCAGCAGGAGCAGCATGAACCACAGGAGGTGCAGGAGTAACAGTAGTCTGAACAATTGGAGTGTTTTGAGGACCAAGATTGAGACCTTCAGACACAAAGTTCTCTGGCATTCCCCATGGATAACCCTGAGGCATGAGATTCTGAACAACAGTTGGAGTAGAAAACACAGGAACAACTGGAGGTTTGGTAGTAACCCTTGTTTGTTGAGTTTGAATGCTCGGTGGCTGATTCTGAGTAGCCACCAGAGATTCCATTAGAGCAGTAAGATTGGCCATGCCGACCTTCAAAGCATAAACTTCCTCGCACAGCTAGCGATTCTCTTGTTCTAGGTTGTCAATCTTCCTTCTAAAATTAGCCTGAGTGTTGTAGTGGTGAGTCAGCTTGCTGAATAAAGTAAAGAAGCTTGGCAAGACACCTGGATATGCATAACAAATGCAAGAAATATGTGAAATATGATGCATGATATGCAATGCATATGATTTTATTTTGTTTTTTAATATTTCAAGGGATTTAAAGTTTAATAGACATATTGCAAATATCAAAGTAATAACGCATTTTGAAATACTGAAATTTTTTATTATAATAACTTCAAAATGGATTACAAGTTTCAATAATCCCAAGTACAAGATTAAAATAAAGTCTAAAACCCTAAGAAGCAAAGCTGATGGAGATCACTCTATACGCTGGCGCTTCCATGTAAGCCTAGCAATCTGAGCCTTCAACCTCTGGTTTTCTTCCGCATACCTGGTGGAAACCTCTTTCCAATCACCTGAATCAGGAAATGAGTAATCAGCATCTGATTGAGGCTTAGGATAAAATAAATCCCCTTACTTCTCCATAGTCTTTAATTCCCGACTCTCAAGAATATCAATCAAGTCGTCTTTCTCCTTCAAGTCTGCTCTATAGGAAATCTCTAAAGTTTGGCACTTGTTCTTCCAAGCATACTTTTCCTGCTGCATCCTTACCAAAGCAAGTTGTAGCTCTTCTATATCATCCAATAAGGAAGGAGTGGTCTTCACAAATAAATCACGCATAGGTGTCTCTCGGGAATACGACATCTTCAACTGAATAGCTCTCGTTTGGACCCACTGAAGATATTGCTCCAAAGAAACAGATCCCCTAGGTCCCAAGTCTTTCCTACTATTCTTATGAATGTGGCGCCAGGCATTCACAATCTGCTCCCTAGATTCCCTATGGTCTTCTCCCTCCTTTATAAAGATATTACTCAAATGAATATTATTTGGTTTATCCCTCATCGGATAACAAAGCTGTTGTCGTGCAAGAACATGGTTAAAGTTAATTCCTCCCTTTGTACCAAAAAGAGGTACATTAGGGAAACTACTACAACTGTCAAAAATCTCTATATCCTGATAAGTCCGATGATACCAATCAATATTCGGGTGATTAAGTGCCATGATCTTAGGAGCCCAATGGGGTTCCTTCCTGACATTCCAGAAAGCATCAGACTGAGGCAATGAGAGATAAACCACCGGTACAATAAAGGCGTACAATAGATAATCATCCCTCCATGATAAGAACTCCGGAGATGAATAGAGTAATAAGCATCACCCAACAACGTAGGAATTGGGTTTCTAATCATGAAGATCCTAATAGCATTAACATCAACAAACTTGTCTACATTAGGAAATAATAACAACCCGTAAGCAAGTAGAGCAAAGATGGCCTCAAAAGCGATTGTACTCTTCATCCTTGAAAAGTAACGAGCTTTCTCCAATAAGAACTGGGTTGGTAATCCTCTAATCCCTCCTTTAGTAGTTATATGGGCTTCAACCTCAGACTTCCCCAGATGGATCAAAGCAACAAACTTATGTGGTTTTGGCTCACCCTCCAAACCAGTGAAAGGAACACGATCAGTAACTGGTAAATCCAACAGATAAGAATACTCATCTAGTGTAGGCATCAACTGATAGTCGGGAAAAATAAAGCAATGATACACCGTATCATAGAACTGTACCAAGGTCGAGAGAATACCCTCCTTCATCCTAGGCTTTATTAGAGGAATGATGGATCCATACTTCTTCCAAAATCTGCAGAACACTCGATTTCGAGAACTAGACTGATCAACTCATCTATCTTGGGATCCTTGAAACTGTATTTTTCGGTCTTTCTTTTTCCATAATCCATGCTTTAAAAAGTAACTGAGATATTCACAAATGTTCAACTTTTAAGTCCCTTGAAATAAGATTTCTTCAAAAGATTCTTATGAGTGCATGGATTCATGATGCAACAATCACACACAAGATCACACATATAAGGTTCATAGGTTCGACAACACTAGCATGAGGTCGAAGGTACTACCCATAAGGTGTTGGTCTAAAAGTTATCACCTGCTAAACAAGGTTATAGAGGTTCCCAGAGTCTACATCCTTCCTTCAGATAATACCAACTTCCTGATTAACTCGGTAATTAGTAATATTCTCAAGAAAAACTCGTCCGAGCATAGTATCGCGTGACAACTATTTCCAGATTACTCTGTCGTAGCTTCCGGACTACACCTAAAAGGCCAAGATGGGTTAGGTATTCTACGGTCCTCAGTTTCAGCAGGCTCCAAGGTCGAAAGCAGTACGTCTTCACGATTACTCGGTAAATGACACTACAATCAAAGGGGCCTCCACTGAGTGGGGGATCTCATGCCTCCTTTTTTGGGATTACTCCCTCAAAGTTAACTTGACTATACCGTCTGTCCTATCTTAAAGTTTTCCCAAGTCCGGGTATAGGACTTACAAGTAATCACCAAGCACTCTGAAACCAGGAAAATCCCGATAAACGTATATACAACATATAACACATACTCAACAATAACACATATACAGATATAAACAAAGATAGGCTCAATCCACTTAGGGATGAACCAGCAAGAGGTCAATCTTTCCCCAATGAAGTCGCCATTTTTTTCTGTTAGCGGTAGAAATGTTTAAGACTAAGCCATTGGATTGACTAGACTTGTATAAATCAAAAATAAAAATCGCCACCCGCGCTTTATTGTTTAAAAAGGAATGGGAAATAAGAGAATAACCTGAAAAAGAGGGGGAAAGATTCAAGGTAAGGGGGTTGGTTATGCAAAGGGAAGGTATTAGCACCCTAAACATCTACGATACTCCACAGGAACCTCTTTGTAAAATCTGTATATTTTGGCTATAAAATGCTGTATAAAAATAGATGGTGGAGGTGATAAAAGAAATACATTTTTTATGATTTTGCACCCGCCGCAATTGCGAACCTTTAGTGCCTACGTACCACCTTTCGTGCAATAGAAGATCAGGGTACACGTAGTTCACCTTTTAAAAAATTTAAAACACAAGTGGAAAATATGGCTTGGAGGATATGGCTTGGATTTTAAACTCAATAATGCCTCACTCAACACCCAAGTGGAAAATATCTCTCTTCACTACATATTGGAGAATTATAGTTGTTTGCGTCACTACAAGGATTGAAAAGAGTCCAATCTTTTGAGAAAAGTTTTAAAATTAAAAAGCCAAAGTGGCAAAATGGTTTGAAATGAGATTGATTGACTTTTAGTCTTCTCACAAAAATGTCAAGGTATTATTAAGTTGATTGGAGTTTATTTATGAAAATGTTTTTGAAAATGCATGGACCTAAGTCCAAGTTTATTATGAAAGTGGTTCAAGTTAAAAAAACAAGAAGAGTTTTCAAAAGGATGGAGAATATTTTTGAATTTAAAGAAGATGGGAGGAGAAGAATGGACTATCCTAAAGCATAAGGTAAAAGCTAGGGATAAGAACCATCTAACCAACAAGAAGCCAACACTTGACATTATGAGTCAAGATGGAGTTCCCATTCTTTGGATAGAAACCAAGCAAGCAAATATACTAGACCTCTTGAGGGAACCAAACATCAAATGCATTAAGTCTTCACAAAAATTGGGCAGAGTAACGGCTGTATACAGGTGAATTCCAGATTACAAACAAGAAATATAATCATAATAACCCGCAAAAAAAAAAAAAACAATCCAATGTCTTGAGGTAAACCTCGAGAAATCCAGACAAAATATCAATTAAGGTCAATAAGGTCTCCAATCAAAGGCCAATGTCTCCAATCCTAAGTCCAAGGAGTCCAATATTCCATAATGCCTAGGATAGTAACCAAATAGTGCAAGTATCATTAAAGCTTTTTATGGTTCATGTTGATTATTAGGTGTCTTAGAAGAGAAAAGAAAAGCTCAAATGAGCAAAATAAAAATGACATGAAAATGTAATTCTAAAAGTAAATGGTGCATAAAGCATAAAAATAAAAAGGGCATAAAGTGAAAACAAATTAATAATTAGTGGTTAGTTGGATGACCATCTTGAAACTTGCATTTGGAACTCATTAGAGGATTGGTAGAACCAAAGCCTCCACACAACAAGTTACATTTGCTTTTTGTCAAGTATATCATCCATTTGGAATCCTCAAAACTACCATTTAATGATCAACGATGATTAAGTGATCCGCATTGACCAAAAGTGTTGTAGATCCATTAGAGGATTGGTAGAACCAAAGCCTCCACACAATGAATCTCAAAGTTATTGGATCAAAGAGATCAAATTAGCATACTTGGGCTTGCAAACATAGGTTTGGGCCACAAATGATCATTTATTCGAATCGGGACAAAATTTAGCGCCATGTTAAGCAATCGTAAGTGGACTTATATAGAAGTCGCACCTATTTTGAGACCGGTCAATAAAAATCTATGCACCATTTGTTTTGAGACATGATATAGAGATCATACTCCAATAACACTTAATGCAATAAGAAAGTGATGAGATGAAGAGGGATGGGAGATAATATACAAATCACTTTTGAATTAAATTCAAATCAAACTATTATTAAAATCACTCATCCATTTTTGTGGAGTTAGACTCGACACCATAGATCCAATGATGTTAATAAAGCTCATGATCAAAAAAAATTTACCCCATGATCAGCCAGAAAATAATCACAAAATAATATTGCATTTAATATATACAAAAAAGGTTTTTAAATTGTTTTTACAATGGAAATAAAAGAGAAAAATATCAACTATATTCAAATTAATCAAGAAATAAAAAGTGAGACCATAGAAAAATCAGAAAAGGGCTCAAATATTTTTACAAAATTTTTGGTAATTTTTTAAAGTCAAAAACTATTTTTAAATTAAAATAAATGAGTAAAATAAACAGAAAGTGATAAAAAAATAAAATTAGAAACAAAAATAAAATGATGTCACCAATATTTGTCACAATGTCATTGGATCATTCCATAATTTTTTCAGAATTAAAAAATGCATAAAAGTATTTTTAAACATTTAAAACAATTCAAATAAAGTGAAAATTTATAAAAAATATCAAAAAACAAAATAAAATTATGAAAAAATAAAGATCCGAAGGAGAATAATCAAAAATATTTTTCATATTTTTTTCAGATTTTTTGGACTAAAAATGAATTTTCTATGATATTTTGAAGTTTGAAACAATTAAATATAAAAAACAAAAAAGAAAAATAAAGTCAAAAATAAGTGGACCATTAGGTGAGAGTCAAAACGCGTTAGTAATCAATTCCAAGGGATCTGGTGCGATGTGCATATCATGGTGTTGTGCCCCAATTTTTGCCCCTAAGATTCCTTCATCATACCATATTATTTCAATCACAACAAGATCACATTAGGGCTTTTGGTTCTTGTACCTATCTTTAGCTTTGCTCTATGAGGAGTTACCAAGCACCTTAACTTGTTTTCTTTTGTGATCATGGATATTTTTCATTGATTTTCCCTCTAATTAACAAAATGCAATATTGGTTTGTCTTACTTGTTAATAATGTAGGTAAAGGCGATGAGGTTTAGTAAGTTGCATCATGGGTTCATGAGTTTATTTCCATGCCCTAGTCAACATAGTTTGAGAAATTCAGGCCTCACCAATGAATTTGTTTTGGAAGAATTGGTATGGAAGTGGCTTTGGTGGCCATGAGTCCTCATTATCATCCTCAACAATTTCTATTCACAAAGGAAGAATATGGCATAAAGAGTTTGTTCAAACTTGGCAAAGTTCCTCAAAGCATTCTCTTGATCTAGAGGCTAGGGTTTTGGACTTCAAAGGGGCATATCTTGCTCATCTTTTGGTATTTTTTAGTAATTCAAAAAGCCTTCTTATCTTCAAAAGATCCAAGGAGTTTTCATGTGGAAGGAACTTGGTGAAGAAGAAAGATTACAAGTCACCAAATGAATCCCCAATTTCCATAGGTGACTTCAAATGGTCATAACTTGGTCAATTTTATCATCTTGAGCCCTTTCATTTTTCATGATGATCCTAAGGATATGTACTTCGTTCCTTCTTTTATGTGCAAAGTGAGAAAATGGATGGAAGTTGCCTTAAGAATGCAAAAGATTATAGGTCATTTCATGATTTTTGGCCAATTTGAACAAGTAATAACTTGCTCAGTTTTTGGAGATTTTGAGTGGTTCAAATTGCAAAATTGAATTCAAGAGATCTACTTCATTCCATCTTTTTTGGTCAAGAGTAAATTCTAAGTGGAAGGCCATGTTTGGATGCAAAGGATTATAGGTCATTTTTAAAGAAGATTTTGAAATATTTCTAAATATGGAAAGTCAACTATTTTTCTTCAACTTTGACTCCATATAACTTTCAGCTCAAGCATCCATTTGATTCCATTACTTTTCCATTGCAAATCTTGTAAACTCATCTTTCCAAAGCATCAAGAATTTTTCCCTAAGACCCCTTGAGGTGGAAATGCCATTGGTTTGAACTTGGTAACTTTGAACTGAAGTTTCTCCATAAGTCAGAGTTTGAAATTCATGTTTTGGCCTCTAAACATCAAATTAGCACGCGTTTGTGATCTAAACATGTTTAACCAAGTTGCCAAAGTGGATTAGAGCCTTGAAACACAAGGATTGGATGAGTTTTGATGCAAATCAGATCACACTTTGCTCGTGCATCAGGTTCACGCTATTTCCCTCTAAACTTCATCATTTCACACGCTTGAACATTCCATTTGATTCCCTATAAATAGAGGGCCATCCCCATTCAATTTCCCAAGCTTAGATAGCCAAAATCACCTTGCCAAACTTGCTTCACAACCCAAAATTCAGCAACTTCGAAATCTTTTCTCAAGCCTTTTTCAATCCATTTTTTCTCTCAATTCATCTTCCTTGATCATCCCTGGAGCTAACCATATAATTACATTAAAGAATCGTGTCTTATATTTCTCCATAGAAGTCCAGTTTCAGAGCGCTGTAACTCAACTTCAATAGGTAGATTCCTTCATAAATTCTTCAAAACTCTGATATCATTGTGTTTCTCTCATTGCCCTGGTTCTAGTCGCAACACTTACCTTTCACTAGAAGCACGTTTTGACCATGAATTTTCAAATTCCTTTTCAAAACTTTCTTTCTAAATTGCTTGAGCTACAATTTATATAAATTTAGCGCGAGGGTGTGGTTGTCTTCGTCTTGAAGATATGAAGCGAATGGCATAGGTCTGAGCTTCTGATTTTCCAATTTGAGAGACCTACAATTCGTTATGGCTGGAGGTTGAAGATGACCAACGTGTCATCTTCTGACCAATGAAGGCGTGCCATTTGTTATTTTCAAATTCTGATTTTATTAATGATTATGTACATTATTCATTAAAGACCATGATATGCACAACGCGCCAGATCCATTAGATTTGATTACTAACGCGTTTTGACTCTCATCCAATGGTCCACATCTTTTACTTTTATTTTCTTTTTTCTGATTTTTATATTTTTTTATTGTTTTAAATTTTTAAAAATCATAGAAAAATCATTTTTAGACCAAAAAATCTCAAAAAATAATGAAAAATATTTTTGATTATTCTCTTTCAGATTTTTATTTTTTCACAATTTAATTGTGTTTTGGTATTTTTTATGAATTTTGTACTTATTTGATTTGTTTAAAATGTTTAAAAATACATTTACACATTTTTAAATTCTGAAAAAATCAAGGAATGATCCAATGATATTGTGACAAATATTGGTGACCTTATGTTATTTTTGTTTCTGACTTTACTATTTTTTTACTGTTTTTGTTTATTTTACCCATTTATTTTAATTTTTAAAAATAGTTTCTGAATTTTAAAAATTACCAAAAATTTCATAAAATTACTTGGCCTCTTTTCTGATTTTTCTATGGTCTTATTTTTCATTTCTTGATTAATTTGAATATAATTGCTATTTTCCTCATTATTTTCCTTTTTGTTACATTTTTAAACCCTTTAATGTATATATTAATTATAATATTATTTTGTGATTATTTTCTGGCTGTCTTGGGTTCATTTTTTGATCATGGCTTTATTAACATCATTGGATCCATGGTGTTGAGTTTAACTCCACAAAAAATGGATGAATGATTTAAATAATAGTTTGATTAAATATTAATTCAAATGTGGTTTATCTTTTTACCCTAAATCCCCTTCACCTTATCCCCTTATCATTGCACTAAATGTTGTTGGAGGATGACCTCTATATCATGTCTCAAAACAAATGGTGCATAGATTGCTATTGTCTGGCCTCAAAATAGGTGCGACTTCTATATAAGTCAACTTACGATTGCTTAACATAGCGCTAAATTTTGTCCTGATTCGAATAAATTATCATTCGTAGCCCAAACTTATGATTGCAAGCCCAAGTATGTTAATTTGATCTCTTTGATCCAATAACCATGAGATTAATTGTGTGGAGGCTTTGGTTCTACCAATCCTCTAAGGATCTACAACACTTTTGGTTAACGCGGATCACTTAAACATCGTTGATCATTAAATGGTACTTATGAGAATTCCAAATGGATGATATTCTTGACAAAAAGCAAATGCAACTTGTTGTGTGGAGGCTTTGGTTCTACCAATCCTCTAATGAGTTCCAAATGCAAGTTTCAAGATGGTCATCTAACTAACCACTAATTATTGACTTGTTTATTTTATTCCTTTACTCTTTTATGCTTTATGTACTATTTATTTTCTAGCATTTTTCATTTCATGTCATTTTCATCTTTGCTCATTTGAGAATTTATTTTCTTGTCTTTTTTTCACTTTTCTCCCTTGAGGTTTTCTTTTTCTTTTCTAAGATACTTAATAATCAACATAAACCCTAAAAAATATTTAATGGTACTTGGACTATTTGGTTACTATCCTTGGCATTATGGAGCATGGGACTTTTTCTTGGACTTAGGATTAGAAACCTTAGCCTATCTTGGAGACCTTGTGATTTTATCTGATTATTTTGTCTGGAGCTCTTGGGGTTTACCTCAAGACATTGGGTTGCTTGTTTTTTTTGTGTGCAAGTTTTTGTGATTACATCCTTTGTTTGTAATCTAGAATTCACCCATATACAGTCGTTACTCTGCCTAATTTTTGTGAAGACTTAATACACATGAAGAGGTCTAGTATCTTTGCTTGCTTGGTTTCAATCCAAAGAATGAGAATTCTATCTTGGCTCATGATGTCAATTTTTGGCTTCTTGTTGGTTAGATGGTTGTTATCCTTAGCTTTTACCTTATGCTTTAGGATAGTATCTTCTTATCCTCCCATATTCTTTAATTTCAAAAATCCTCTCACTCCTTTTGAAAACTCTTCTTGTTTTGAAACTTAAACCACTTTCATAACAAACTTGGACTTAGGTCCATGCATTTTCAAAATATTTTCATAAATAAACTTCAATCAATTTAATAATACCTTGACATTTTTTTGAGAAGACTAAAAGTCAATCAATCTCATCTCAAACCATTTTGCCATTTTGGCTTTTATCTTTAAACTTTTTTTTAAAAGATTAGACTCTCGTCAAACCTTGTAGTGATGCAAACAACTATACTTCTACAATATATAGTGAACTGAGATATTTTCCACTTGGGTGTCGAGTGAGGCATTGTTGATTTTAAAATCCAAGCCATATCCTCCACTTTGAGATGATGCAAATTCTCCTTTCTCATGATTGTAGGTAGTAAGTATGTTTTCCATACGGACAATGACGACCATGTCTTATCTCTTAAAATCAACCAACACACTTTTGTTTCAAATTTTTAAAAGGGGAACTACGTGTACCCTAATCCCCTATTGCACAAAAGGTGGTACATAGGCACTAAAGGTTCTCAACCGTGGCGGGTGCAAAAATCATAAAAAATATATTTCTTTTCTCACCTCCATCATCCATTTTATATACAACACATTTTTTATAGCCAAAATATACATATTTTACAAAGAGGTTCCTGCGGAGTACCGTAGATGTTTAGGGTGCTAATACCTTCCCTTTGCATAACCAACCCCCATACCTTGAATCTTTCCCCCTCTTTTGTGTTATTCGCTCTTTTCCCATTACTTTGGAAATAATAAAGCTCGGTGACAATTTTTATTTTTGATTTGTATAAAGTCTAGTTAATCCAATGGCTTAGTCTTGAACATTTCTACCGCAAAAAAAAATGGCGACTTCACTGAGGAAAAATTGACCTCTTGTTGGTCCACCCCTAAGTGGGTTGAGCCTATCTTTGTTTATATCTGTATATGTGCTATTGTCATTTATGTGTTATATTTTGTATATATGTTTGTTTAGATTTTCCTGGTTTTCAGGGTGCTTGGTGATTACTTATGAGTCCTATACCCAGACTTGGGCAGACTTTAAGATAGGACGGGCGGTATAGTCATGTTAACTTTTAGGGAGTAATCCCAAAAAAGGAGGCATGAGATCCCCCACTCAATGGAGTCCCCTTTAACTGTAGTGTCGTTTACCGAGTAATCGGGAAGAAGTGCTGCTTTCGACCTGGGAGCCTGCTGAAACTGAGGACCGTAGAATACCTCCTATCTTGGCCTTTTAGGTGTAGTGCGGAAGCTATGACGGAGTAATCCGGAAATAGTTGTCACGCGATACTACGCTCAGACGAGTTTTTCTTGAGAATATTACTAATTACCAAGTTAATCGGGAAGTTGGTAATATCCAAAGGAAGGATGTAGACTCTGGGAACCTCTAGAACCTTGTTCGGCAGGTGATAACTTTTTTGACCAATACCTTATGGGTAGTACCTTCGACCTCATGCTCGTGACGTTGAACCTATGAACCCTATATGTGTGATCTTGTGTGTGATTGTTGCATCATGCATCCATGCACCCATAAGCATCTTTTGAAGAAAACAATATTTCAAGGGATTTAAAGGTTGACTATTTATGAAAATCTCAGGTACTTTTAACCATGGATTCTGGAAAAAGAAAGACCGGGAAATACAGTTTCAAGGATCCCAAGATAGATGAGTTGGTCAGTATAATTCCAGAGATCGAGTGTTCTGCAGACTTTTAGAAGAAGTATGGATCCATTATTCCTCTCATGAAGCTGAAGATGAAGGAGGGTTTTCTCTCGATCTTGATCCAGTTTTATGATCCGGTGTATCACTGCTTTACTTTTCCTGATTATTAGTTGATGCCTACACTAGAGGAGTATTCCTATCTATTGGATTTACCCGTTACTGATCGTGTTCCTTTTACTGGTTTGGAAGGCGATCCAAAACCACATAAGATTGCTGCTTTGATTCATCTGAGGAAGTCTGAGGTGGAAGCCAATATGACTACCAAAGGAGGGATTACAGGATTACCAGCTCAGTTCTTATTGGAGAAAGCTCGTTAATTTTCAAGAATGAAGAGTACGGTTTCTTTTCAGGCCATCTTTGATCTGCTTACTTATGGATTGTTCTTATTTCCTAATGTGGACAAGTTTGTCGACATTAACACTATCAAGATTTTCATGATTGGAAACCCAACTCCTACACTGTTGGTTGATGCTTATTACTCTGTTCATCTTCAGAGCTCCTATCACGGGGGAATGATTATCTGTTGCACGCCTTTGTTGTACCGATGGTTCATCTCTCATATGCCTCAGTTTGATGCTTTTTGGGATGTCAAGAAGGAATCCCATTGGGCTCCTAAGATCATGGCACTTACTCACTCGGATATTGATTGGTATCATCAAGCTTATCAGGATATAGAGATTATTGACAGTTGTGGTAGTTTCCCCAATGTACCTCTTCTTGGTACAAAGGGAGGAATTAGTTATAACCATGTTCTTGCACGGAGACAACTTGGTTATCCAATGAGGGATAAACCGAATAGCATTCATTTGAGTAGTTTCTTTCTGAAGGAAGGAGAAGACCACAATGAAGCTAGGGAACAGATTGTGAAGGTCTGGCATCACATTCATAAGAAGAGTATGAAGGATTTGGGACCTAGAGGTGTTGTTTCTTTGGAGCCATATCTTCAGTGGGTTCGATCGAGAGCCATTCAGTTGAAGATGTTGTATACTTGGGAGACACCCATGCCTGATCTATTTGTGAAGACTACTCCTCCCTTATTAGATGATCTAGAGGAGCTGCATCTTGCTTTGGTTAGGATGCAACAGCAAAGGGATGCTTGGAAGAACAAGTTCCAGAATTTGGAGAGTTCCTATAAAGCAGACTTGAAGGAGAAAGACAATTTGATCGAGATCCTTGAGAGTCGAGCAGTGGAGTTTATGGAGAGGCAAGGGGATTTATTTTCTTCTAAGCCTCAAACCGGTGTTGATTAATCACTTCCTTCTTTGGATGATTGGAAGGAGGTTACCGTCAAACATATGGAAGAAAACCAGAGGTTGAGGGCTCAGATTACCAGGCTCACAGGGAAGCGTCAGCGTACCAATTGATCTCTATGAGTTCTTTTTCTCAATATTTTTAGATTGTATTTTAATCTTGTACTTGGGATCATTGAAACTTGTAATACATTTTGAAGTTATTATAATAAAAATTTTCAGTATTTCAAAAGCTTTATTACTTTATGTTTGCAATATGTCTATAAACGTTAAATCCCTTGAAATATTAAATGATAAAGTAAAAATAATCATATGCATTGCACATCATGCATCATATTGAACATATTTCTTGCATTTATTATGCATATCTAGGTGCCTTACCCAGCTTTTTGCTTCGTTCAGCAAACCGAATCATCACTACAACACTTGGGCTAATTTCAAAAAGAAGATGGACAATTTGGAACAGGAGAATCGCGAGCTACGCGAGGGAGTTTCTATTTTGAAGGCCTACATGGCCAACTTGACTACTCTGATGGAAGCTCTGGTGGTTTCTCAGAATCAGCCACCAAGTGTTCAACCTCAACCAACGAGGGCAAATGCTGAAGTTCCTACTGTTCCTGTATCTGCTAATCTGACTGTTGTTCAAAACCGTATGCCTCAGGGTTATCCGTAAGGAATGCTATAGAATTTTGCACCCGAAGGTTTCAATTTAGGCCTCTAGATGCTCCATTGGTTCAAAATGTTGTTATTCCAGCACCTCCTATAGTGCATACGATTCCTGCTGCACCACCTTCGGTGAATTTGGTTTCGTTTGTTATTGAAGATGTGTGTCGTCCTTTCCCTCTTCTGAGTGAATACTTGGGTCTTTATGACAAAATGGATGATTTCCAAGAGCAGTTTGATAGAATGCAAAGGGAGATGAAGGCTCTTAGGGGAAAAGAGCTATTTGGACATAATGTGAACGAGTTGTGTTTGGTGTCGAATGTTAAAGTGCCTGCTAAGTTCAAGGTCCCGGAGTTTGAGAAGTACAAGGGAAACACTTGCCCTCGTGCTCATTTGGTGATGTACGTGAGGAGAACTTCTACCCACACCAATGATCAGCGTCTGCTGATTCACTTTTTCCAGGATAGTCTGTCTGATGCCGCGTTGAAATGGTATATGAGTTTAGACAGCGCCAACATCCATACTTTTAATGATTTAGGAGAAGCATTCATTAAACAATACAAGTACAATGTGGACATGGTGCCCGACCGTGACCAGCATAGGGCCATGGTTCAGAAAGACAGAGAATCGTTCAAAGAGTATGCGCAGAGATGGTGCGAAGTAGCTGCACAAGTGATTCCTCCCATAGAGGAGAAGGAAATGACTAAAAAATTTCTGAAGACACTAGGCGCTTTCTACTACGAAAGAATGGTAGCAAGTTCCCCAAGTGATTTTACAGAGATGGTAGAAATGGGCGTCCGCCTAAAAGAGGCTGTAAGAGAAGGCCGTTTGACGAATGGTGAAGGATCCGGAGGTATGAAAAAGCCAGCTTATGGGTTTACAAAGAAGAAAAAGGGGGATACAAATGTTGTCATACAAGAGAGGAGAGTGAACGCTCCTAGAAGGAATTATCAGCGTCACCAGCAAGTTACCTCAGTTACTCCTGTTATGAATGTCGCTCCGACTACCATTTCTTATCAAAGACAGTCCCAGCAGGGGAACCAAGGGAATAATCAGAGAAGGGAGAAATATGAATCTATCCCCATGAGCTATGCAGAGCTACTACCAACATTGATTCAGAAGAAGTTGGTCCAGACACGACCACCTCCATATGTACCATCACCATTGCCTTGGTATTACAAACCAGACCAGACGTGTTCCTTTCATCAGGGAGCACCAGGGCATAGTGTTAAAAATTGTTATCCTTTGAGGACTAAAGTGCAAAGGTTGGTGAAGTCTGGAATTTTATCTTTCAAAGACATGGGACCTAATGTGAAAGACAATCCTCTACCCAAGCACGATGGAGTGAGTGCTGTGAATATGGTGGCCGGTTGTCCAAGTGACCTCCGGATTTTTGACATTAATCTGGATAGAGGGGATTTGGTGAAGATGCACACAGACCTCTGAATTCAGTTATTATACGCATGACCATGCCAGTTGTGCTATTTGCAGTATAATCATATAGGGTTGCGAGAAGATAAAGGCTGATTTACAGGAGATGATGGATGAAAGTTTAATCCATATAATCAGGCCTAGGGAAGAATATGAAGAGGAAATGAATATGGTTTCAGGATGTCCGGGTGAATTCAAAATTTTTGATGTGGAGCATTTGAATAAAGATCTCGTGCAGTTGCATGCTACCTTCTGCCGTACTGCTGGTCAGGTAGAACACCAATATGGATCTTGCATAGTTTGCTGTCGAGACCCCGAAGGATGTTCTATTGTGAGAGAGGGTGTTCAATTGATGTTAGACAATGGAACTATCAAGAACATTGGTCAGAGAGATGATTATCATGAGATTGATATGGTTGAAGTTTGTTTGATGGAAGAAGAGTCAGAGGAAGAGTATGCCTCCGTGGATGAGTATTTCTCTTCAAATGAAGATTTGTTTGCCGAAAATGATATGTTGATGACTGATTATGTTGAGAAAGAGGTAAAGATTATTGTACCTTGTTTTGGTGCACCCTCTCATCTTGAGGTGGAGTACCATAGAAAACCAGCTGTTACCCCATTGGTAATTAGTCTGCCAGGTCCTGTTCCCTATAAATCAGATAAGGTTGTGCCTTACAAATACAACGCTACAATCTTAGAAGATGGGGTGGAAGTTACCATCCAGCCAATTCCAGATGTTGGAAATATAGCTGATAATAGCAGGGTGACCCATAGTGGTCGCGTGTTTACGCCGGTTATTCGAAGAGATGTTGTTGCTAGAAAGAAAATTACTGATAACGATGAGCCTAAGAAGGCTGCAGGAGAGACTAGTTGAGCTACATTAGAGAAATAAGTGGATGATATCTTAAAGATAATTAAGATGAGCGACTACAAAATTGTAGATCAGCTATTGCAGACTCTTTCAAAGATATCCATCCTAGATTTATTGATGAATTCATCCGCTCATAGAGAATCACTGATGAGAGTACTAGACCAAGCTTTTGTGGAGAATGACATGTCGTTAGATCAATTCAACAGGGTAATTGGAAACATTACATCATGTAACAACTTGAGATTCTGCGATGATGAGTTACCAGATGAAGGGAGGAATCACAACCTGACCCTCCACATATCTATGAACTGCAAGAAGGACTCGCTATCCAATGTGATAATTGATAACGGATCCGCATTGAATGTTATACCGAGGAGTACCCTCACGAAGTTAAAGTATCAGGGAACACCTATGCGCATGAGTGGTATCATTGTGAAGGCTTTTGATGGGTCGAGGAAATATGTCATCGGTGAAGTGGATTTGCCCATCCATATAGGACCACATTTGTTCCTGATAACTTTCCAAGTCATGGACATTATTCCCACATATAGTTGTTTACTAGGACGGCCATGGATACACGAAGCAGGGGCTGTCACTTCAACTCTGCATCAGAAGCTAAAGTTTGTGCGTGAAGGTAAGTTAGTGATCATAAATGGGGAGCAGGCGTTGTTGATATCCCATTTATCCTCTTTCAGTATTGTAGAAGTGAATGAGGCTGCTGTTGGAACCCAGTTCCAAGCCCTATCCATTGACAACATAAGGATAAATGAGAATTCTGTGGTTTCCCTGAAGGACGCGCAACAGGTTGTGCGCAATGGTCATAATGCAGTCTGGGCACGACTTGTGGATCCACCTGTGAACAAAAACAAAGCTGGTTTGGGTTTCTCTTCGAAGAATGGCAAAGGCGAAAGTTTGAAGTCAAAGTCTTCTGTGAACAGTTATCATGATGTTTTCCGTAGTAGAGGCTACCTCCATCCAATTGGTTCTGGAATTAATGTTGTTGAAGAGGATGAAGTAGAGCAGGAAGTACCGAATTTGTGACGCATGGAGTCCGAGTTCAGAACTGGGTCACCATTGATGTTTCTTCTTGCATACATGTTTCAAAGTAATTTTTTTTGTTAATCTGTTTCTTTCTTTTGAAAAGCTTTCACTCTGCCCAAGGTGGGAGTATTAATGTTGTAGGGCTTATCTGTTTGCTATAACTATTAAGATCAGTAATAGAAGTTGTCTTTACTTCCAAATTATGTCTTTTATTTTCTGCTTTTTCCTGGGAAATGGTAAAAAAAAAACCTTTCAAAATAAATAATAACTGAAAATTAATATGCATGATCACTTGTTATATGTGTCAGTTTCTAAAAGCAATCATAAATCATATGTGCAGATTAATTAAAAAACCCGTTGAATACAACAACTATGCACCCTCTCCCAACTTTGATTGTCCTGTGTTTGGGGCTGAAGAAGAAGATTATGATGAGATTATAGAAGAGGTCTCACGGTTGCTAGAGCACGAGGAAAATACCATTCAACCATATAAAGAGCCTTTGGAAGTGGTTAATTTGGGTTCAGAAGAAGACCCGAAGGAAGTCAAGATTGGAGCATCGTTGCATCCTGGTGTAAAGAACGGGTTGATTGAGCTATTCAAAGAGTATGTGGATATTTTTTCTTGGTCTTATCAAAATATGCCTGGTCTAGATACAGACATTGTCGAGCATCGTTTACCGTTGAAGCCAGAGTGTCCGCCAGTTAAATAAAAGCTGAGAAGAACCCACCCGAATATGGAAGTAAAGATCAAAGAGGAGGTCCTAAAGTAGATTAATGCTGGTTTTCTTATGACATCAGTGTATCCTCAATGGATTGCCAATATTGTCCCAGTACCGAAAAAAATAGGAAAAGTCCGCATGTGCGTAGATTACAGAGATCTCAATAAAGCTAGTCAAAAAGATGATTTTCCATTGCCTCACATTGACATGTTAGTGGATAGAACAACAAAATTCAAAGTATTCTCGTTCATGGATGGATTTTCCGGGTATAATAAAATAAGAATGGCTCTAGAGGACATGGAAAAAACAACGTTTATCACACCCTGTTGAACATTCTGTTACAGAGTGATGCCCTTCGGGTTGAAGAACGTTGGTGCAACGTACTAGAGGGCTATGATAGTAACCAAATATGCCCAAGGTTTCTATTCCTAAGTCCAAGAAGTCCAATACTCCATAATGCCATGGATAGTAACCAAATAGTCCAAGTATCATTAATGCTTTTTAGGGTTTATGTTGATTATTAGGTGTCTTTAAAAGAAAAGAAAAGCTCAAGTGAGCAAAATAAAAAAATAAAAAGAATATAAAGGGGCTCAAGTGAGAAAAGATGAAAAATAACATGAAATGTAAATTCTAAAAGTAAATGGTGCATAAAGTAAAGAACATAAAATAAAAACACAAAATAAAATCAATTATAAGTGATTAGTGGTTAGTTGGATGATCATCTTGAAACTTGCATTTGGAACCCATTAGAGGATTGGTAGAACCAAATCCTCCACACAATAAGTTGCATTTGCTTTTTGTCAAGTATATCATCCATTTGGAATCTTTATGAGTATCATTTAAGGATCAACGATGTTTAAGTGATCCGCGTTGACCAAAGGTGTTGTAGATCCATTAGAGGGTTGGTAGAACCAAAGCCTCCACACAATGAGTCTCAAGGTTATTGGATCAAAGATATCAAATTAACATACTTGGGCTTGCAAACATAAGTTTGGGCCACGAATGATCAGTTATTCGAATCAGGACAAAATTTAGCGATGTGTTAAGCAATCGTAAGTGGACTTATATAGAAGTCGCACCTATTTTGAGGCCGGTCAATAGCAAATCTATGTACCATTTTTTTTTAGACATGATATAGAGATCATGCTCCAACAATATTTAATGCAATAAGAAGAGGATGGGGTGAAGAGGGGTGGGAGAGAATATACAAACCACTTTTGAATTAAATTTAATCAAACTATTATTAAAATCATTCATCCATTTTTTGTGGAGTTAGACTCAACACCATGGATCTAATGATGTTAATAAAGATCATGATCAATAATTTAACCCAAGATCAGCCAGAAAGTAATCACAAAATAATATTACATTTTGATATATACAAAAAGTTTTAAAAATAATGTTTAAAAATAGAAATAAAAGAGAAAAAATGTCAACTATGTTCAAATTAATCAGGAAATAAAAAGAAAGACCATAGAAAAATCAGAAATGAACTAAAATAATTTTAAAATTTTTCTGGTAATTTTATAAAGTCATAAACTATTTTAAAATTTAAAGAAATGCGTGAAATAAACCAAAAAATGATAAAGAAAATAGCAAAGTCAGAAACAAAAATAAAATAAGATCACCAATATTTGTCACAATATCATTGGATAATTCCATAATTTTTTCAGAATTTAAAAATGCATAAAAGTATTTTTAAACATTTAAAACAATTCCAATAAAGTGTAAATTTATAAAAAATACCAAAACACAAAATTAAATTTTGAAAAAATAAAAATCAGAAAGAGAATAATCCAAAATATTTTTCATTATTTTTTCAGATTTTTTGGACTAAAAATGTATTTTCTATGATTTTTTGAAGTTTAAAACAATTAAATATTAGAAATCAGAAAAGAAAATAAAAGTAAAAAATATGTGGACCATTGGATGAGAGTTAAAACGCGTTAGTAATCAAATCCAAGGGATCTGGCGCGCTGTGCATATCATGGCCATTAGTGAATAAAGCACTAAATCAGAAAAAAATTAGAATTCAAAAATAACAAGTGGCGTGCCATCATTGGTTGGAAGATGACACGTTGGTCATCTTCAACCTCCAGCCAACGTGAATTGCAGGTCTCTCAAACTGTAAAATCAGAAGCTCAAACCTATGCCATTCGCTTCGTCTCTTCAAGATGAAGACATCCACACCCTCGCGTCAAATTTATATAAAATGTAGCTAAAGCAATTTGGAAATAACATTTTGAAAAGGGATTTGAAATTTCATGGTCAAAACGTATTTCCAGTAAGAAGTAAGTGTTGTAACTAGAAGCAGGGCAATGAGAGCATCACAATGATATCAAAGTTTTGAAGAATTGATGAAGGAATCTGCCTATTGAAGTTGAGTTGCAGAGCTCCGAAAATGGACTTCTATGGAGCAATATAGGGCACGATTCTTGAATGAAATTATATGGTTAGCTTCAGGGAAGATCAAGGAAGGTGAATTGATGAAAAAAATGGATTGAAAAAGGCTTGAGAATGGGTTTCGAAGTTGCTAAATTCTGAGTTAGGGAACAAGTTTGGAAGGGTGATTCTGGCTATCCAAGCTTGAGAAAACGAATGGGATAGTTCATGTATTTATAGGAGAAGAAAATGGAATCAAAAGGAAGAGTGAATGATGCATTTTGGAGGGAATTCATGCAAACCTAATGCACGAGTGAAGTCTGATCTAATTTTCACCAAAACTCATCCAATCCTTGCGTTTTAAGGTGCTAAACAAATCTGGAATTTCACTAAACTTGTTTAGAGGGGAAAACGCGTGGAAAACTTGTGATTAGAGGCCACATTATGGATTTCAAAATTTTGACTTGGTGAGAAATTCAGTTTAAAAGTGCCAACTTCAGACCAATGGCATTTTTAACTCAAGGGGTCTTAGGGCATGATTCTTGATGCTTCAAAAAGATGAGGTTACAAGCTTTGCAATGGAAAAATAATGGAATCAAATAGATGCTTGATCTGAAAGTTGTGTTGAGTCAAAGTTGGAGAAAAAATGTTAACTTTCCATACTTCGAAATATTTCAAATTCTTCTTCAAAAGTGACCTATAATGTCTTGCTTCCAAACATTTCCTTCTACTTGGAATTTTCTCTTGACCAAAAAATATGGCATGAAGTAGATCTCTTGAATGACATTTTGGAACTTGAAACATTCAAAATCTCCAAAAATTGAGAGAGTTATGTATTGTTGAAGTGGGCAAAAAATTATGTAATGACCTATAATATTTTGTATCCTTAAGGCAATTTCCATCCATTTTCTCACTTTGCACATAAAATAAGGCATAATTTCACATATTCAAGATCATTGTGGAAAAATAATGGGCTCAAGGTGATAAAAATTGACAAAGTTATGATCATTTGAAGTCACACATGGAAAAATGGGGATTCATCTGGAGGACTTGTAATCTTTCTTCATCATCAAGTTTCTTTCACATGAAAATTCCTTGGAACTTTTGAAGTGATTTGTTGATATCCCTTTAAAGAGAAGGATGTCTTTGGAATCACTCAAAAATTCTAAAATATGAGCAAGATATACTCCTTTGAAGTTCAAAACCCTAGCTCCTAGATTAAGGAACATGCTTTGGGGAACTTTGAGAATTTTGAACAAACATCTTGTACCAAAACAAATGCTTTGTAAATATAAGTTGTTGAGGATGATAATTATAACTCATAGAAACCACTACCACTTCCATATATTGATAATTAAGATAAATATGCACTTGTGACCAATGGGAACAAGACCTTGTCCAACCATGACTATTTTTCAATCAACCCCTTGTACATTTTGGATCAAATTTTGATAACTTGGAAATTTAGTGAACCAAAATAACCTTACCATGCCATCCCTTCCAAAACAACTTCCATCGTGAGGTTTGAACTTCTCAATCTTCATTGACTAGGTCATGGAAATAAACTCATAAACCCATGGATCAACTTGCCAAGCTCCATTGCCTTTATCTGCATTGTTGACAAGTAAGACAAACCAACATTGTATTTTATTAATAAAAAGGAAAGTCAAACAAAATAATGATTACACAAGAAAAACAAGTCAAGGTGCTTGGTGATTCCTCAAAGAGAAAAGCTAAAGATATGGAGGAGAACCAAAAGCCCTAATGTGATCTTGTTGTGATTGAATCAATACGGTATGGTGAAGGGATCTTAGGGGAAAAAATTAGGGTACAACAACTGCCCTTATTTATGTTTCTTCTATCCAGAGATACGATGGTTAAAAATCTTCGTGTCGACGCGATCGAAGATACTTAAATATAAAACAAAACCTATTTTGGCCCTAAGATGCCATGCAAATGTTTATGATCATGAGTGCACATGGAAAAATCCAAAGGGACGCAAAACACCATTGGAGATATAACAATGATAAAGAATCAAGAGAGCGACCCAATCCAAAGAGGATGGTAAAATGGTCAAAGGATACACCAACTCCTACTTAAGGTAAAGCTACCAACGTTCACTGAAGGTAGAAAGAAGAAAGAAATTGCAACACCGACGTTCCTTGACGATGAGCTACCAACGTTCTCTGAAGGTAGAAGGAAAATAAATATCATAGCAACGTCGTTCAATGACGATGAACTAACAACGTGTCATACCCCAAATTTTCCCGCCTTAGTGCTACCGTCAAATTTATGTTCGAACTTGGGTTTTACATGTTGAAAGATTCCTTTGGTTTAATTACATTAACATTTTGGGGATTTTAATGAATATTTTCTTTCAAGTCTTTTTAAAAATATAATAATTATTTGTATTTTTAAAAATAACAAATAATTGTTCACCTTCATATACTTTCAATTGGCTTTTTATTTCAATTAAGTAACATAGCACAGTTGGTAAGGGAGATATTTTTGTTGTTTCATATTACTAACTTTATTTTCATTTTCAATTATTTATAACCACGAAAATCTAATTTTTTTAATTACTTTCGTATTTATTTATTTATTATACTTAAAATAATTTTTTATTAAAATCATTATTTTATTTTTAAAAAATACTTAAAATATCTTATAAATTAATCTTTTCAAATCAATCTCAATATTTAGAATAGTCATAAACAAGGCTAGATTCATAATCTTGTTCTCCAAATTATAGACCAAATATTCAATCAATTTCCAATCTTTAAAATTATGACAAAAATAGATCAATCTCAATTAGTGCACTTTGGATATTTTTTATTACTAACTATTTTTAATTATTTTCAAAATCACAAAAATCATGTTTTTTATTATTTAAATATTATTTTCGTATTTTTAATTATGGCATTTTAAAAAAAATATTTATTTGATTTTATGCAATTTTCATCAAAATTGAGTGCAAAAATCATAATAAATACCAAATATATTTCCTTTTCGAGATATTTGTTTCTTATTGGTTAATTTGCGCCAATTTGTGTCATGCTCAACTTCTGATTAGTCAACTTGTTGACCAAGAAAGATCTGATATATATTATTCCATTTTTTTCCCTTTAACCTGATTTTGACAGTCCATAAATAGGGCCATATTTTCACACTTCTAGATCATCCAGAAATATTCATAATTTCCACCGTATCGAAAATTTCCAACACTATCCAAAGTTTCTAACTTTCTTTTACAATTCTTTTTGGTTTATTCAAGAGTTGTTGACTATATCAATCAACAGCCTAAGAACAATACACTTTTTCCTCTTTCACAATTTTCTACACATTTACAAACAACGACTTTTTTTGGGCCGATGATTTCATATGAGGCCCCCCAATTTTATTTTTGTTTTTAGCTTTTCTGTTTGTTTAACACATGATGATTACTGATGGTTTTTATTTTCAAAATTATATTATTTACTAACTTTTTTTAGTAAGCCAATTTCCAGAATGTATACATTTTTACGATCCAGAATTCATCAATAATTTTTTCATCAACCATACACAAATTGCACAACCATGTTTTGGTGATGCTTCCATGCACCAACGCAAGAAGTCCCTTCGGAAACCCTCCAATCGCGGCCACCACCACTATAATTACGAACAAAAAATGGGGCACAGCCACCATTGGTTAGTTCTTTGAAAACATGATGATAGCATTAGAGATAAAGTCACGTGAAAGGTAATCTCTTCAATTTCTTTCATTTGTTATTTCTATTTTATTTTATTTTTTACACAAACTCTTGGTTAAATTAGGCTATAGATAATGTGTAACAATCCCTTCATATTTAATTTACTAATCATTCTATTTAGTTATTTTATTATTCTAAAAAATGATATAAAATATTAATTTCATTAATTGCTTAATTTAGTCTATAAAAAATGTCTATTCACATAAATGGGTGATTTTATTATTAGCTTTAGATTTGTTGGTAAACAATTAATGTAGTTATATAATTATTAGGCTAATTAAATTTAATTGGTCATTATACTCTATTAACTTTTAATTAAAAGAATTCAAAAAATCAAACTTTTTAATTAAAATTCTTCTTCATCTTAAAACCTCGAAATTAAGTTTTGCACCCCTTAACCTTAATTAATTAATTTATTATAATCCTTATAATCTTCAATTTTTTAAATATTATTATATATCACATTTTTACACATTTGCATTAAATATAATTTTCGTATATTAATAAATAATTATTGAATATTTTTAATATTTGATATATTTTTAATAATTAGGAAAGATACTTAGTTGTTAGCTTAAATATTTTTCTAAAACACTAACTCTAAATTGCATTAATTATTTTTCTCGTGCAAACATATTTTTCTCATATCGCATCATACGTCCTAAAATAGCTAACCAATCAAACACTAACAATTTTTCCACTAACATAACAAAATAAAAGATATTTTCATAAAAAGGATTAAGGAGAATGTCTTTCAAAATTAACTGCGAACTGCGTCTACAGTCACCCACTTTTCAAAACCCAGACAAGGTTCAAGGATAAATTCGAAAGCAATTCAACGTGATCCTATAAAAATCCCCAACCAAAATACGAACTACGAATCGAGACTCTGATTTCTCTTAATAGGATACGTAGGCATACGATCAAAAATAGTAGCGAGTTCTCCTAATAAAAATTTAAACTCTTTCCCATATAAAAAATTTAAACCCTTCCCCTATAAAAAATTTAAACCCTTCCCCTAATAAAATTTAAATCCTATTTCCCCAACTCAAACCTAAAACGTAGTATCCTTGTGAACAAGGTAGATGAAATGTGCATAACACCTTCCTTTCGTCTAAAGAAGTCTGAAACCTAGAATATATGTCTATGAATTAGGGTTTTCTGTTAGATTCCCTTCCTTAGGATAAAAAAATAATAGTGGCGACTCTTGATTAAAAAACCAGTTGCTACAGTTGGCGACTCTGCTGGGGACTTAAACTTTAGGTTTTAGGGTTCTTACTTTGGAGTTTTTTATTTTTTTATTGCTTCATTTATTTATTGCTTTCATTTATTCATTGCATTTATTTAAATATTGTCTATTGTTTATCACCATATATACTGCGTGGCGGGATTTTTTTTTATTTCTCAAAATTATTCTCAAATAAACCCTTAGCAAGAAGGTTCGTCTATTAGCTTAGGGGGTACATCATCCCTGCGAGTTTATGTGACGACTTCGCCTAGATTAGGTGGACGTCTGAAAAAGGAATACTTATCGAGATATATCCTCTTAACGAGTAGGACTTTGGAAGGCCACCCATCACTCTTTGTAACGACCTTAACCTAAAATCTCATGACAAGACCTTTCACGACTTAGAGACGAAAGTTTCGGTCCATAAAGAGGATCCACCTAAGGGAGGCCCTTGTGCCTTTTCCCTCTCGTGTTAATCATGACACCCTTAAGGAATCCACCTTTTGGGATGCTAAACCAACCTTAGGTGAAAATTAAGGAGCCTACCTTCTAAGGGTACTTATCACAAAAACCCCGTCACTGAACCATATAATCCTTAGCCTATAAGGTCTATCTTTCACAAGTCATAACCCATAACATGTAGGGATTCTTCAACCGCCCATTAGTCTATTACAATCCCTAGCTTGTAGGAATTATCATCCCTCAATTACCATCCTTAGCTTGTAGGGATTCCCCTTCATCCTCGATGGTCCCTAATCCCTAAGGAGTTCCTATCTGACTTAATATCTGAGTCAATGTAGGGTATCCCCATGTCTATCATTATCTTCGTCCTTAAGGAATTCCTATTTGTCTTAATATCTGATTCACTGTAGGATACCTCCAAATCCACATCAAATTATCTTCTCCCTTAAAGAATTCCTATCTGTTTCAAGCTCTGAGACAATGTAGGATATTATCATTCTCATATTTATCATTAAACCTGTATAGGGTACCCCTGCATCCACCCTCATGCTACGTCTACATCACATTGCATATTCATGAAACTTTTTGCATACCCAAAAGCCAAAAACATTTTTGCATACCCATGCATTCATATCCATTCAAACATTTGCATCTCATGCATTTCTACATTCGCCCTTATCCAACTGTTACCCATATGCTTGCTGATTTCTTGGTACTAACTTAATAAAGTCTGAAAATGTGGAAGGAGGAGATTAAACATTGGAGACTCAATTAAACTTGGCCCTACAAAGAAAGAAGGCAGCCCTTCACAAGGTCAACAGCGGGTCTATGCAGCGCCTCAAATGTCACTACCATCGGCGATTCCTCTACATCATGAGCAGCTGCCTTATTAACAAAATAGGTATGCCCAAGAAAAGTCAAGGGTCACCCTCACGCTTTGACAAGTCCAAGAACTAATAAGCTCTCCAAAAGTTAAGGGGATCAACAAAGAAGCTTTTCTCTAGGATCAATAGACGTTTATAATTTCATTTGATAATTTTATTGCTGCTAAGTTGTGTTTATCGTAAACTTGTATCTTTTGATTAGTAATTCTAATAAGATAAGCATGCATGTTTTGAAATCAATTTATTCGTATTCACTCTTCTATAAATATCAATTATTCACTTCCATCTTTCATTTCACAACATTAACAAACTTCGAAGGAGAATGATGAAAATTAAATAACAAGAATTTTGCTAAACTATGCTTTCAATCATAAGACTAAGCTGACGATGTAAGGCATTGTTTCAATTCCTAACTAGTGAAGAAATAAGGAGTTAATCCGTAGTCAACCCCCTCGAGCCAGAAGTTGGAGTTATTTCTATTTTCTAAAAAACCTTATTTTTAACCTGGGGCATGGTAGTCTTTCAATTAATTCAATGGTGCATTCTATTCTCAAGAAAATCAAGTCCATCCAAACAAAGGTTCAAGCATATCTCCTTCCTCGATACATCATTGAGGAAATTATCTAAGAAAAGGTTCAAGCACATCATCTTCCTTGTGCACATCAATAAATATTGAGGAAGCAATCAATAAAGACAACTCTCTCAACACCTTCCTCCTCAATACAACATTATCGAGGTTAATGATGAAGACAAAGCTTACAACAATCAGCGTGGCAGTTACAAAATTTCCAAAATAAAAAGAATCTCAAAAGAAAAAAATTCAAAAAAAGAAGGAGAAAGCCTGCTAAGTCAAAAGAAATCAAACTTGAGTTAGACAAAAGTTAGGGCATCCCGATGGGCCGAAAAAAATCAGTCCATGCAAAAATAAGGGATTGAAAACAAAATTGGAGAAAAAGTCTTGCGACTTCCACCTCAAAGGCTTCTCATAAACACTTGGATCTTATCGATGCTTGGATCTTATTAACGCTTCTCATCATTTGCGCGACTATAAAATTTCTCTTGAGGATTAAATGCACCTATTGGATTAATCGAATTAGGACCGGAGAATATTCAAGGAGAATGGGGTGGGATAAATAAATTTCGAGCCTTATATCCTTTTTTATTAAACCGCAAACAATGGCCACGTTACAACCTTCAAAAGTCCTAATTGAAGCAAAGTTAACTATGAAAGCATACTAAGCAAAATTGGTGTTAAACTGACTCCTACGTTTGTTAAAATTATTACTAATCTCTTCGCCTCTTCGAATCTCCATCTCTAAAATCGATTTCTATTCAAACTTTGATTTCAAAACATGCATGAACATCAAAAAAAATTAATTTTTCAAAATGTACAATTTTATCCACGAATCAATACTTAGCGTCAAGGAGATTTCAAAAAGGTCGGTTCAAAGGCAACATTTCTAAGAAGCTTCTAACAAGGGGAAAAGAATCTAAAAAGATCCCTATGTACAGGGGAAAATACTAATGATCATGGGGGCGTATCACATGAAGATGCTATTCACAAAGGACGATCATTCCGAGATTTAATCGACTCGGATCAAATTTCAAAGCATTGTTCAATTAAGGGGCATACCTTGTTAGAACATAGTTTGATTCTACAACCCTCAATTAGAGTTTTGATGATAACAAAATACAAGAATAAATAAATTGTAAGATTTATATATAAGACATATATGCTACTTAAAATTATGTTGTGTATTTACAGAAACTCTGATGGAATCAGCATCAGAAGATCAGTATCAACATCAACATCAGAAGATATGTCAGCATCAGAAGATCAATAACATGTGCTACACGCTGAAGCTACCAGATCATACGCTGAAGCCTGATGAACATAATCTGTGAATAAAATACTCTGACTCTGATCAAGATCCTAACCAAGTCATCAGCACTCAGAAGTGTCAGCATAAAGGAAAGAACACTCTGATTATCATTAGCAGAACACTCTGAAGCGTTACTATGCATTGAAGACAGATTAATTACCAACGGCTTTATCCAAGACAAGATATTCTCAAAAAGGAAAGAACGTTATTAGCATTGAAATGGCTTTATGGACAAACAACGTATCTCTTCCTAGGCTATATAAACAAGTCAGTGTGAGAAAAGAAAAGGCTAATAATCTTCACGCATATACACTCCTACATAAACGATCTCACTCATACAATTTGCTAAAGCTTTCAACCACACCTACTCAAAAGCATTAGCAGTCTCGTTTCATTCTAAGCTTAATATTGTGTATTATCACAGTTGTGATATATAGTTTTATTAGAAAACATTAACACACACTTTGTTCAATTATCAGTAAGAGAATTTCCTTGAGATAAACTGGTTTGTGGTTAGACTCAAAAAGGCTTTAATAGTTGTTAAAGTAGTTGTTGTATTCAGTTGAATATAGTTGATTAAGACCTCGTTGGAGAGAGGCGAAATCACCTTGACGGGTGGACTGGAGTAGTTTGAGATCAAACGAACCAGGATAAAAATACAGTGTTGTCTGCACCTTTGATTTAAGTTTTATAATTCAACCCCCCTTCTTGTGTTTTGCACATCATCAATTGGCATCAGAGCGCCTGGTTCTGAGCTTATAACACTTAACCGTGTCAGTACAAGATCCAACGTCAGAAAAACACAATGGCAGGACCACATCAAAACATCAGCAATGACAACAATGAAGAAAGAGACAGATTCAGTGGCAAACCTCCAGTCTTTCATGGAGAGAACTTTGACTACTGGAAAGACAGAATTAAAAGTTTCTTTCTGGCCCATGATGCTGATCTGTGGGACATGGTGACTGATGGATACACGCACCCAGTGGATGGAAGTTGTCAGAAGATTGACAGGAAAGCAATGTCTGATCAGCAAAAGCGTGATTTCATAAATCATCACAAGACCAGAACAATTCTTCTCAGTGCCATCTCTTATTCAGAATATGAAAAGATATCAAACAGAGACACTGCAAAGAATATGTTTGACTCTCTGAGAATGACGCATGAAGGAAACATTCAAGTCAAAGAAACCAAAGCTCTTGCGCTCATTCAGAAGTATGAGGCATTCAAGATGGAATAGAGTGAATCAATAGAGACTATGTTCTCAAGATTTCAAATTTTGGTTGCTGGTCTCAAAGTTCTTGACAAAGGGTATTCCACTGCTGATCATGTTAAGAAGATCATCAGAAGCTTGCCAAAACAGTGGAGGCCAATGGTCACAGCGCTTAAGCTAGCCAAGGATCTCAACAAAATCTCTCTGGAGGAACTTGTCAGCTCCCTCAGAAGTCACGAGATAGAGCTAGAAGCAGATGAACCTCAAAAGCAAGGTAAGCCATTAGCTTTAAAATCTAACAGAAAATCTGACTCAAAGGTTTTGCAGGCTGTAGAAGAAACCTCTAATGGGTCTTCATCAGAAGAAGATGAACTATCTCTCCTTTCCAGAAGGGTGAACCAATTATGGAAGCAGAGGCAAAGGAAGTTCAGGAATCCCAGAAGATCAGAAAATTAGAATGAATCTTTCTCCAGATACAGAAGGTCAGAATCCTCCTCTGGACACAAAAGATCTGAAGGCTCTTCAGGAAGCAGAAAACCAAACAACAAAGACATCATCTATTATGAATGTAACGAGCAAGGACACTACAAAAGTGATTGCCCAAAGCTTCAGAAGGAAAAGCCCAAAAAGAAGTTTGGCAAGGAAAAGAAGAAAAGTCTCATGGCTACATGGGATGAGTCTGACACATCTGAAGCTGACTCAGAATCAGATGATGAAAGAGCAAACATAGCTCTCATGGCAAACATAATAGAAGACAGTGAAGCTTCTGAGTCAGACTCTGAATCAGATACATAAGAGGTATTTCCTGACTTTGCTATAAACTTTACTAAGGCTGAACTAGCTGAAAGCCTTAATGAAATTTTGGAAAGATATCAGCAGATCAGAGTCAAATTCAGAAACCTAAAAAGGAATCTTGCTTCTGACTCTGATAAGACTGAGAGTCTCAAATTGGAGAATTCTGAGTTAAAAGATAAAATTTCAAAATTAGAAAACCAATTGCAAAACTCTCAGAAGGAAACAATCCCTAAAACTCCCAGCAGTGCTGATGAGATCATCAAGGAGTATGATCACAGCTTTCAGAAGTTTCTAGCTAAAAACATAGATAGAAGAAAAATGGCTTCAATGATCTATGGAGTTAGTAGAAATGGCAGAAAAGGAATAGGATACCAAGGTAAGGTACCTACACCAAAAAATTCCATGGATTTAGTTATAAAACGCACATCACTTGTTTCACACTTTGTATATGGGCACACACATGACATCAAATATACAAGTAGTAATTATTCTGTCAATCCAAAATTCAACCAGAGTTTTGGTAAAACTAACAAATCAGGACCCAAGAAAATATGGGTACCTAAGGATAAAATAATACATGTGGCATATATCTTTAGCAGCAAAGCAGAAACACTAGTCATGGTACCTGGACTCTGGCTGCTCACGACACATGACGGGAAGAAGGCATATGTTCCAATGCCTGGAACTTAAGCCTGGAGGCCACGTAGGCTTTGGAGGCAATCAGAGAGGAAAGATCATTGGCTATGGAACAGTAGGTAATGGAAATCTTCCCTCTATAAGTAATGTGTTATTTGTAGATGAATTAATGCATAATCTGTTATCCATAAGTCAATTAAGTGATAACAGTTATGATATAATCTTTAATCAAAATTCATGTAAAGTTGTTAGTCAGAAAGATGGGACTATCCTATTTAATGGAAAGAGGAGAAACAACATTTATAAAATAAAACTTTCTAAACTGAAAAGTCAGAATGTAAAGTGTCTTCTGTCTGTTAATAAAGAGCAATGGATCTGGCACAGAAGATTGAGACATGTTAGTATGAGAAGAATATCTTAGATTAACAAACTCAATCTGGTCAGAAGACTTCCTAACCTGAAGGTCAATTCAGATGCTCTGTGTGAAGCATGTCAGAAAGGCAAGTTTGGAAAACCAGCTTTCAAATCTAAAAACGTTGTTTCCACCTCTAAGCCATTAGAACTTCTGCACATTGACTTATTTGGACCAGTTAAAACTGCTTCAGTCAGTGGCAAGAAGTATGGGTTAGTAATCGTAGATGACTATAGCAGATGGACATGGGTAAAGTTCTTAAGACACAAGGACGAGTCACACTCTATGTTTGTCACCTTATGCAACCAAGTTCAGAATGAAAAGGATCTTAGAATCGTCAAAGTCAGAAGTGATCATGGTGGAGAGTTTGAAAACAAAGATTTTGAATCATTCTTTAATGACAAAGGCATTCTGCATGATTTCTCTTGTCCTAGAACTCCCCAGCAAAATGGAGTTGTAGAACGAAAGAACAGAACATTGCAAGAAATGGCCAGAACCATGATCAACGAGACTAACGTTGCTAAGATCTTCTGGGCAGAGGCAATAAACACAGCGTGCTACATTCAGAATAGAATCTCCATAAGACCTATTCTGGAAAAGACTCCATATGAATTGTGAAAGAACAGAAAGCCCAACATTTCCTATTTTCATCCATTTGGATGTACTTGCTTTATTTTGAATACTAAAAATTATTTGAACAAGTTTGACTCTAAAGCACAAAAGTGTATTATGTTAGGATACTCTGAACGATCAAGAGGGTACAGAGTATACAATACAGAAACACAGATTGTGGAAGAATCAATCAGTATTTGTTTTGATGATAAGCTTGGCTCTCAAAAGTCAAAGCAGAATGAATTCCTTACAGGTATGGAAGTTGAATTCACAGGTACTGAAGAAAAGTCATCAGAAGCTCTCAACAGAGACACTCCCTCAACATCAGAAAGAGGCATTGCAAGCAATCCAGCACCTTCTGTTGATCAACTTCAGAAAAGACCATCCAGAAGCAGCAAGGATCACCCAGAAGAAACAATCTTAAGAAGAAAGGAAGATCCAATCAGAACAAGAGCTAGCTTCAGAAACTTTAAAGAATCCCTCATGGGACTTGTTTCTCTAATTGAACCATCAACAATTGATGAAGCACTTCTGGACAATGACTGGATTCTAGCAATGCAAGAGGATCTAAATCAATTCACAAGAAATGACGTATGGGATCTAGTTCCCAAACCAAAAGGATTCAACGTCATTGGAACAAAATGGGTATTCAGAAACAAACTGAATGAACAAGGTGAAGTCATCAGAAACAAGGCACGATTGGTAGCACAAGGTTATAGTCAACAAGAGGGGATAGACTATACAGAAACCTTTGATCCAGTTGCCAGGTTAGAATCTATCAGACTCTTAATCTCATTTGCTATTAATAAAGGCATCACTCTGTATCAGATGGATGTTAAGAGTGCATTCTTAAATGGCTATATAGAAGAAGAGGTATATGTGCACCAACCCCCTGGTTTTGAAAGTTCCAAAAATCCAGAATATGTTTTCAAACTAAAGAAGTCACTCTATGGTCTAGAACAAGCTCCCAGAGCTTGGTATGAAAGACTAAGTAACTTCCTGTTAGAAAAGGAATTCACTAGAGGGAAAGTGGACACAACCTTATTCTGTAAGACAGTTAAGAATGACATTTTAGTATGTCAGATTTATGTTGATGACATCATTTTTGGATCTACTAAACCTTCTCTGGGATTAAAGATTGCTAAGTGTATGCAGGCAGAATTTGAGATGAGCCTAATGGGGGAACTGAAATTCTTTCTGGGCATTCAGATCAATCAAACCCTAGAAGGAACTTACATTCATCAGAGCAAATATGTCAGAGAACTTCTGAAGAAATTTGATCTCTCAGAATGTAAGCCATCAAAGATTCCAATGCATCCCACGTGCATTCTGGAAAGAGAAGAGGTAAGCAAAAAGGTAGAACAGAAGGTCAACAGAGGTATGATTGGTTCTCTTCTAAATCTGACGGCTTCAAGGCCTGACATTTTATTCGGTGTATGCATTTGTGCTAGATTCCAATCAGATCCTAGAGAATCTCACTTAATAGAAGTTAAGCGAATTTTCAAGTATCTGAAAGGTACTACTAATCTAGGTCTGTTTTATAGAAAATCAAGTGATTACAGCTTAGTAGAATATTGTGATGCTGACTTTGCTGGAGACAGAGTAGAACGTAAAAGCACTTCTGGAAGCTGTCAGTTTCTGGGAGAAAATCTGATCTCATGGTCCAACAAAAGACAATCCACAATTGCTTTATCAACAGCAGAAGCTGAATACATAGCAGCAGCTGGATGCAACATGCAAATGCTCGGGATGAAAAGTTAACTTGAGGACTTCCAGATATTTGAGAGTAACATTCCTATCCTCTGCGACAATACTTCTGCTATTTGTCTCAGCAAAAATCCAATTTTACATTCTAGGGCTAAGCATATAGAAATAAAACATCATTTTATTAGGGACTATATTAAGAAAGGGATTTTAAACTTAAAATTTATTAACACAGACCATCAATGGGCTGATATTTTTACAAAACCACTTTCTAAAGATAGGTTCAACTTCATTCTGAAACATCTCAGCATGAAGCTCTGCCCAACATGAAATTGTTTTGATTCTATAAATTAACCTTCAGAACCTTGTTTATTTTCTGTGAACTACTGATCAATCTTTCTTCAGAACTTTAGAAATACAGATTGTATCAGAATCATTCCTCGAAGATCTGAGCACTTCATTTCCAGGATAGAAATGTGCCATTCACTCAAGCAAACAAGTGTCATCCAGTCATCAGCCATTTTCTGAGGCTGAACACGCGTTCACATTTCTGAAAAAGGCAAAGCGCTGATTGGATGCATTGAGACACATGTCATGGGTAACCGTTCCAAATATCTTTATGAATCCCCTAAAATCAGCTATCATTAAATGCTAATAATCATTATTAATTTCTCTCTCTTAACGTTTATGTTTTCAAAAACTTTTTAGAAATCTATTTAAACACACTTCACACCATTTACACGTTTTACCTCCACTTTCATTTTCTCTGAATATTTCTGTTTTCAGTGTTCTTCTTTCTCAAGAAACCCTTTCAATCTTTTTCACAAAAACCTCGTGTAAACATGGCTTCTTCCAGCATTCCTTCTTCAGGTTCCCAGAAAACTGTTTCATCTGAACAATATGAAGTACCCTTCAGAACGCTTCTAACTCCAATAAAAAACCTTCGGGTTCTGTCAGAATTAATCGTGGATTTCAACAGTCTTAAGGAGAATGGGTTTGATTTATCTGAAGAGGTTAAAGCTCAAGGTTGGGAAAAGTATTTTGACAGGCTGGTGGGTCCAACATTTCCTATTCTGGTAAAGGAATTTTGGATTCACGCTTCTTCTTCAAATCATCAAGTCACGTCTTACATCATGGGGAAGAAGATTTTTATTACTGAAGACCTCATTGCACACTTGATAGGCTACAATGGTGGTGGTGTTTGTTGCATTGATATGGCAGAAAGGTGTGCAGATGCTGCCCTAATTGCAAGGGAAATCTTTACACTAGGGCTTCCCTCCAGCAAGATAAGGGATTTAAAGGACAAGCACAAAATTTTGGCCAAGATCATTCTGGGCTGCTTCAACCACAGGAAGCCTACCAGCTCTCCTGATTACATTAATATTGATCAGCAGTTTCTGATCTATTTTATCTCTCAGTAGGTCAAGATAAATTTGGCTCATCTTCTGTTCAATCATCTCAGAACAAGTGTTAAACAAACAAGAGAAGAGGAACATACAAAAAGGGATTGGATACCCTTAGGAAGACTGATATCAGATATTCTGACAGAGAATAGGCTGATTGATCATCTGACAGAGGCTCAAGAAATCAGCACTCTGGAACCTACTGTTGGCAAGCAGCTGAATGCCAAAAATATGAAGAAAATGAAGTTGATAGAGAACATTAAGAAGGAGCCCAACGTCACTCCTTTTGCTGAAATCTCCAGCAGAAGAGTCCCTCTGGACAACTTCCCTCTGTTTTCAGAAATTGACTCTAAACCAGAATTCATTTGGAGATATCTGGATGCTTGTAAAGCTGATGGTACAACACCAAATCTGAATATTCAAGATCTTCAGCAGAAGGCTCCAGAGGTTGTTCTGAAGAAGACAAAGAAAAGAAAAGTTGCTGCAGAAGGATCATCTCAACAGACTCCCAAGAAGAGAGGTAATTCTGCTTCTGTAACTGTTTTAGATTCAACTGATGTATCAACATCTATTCCAATTCCAACTCCATCTGAAAACCCAACACCTCAAACTTTTGATGATTTTGACCTTGATTTTGACCCTTCTGAATCATTAACCCTCAGAAGATCTCGCTTTCAACCATAAAATCCAAATACTGAAGCCATACCAGAACAAGAACTTGAAAATTTTCTTTCTGATATAGACCAACACACTTCTGCTCCCGAAACAACAAATCCAAATCCCCACACAGAACCACACCCAGAAATTCCCATCTTACCAATACCAGAAATTCCACTCTCTCCAGAACCAGAAATCCCACAACCTTTATCTCCTCAACCAGAAATTAATCCACCCTCTCCTCAACTTGAACAATATCCACAACCTGAGACTCAAACCTCTGAGGCTCAACCCTCTGAATCCTCTGAACCACAACCCCTGGCCATTCAATTGCCCTCTGGCACCATTGTGACTATTCCTTAACTTCCCTCTTCACCAGAAATAACTCCACCAAATTCCCCATCAAGTCCAATCATAATTCCTGACTCTCCCACTCCCTCACCTAAAAACAATTCAGATGACCACAACAAGATTGTCATTGACTTAACAGTCCTTGAACGCCTTGCTGCAATAAACCACAAAACTGCTATCCCTTAACCAAAACATCCAGATGTTCGTTCCAGCATATTGAACTTTGAAACAGAAGTACAGAAGTGGGTCACTTCTTTGAAACAAGCAAGTCTGGAACTGGTTGATCCTGCGGCATCAGACTACCTCTGGACAAAGTTCAGAAGATTGGTATGCTCTGAAACCTTTAAGTTGCAAGAACAGAGCTATGGACAAGCTCAACAGAACTTCAACAATCTGCTGAAAGAAATTGAAGGTCGAGTTCTGAGCAAGCTGCTTAAAGAAGAAGTTCTCCCGCTGGACAATGCTCTTTGGTCTGATTATCGTCAACCAGAGTCAGAAGAACAGATGATTCCAGCTGAAGACATGGGTCAAGCAGAAGATATTGAAGAAAGCTCTGAGAAGCATCCTGTTTCTGAAGATCCTTAAGCTTCCTCTCTTGACAGGCAGACTCTTGAAGACTTGAAAAGATCTGATATGCTGATGAATGAAAGAATGGATAAGCAGGACACCAAAATTGATGCAATAGCAAACATGTTATCTCAGCAACAGGAAACCAGCACCCAAATCAAGAGCATGTTGGAAGCTCTGTTCGCACGACTTCCTCCTCCTTCCTAGAATTTCCTTTTTATTTTTATAACTTGTTTATCTGTAATATTTTTACATGTTCTGAACTTATCATTGCTTCTGTTTTTAAATATAAATGCATTTTTAACTCTGATCATTTTACCTCTGATTATTTGTGCTTTTTGATAACTGACAAAAAGGGGGAGAAAGAATGATATTTTTCAATAACGGATTACTGAGACATAAGTCTCAAACATTTTAATATATTTGAATTTCTTTCTTCTGAAAAGCTTACAGGTACAAAACTCTGATGAATCCAATGAACTCTGATACAGTAAAGTTTTGATGCTCAAAGTCTCATGGAAATAAAGGGAAGTAATCAACACAGGGGGAGTTTTTCTCTTCGTTGCTCTGATACCTTTTATTCCTTATCTTCTTATCTCTGATACCTTTTATTCATTATTTGTTTATCTCTGATACCTTTTATTCCTTATTTTTAATCTCTGATACCTTTTATTCTCTATTTTTAATTGAAAAAAATTTGGTTTTTGTCATCATCAAAAAGGGGGAGATTGTTAGAACATAGTTTGATTCTACAACCCTCAATTAGAGTTATGATGATAACAAAATACAAGAATAAATAAATTGTAAGATTTATATATAAGACATATATGCTACTTAAAATTATGTTGTGTATTTACAGAAACTCTGATGGAATCAGCATTAGAAGATCAATATCAACATCAGCATCAGAAGATATGTCAGCATCAGAAGATCAATAACATGTGCTACACGCTGAAGCTACCAGATCATACGCTGAAGCCTGATGAACATAATCTGCGAATAAAATACTCTGACTCTGATCAAGATCCTAACCAAGTCATCAGCACTCAGAAGTGTCAGCATAAAGGAAAGAACACTCTGATTATCATTAGCAGAACACTCTGAAGCGTTACTATGCATTCAAGACAGATTAATTACCAACGGCTTTATCCAAGACAAGATCTTCTCAAAAAGGAAAGAACATTATTAGCATTGAAATGGCTTTATGGACAAACAACATATCTCTTCCTAGGCTATATAAACAAGTCAGTGTGAGAAAAGAAAAGGCTAATAATCTTCACGCATATACACGCCTACGTAAACGATCTCACTCATACAATTTGCTAAAGCTTTCAACCACACCTACTCAAAAGCATTAGCAGTCTCGTTTCATTCTAAGCTTAATATTGTGTATTATCACAGTTGTGATATATAGTTTTATTAGAACACATTAACACACACTTTGTTCAATTATCAGTAAGAGAATTTCCTTGAGATAAACCGGTCTGTGGTTAGACTCAAGAAGGCTTTAACAGTTGTTAAAGTAGTTGTTGTATTCAGTTGAATATAGTGGATTAAGACCTCGTTAGAGAGAGGCGAAATCACCTTGACGGGTGGACTGGAGTAGTTTGAGATCAAACGAACCAGGATAAAAATACAGTGTTGTCTGCACCTTTGATTTAAGTTTTACAATTCAACCCCCCTTCTTGTGTTTTTCACATCTTCATACCTTTCGAAGAAGCATTCCTTATTCAATTCATAACAGGTTATGACTCACTTCTCTCATTTTAACAAATATCTCAAGGCTTTGATTCAAGGGGAAATCTTCCAAGATTCAAATGTTGGGACAGTGCATGTCAGGTTCATCCTACCGCCCGTAGGGTCCAAATTCCTCTTCAAGCGACTTCAAGTACAAACATTTCAAAGATTCAAATTTTGGGGCAATCTATATCAAAGTTCATGGTGAGGTCTAAGTTCTTTTTGAGGGTACTTCCTCCGGATCCAGGAAATTGAGGGGTACCTCTTTCAAAATTCGAATGGTGGGGTAAACCACTGCGAGGCTCGATCTAAAGGAGTTCATTCAAAATGGTTCATCAAAGCCAAACATTTTCAAGAGTCGTTTGATCAGGGGAGTAATGAAAAATAGTGGGGTCATCCACATTATCATCAAACTATTTCCAAGATCATATCCATGAGAATCTCCTCCAAGACCCTACCAACAAATTAGGGAAAGACATGCCATAAAAAGCAAGCTCTCCGTGCACTTTCATAATCTCTAATGGATCTTTCTCCTACATCAGAAATCTTTAAAGTCCAAATCAAGTATCAGGAAATCATGATAGCATAACATCAACCATCATGTGACAAGAAACCTTGATAGATTGGCTAACCTCTACACTTAATCATCAACGACCCATCACAGGGGCACCATTCAACCAATCAGGCGAGTCATAATCATAAAGCATAAGTCTCCAAAAATCATTAACATACATTTATTAGGATATTGCGATCCAAACTCAAGCTATACCTATCATCACATTTGGCTGACGAATTCCGACAACATGGATATAACAAAAATCCCAATTCTCATTGGCGTGTCAAAATTTCAACAACGCATATCCAAGTCACCCATTACATGCATTGGTCAGTCATTATATGCATTAACACTTGCATTTACATACATACATAACATATTATAGGCCGAGATTTAGGAATCCGTAAAAATCCAGAGTCAATTTCTAGGGGAGTCACTATTGTAATCTCCAACATCTCCTCAACTATTCCTCTTCGTGAGTCTGTCATACAAGCATTATTCGTACAACAACCCAAGACGTTAGCAGCCTCACACTTTTTCCTTATCCGTGTTTCATAAAAGACGCGAGAAGCCTCACGCAACCTCATCCACTATTCATTCATAGGCAGCCATACGAAGCATGAGAAACCTCATGCATTCACCATCCGAGTCGTGAGAAGCCTCACACTTTCCAATTAAATGTCTCTAGGTAATCTTACCAATATTTACGACCTTGCTATCCGTTTCACCTTTCCAAGCCACCAAGTTTATACTATTCAAGAAACCATATGGATATTGTTGCAAAGCCTAGTTCCCGTCTGGCACACCTTTTCGAAATCCTAACCCCTAATTGGCATGGCTTCGCAAAAATAAACCTTGGCTGATAGTCTTCCTTAAGCATTGGTTTCGCAGTTCAAATAATAGGGGCATTTCATTTATCAATCATCACATCATTTTAATTCATAACATTATCATATCAAGCATACATACCATACATCATGTATACATCAAGCATAATCATATCAAACATGCATACATTATATTCAATCATAAATGCCCATAGAAAACTGCAAAAAAATCTCAAGGCATGACTACCAGCTAAGACTAACTCAAATTCAAATTCAAGCTCTGCATTATCTATTCACCTTGCTATAGCTACCGCGGTTGACAAATGACACAATCGTCAAAGGTACCGCTACCAAAATCTCACTAGGTAGCTTACCTATGATTCATATCCACGCCTACATCCATGCTTATTTCTACAACCACGCCTACACCTACTTTCATGTCTATGCCTGCACCTACGTGCACACCTACACTTGCGCCTATGATACAAATGTCAAGACACTCTTCATTATGTCCACTATAACACCCCAGTTTCAATTATTTGATTTATTTAAATTGGGAAATTATTTTATTAGAATTAATAAAATAAAAAGGAATTATCTATTTTGGAGTATTTGAAGAAAATAAAAGAAATAAGAAAATATTGGGTTTTTAAGTTATTGGGCTTGGATGTCGTTAGTAAGAGTGGAGGTGCAAAAGAAATAAGGATGTATTTTGGAACTCAAGTTATTTTCTCATTATTCACGATAACACAGAATTTGGGAAATTTGGGAAGCTGAGCTCTGAAGGTACGAAGAACGAAGAACATCGCTCAAAGAACTCAAGCTGCAATTTGATAAGGTAAGGGGGGCTACTACTCAATTTATATTTGCTTATGGGTTTAGATGCAATTGGTTGGGTAATCGTAGGATAACCCCATTTTCTCTGATGTTCTTAGTGGTCGATAATTTTAGGGTCGAATTTCGTTAGAAAAGATTAGGTTCCCTAAAGGTTGTGAATCGATTAAGAAATTAATCCCCATTGTTGATTTAGATCGAAACTGTATGATCGTGAGTTTACCTTAGGTGTTCTAGGGATCACCTTGATGTTGTTAGAATTTCCCTAAAGGACGAGTAATATGTAACTTAAGGTCAATTTTATAAAACTTGTTGTTGATGAAAGAATGGTTGATAAAATAGGATGTTTTGAGACAAAAATTCTGAGTTGTGTATGATTTGAAAAATAAGACCTTAAGTGAAATAATGCTGTCCTTAAGATTGGAAATTGACTAACGTAGGAGGGAATTGTGTTTCCAATTGATGTGTTGCTTTGAGTTATGCATAATTGGTGTTGTTATGTACCGAAATGTGCGTTTCAGCTGGTATTTTTCGTGTTTGGCTGCTCTTCTGAGCTGCTGCAGGTGCAGGAAAAATTTGGTACGCGCTCATCAACACGGGCCGTGTTGATTCACACGGGCACCCGTGTTGATCCACTGTATTGGCAAAAAAATGTGTTTCCAGACACATTTCAACACGGGCCGTGTTGATTCACACGGGCACCCGTGTTGATCCCCTGTATTGGCAAAATAACGTGTTTTCTGGACACATTTCCACACGGGCAGTGTTGATTTACACGGGCACCCGTGTTAAACCTCCTGTGTTGGTTTCTGAATTTTGTTTTCTGTGCATGCTGTTATGTACGGGATTGATCCTGTTTTGATGTGCAGTGTTTGATATGTTTTGAATATGCTGTTTATTGATTTCCTAGTGTTGATTGACGCTTGTATCGAATAACGTTTGTATGTTATGATACCAACACTACGTAGATTTATTGTCATGCTTTTAGATGATGTTATCAAGCATGAATTATGATATAACTTGATATGGTTGGTTGATGTTTAATAGTATGCTGAGTGATCACATGCTATCCATATCCTGTTGAGATTGATAATGTTGATGTTGCATGATATGTTTTATTGATGTGAATAGTATGCTGAGTGTTACATACTTTACATATCATGTTGCATTTGTTAATTCCCATTGTGTGGAATTAACATGGTGGCCAATATACGTGTCCTCGATTTAATGGAACGTTGAGGTGGTAGCCGTGTCCGCGATATAATGGAACGGTGAGTTATCCGTGACCCGAGATTTAATGGGGCGGTAAAATGGTACCACATGCATGGGTGTGTTGCATTATATTGAATATGACATGAATGGATGATTTTCCAATGTTGTATTTAATTGGTTGTATGCATGTATTGTTGCTGAATTGTTAATGATGTTTGATGTTAATTATAAGTATGAAAAGTAATATATTATGAATATATGAATTGTAAAGGTTTTCGTAAACTATGAAACGTGCTAACTGTTGGGTGATGCTTATGGTTTATCTGAATTGATTGTTATGAACGTATAATCAAATGTATAGTTGAGATGCTCACCCTTACTGTTGAACATTTCAGATTGAGGAGCTTCGTTCAGGTGCTTGGCGAAGGCTTGTTGCTTCTAGTTTACTTCCGTTTAAGTATTGTCCGGGTCATGCTCTGATAGTTGTAACTCCGGGAACGTTTGTTTGTCGAGCTGCTTTAGTCAGACTCGTTTATTTCCTTATGTTTGTTATAATATGATGTTGATATATTCCAGGTGTTAATCCCTGATGATTTTGAAAATATTATAACATCGGTTTTGTTAATTAAATTATTCCGCTGTGTAAACATGTATGAGTTGCTTCTATGTTATGCATGACAGGAACTTGATTTTGTAAAAAGAGAATTGTGACATCCTCGTTAATACATGTACTCTGAAAGTATGATTTTATTTATTTGCGAAATTTTGTTCGGGGTTTTAGAGGGTGTTACAATAGTGGTATCAGAGCATAGTCGGTCGTTGCGACCAGAGTCTTGAGTCAGTCATTTCTTTTGTATGCGGCTAGTGTAAGGCAACACTATCGATACTGTATTCTGATGAGGAGTATGTTTTAATTCTCAGGAATATGGATGGAAGAGGTAACGGACGAAATGATGCTGCACTCGCTGAGGCTTTGGGGATGTTAGCTGGTGTACTTGCTGGAAATCCAAGTGGAGGCGTGATTGGTGCTGATAGGCAATTGGGGAACTTCCAAAGGAACAATCCTCCGTTGTTCAAAGGTGCACATGACCCTGAAGGTGCTCAGAAGTGGCTGAAGGAGATCGAAAGGATCTTCCGTGTGATAGATTGTGCTGAAGATCTGAAAGTCAGATGTGGTACGCATATGTTGGCAGAAGAGGCCGACGACTGGTGGGTTGCCACAAGGACTGAAATGGTTCAGGATGGAGAAGCACTGACTTGGGCTAACTTCAGAAGGGCTTTTCTGAGGAGGTACTTTCCTGAAGATGTTCGGGGAAGAAAGGAAATTGAATTTTTGGAGCTTAAGCAGGGCAATCTGACTGTTAGTGAGTATGCTACTAAGTTCACAGAATTGGCAAAGTGTTATGCGCACTACAACAATGATGAGGCTGGAGAATTCTCTAAGTGTATCAAATTTGAGTATGGTCTCCGAGATGAGATTAAGAAGGGAATCAGGTACCAGTGTATTCGTAGATTTTCTGATCTGGTGGATTGTAGCAGGATCTTGGAAGAAGATATTACCAAGACTAGGTCGTCTCACTCTCGTGGGGCTGTCGATAAAAGAGGAAAGCAACATATGGACCGTGGCAAGCCATATGGTAGAGGTAACCAGAAAGCAGGTGGATGGAAAAGGCCTAGTGGGGGAGATTCTAAGGCTCCTATCAGATGCTACAGGTGTGGTGAGTTTGGTCATCATATTCGAGATTGCAAGAGCGATGAGAAGAAGTGCTATAAATGTGGAAAGACTGGTCATTTGTCTATTGATTCCAAAGGGAAGTCTGTTACTTGTTACAATTGTGGTGAAGAAGGTCACATTTGTCCGCAGTGTCCTAAGCCTAAGAAGGATCAGTCAGGTGGTAAAGTGTTCGCTTTGTCTGGATCTGAGACTACTCCAGAGGATCGATTGATTAAAGGTACGTGTTTTATTCATGGCACACCTTTAGTTGCAATTATTGATACTGGTGCAACTCATTCTTTCATTTCCTTGGATTGTGCTGAGAGGTTGAAACTGGACATATCTGGTATGCGAGGTAGCATGGTTATTGATACTCCTGCATCGGGTTCAGTGACAACTTCACTTGTATGTAGGAATTGTCCTATTGAGATTTTTGGTAGAGGTTTCGGTATAGATTTAGTGTGCCTACCGCTTGAACAAATTGATATTATCCTTGGGATGAACTGGTTGGAATTCAACCGGGTTCATCTGAACTGTTTTGCTAAGACGGTGATTTTTCCAGAAGCAGTTGGTGTCGAGAATTTGACTATGACTGCTAGGCAGGTACAAGAAGCAATGGAAGACGGTGCTAATGTGTTTATGTTACTTGCTTCGTTAGATGCAACACGAAAGGTCAGGAGTGGCGAATTGCCAGTGGTGTGTGATTTTCCAGAAGTCTTTCCTGATGACGTTGGTGAATTACCTCCTGAGAGAGAAGTGGAATTTTCTATAGATTTGATTCCTGGTACGAGACCGGTGTCGATGGCACCATATCGTATGTCTGCATCTGAGTTGGATGAATTGAAGAGTCAGTCGGAAGATTTACTGGAGAAGAAGTTTATTCTTCCAAGTGTTTCGCCTTGGGGTGCTCCGGTATTGTTGGTCAAGAAGAAAGAAGGTTCTATGAGACTGTGTGTTGATTACAAGCAATTGAACAAGGTAACCATTAAGAATCGATATCCTTTACCGAGGATTGATGATTTAATGGATCAGCTAATTGGAGCCAGTGTATTCAGTAAGATTGACTTGAGATCTGGATATCATCAGATTCGTGTGAAAGCGGAAGATATTCAAAAGACGACTTTTCGAATGAGGTATGGGCATTATGAATATTCTGTTATGCCGTTCGGAGTTACTAATGCACCTGGTGTTTTCATGGAATATATGAACAGGATTTTTCATCCGTATCTGGATAAGTTTGTTGTGGTTTTTATTGATGACATTCTGATTTATTCCAAGAATGACGAAGAGCATGCGGAACATCTCAGAATTGTGTTAGAGTTGTTGAAAGATAAGAAGTTGTATGCAAAGTTGTCCAAATGTGAGTTCTGGATGAATGAAGTTAGTTTTCTTGGACATGTGATTTCTAAGAATGGTATTGCAGTGGATCCTACAAAAGTAGAAGCAGTATCTCAGTGGGAAGCGCCGAAGACTGTTTCTGAAATTAGAAGTTTTCTTGGTCTTGGAGGTTATTACAGAAAGTTTATCGAAGGATTCTCAAAGTTAGCATTGTCGTTGACGAAGTTGACTCGTAAAGGACAAGCGTTTATTTGAGATTCTGATTGTGAGAAAGGTTTCCAAGAATTGAAGCGGAGATTGACTAGTGCTCCTATTCGGATTTTGCCGAATCCGGTGGAATCTTTTGTGGTTTATTGTGATGCATCTCTGATGGGATTAGGTGGTGTTCTAATGCAGAATCAACAGGTAGTTGTGTATGCTTCGAGACAGTTGAAGGTTCATGAAAGGAACTATCCTACTCATGACTTAGAGTTGGCAGCAGTTGTGTTTGTCTTGAAATTATGGAGACATTATCTGTATGGTTCGAGATTAGAAGTGTATAGTGATCATAAGAGTTTGAAGTATCTTTTCGATCAGAAAGAGCTCAATATGAGGCAAAGAAGGTGGCTGGAATTTCTCAAAGATTATGATTTTGGTTTGAATTACCATCCTGGTAAGGCAAATGTGGTTGCAGATGCTTTGAGCATGAAATCCTTGCATATGTCTATGATGATGGTTCGTGAATTGGATTTAATTGAACAATTCCGAGATTTGAGTTTACTTTGTGAAAGTACTCCGAAGTGTGTTCGTTTGGGTATGTTGAAACTTACTAGTGGTATTCTAGAAGAGATCAGGATCGGGCAGAAATCTGATGTTAATTTAGTTGATAAATTGACATTGATCAACCAAGGTCAAGGTGGTGAGTTTAGAATTGATGAAAATGATGTTATAAGATTTGGCGATAGAGTTTGTGTTCCTGATGTTGCAGAAACCAAGAAGAGTATATTAGAGGAAAGACATCGCAGTGGGATGAGTATTCATCCGGGTGCCACGAAAATGTATCATGATTTGAAGAAATTGTTTTGGTGGCCGGGAATGAAAAAGGAAATAGCTGAATTTGTGTATGCATGTTTAATCTGTCAGAAATCGAAGATTGAGCATCAGAAGCCGTCTGGATTTATGCAACCGATGTTTATTCCAGAATGGAAGTGGGATAGTATTTCTATGGATTTTGTATCCGGGTTGCCGAGGACTCCTAAGAATTGTGAAGCGATATGGGTTGTTGTGGATAGACTGACTAAGTCTGCTCATTTTATACCGGTGCGAATGGATTACTCAATGGAGAGATTGGCACAGTTATATATTGAGAAAATAGTGAGTTTGCATGGAGTTCCTTCTAGTATTGTGTCAGATAGAGATCTGAGGTTCACTTCGAAATTTTGGGAAGGATTGTAGAAGGCTTTAGGTACTAAATTGAGGTTGAGTTCAGTTTACCATCCTCAGACTGATGGACAGACGGAGAGGACGATTCAATCGTTAGAAGATTTATTGCGTGCTTGTGTTTTAGAGAAGGATGGAGCTTGGGATAGCTATTTGCCATTGAATGAATTTACTCATAACAATAGTTACCATTCGAGTATTGGTATGGCTCCGTTTGAGGCATTCTATGGTAGACGGTGTAGAACGCCTTTGTGTTGGTATGAATCCGGAGAGAGTTCAGTAATTGGGCCAGAGATTGTTCAGCAGACTACTAAAAAGATCAAATTGATTCAAGAGAAGATGAGAGCTTCTCAGAGTCGTCAGAAAAGTTATCATGATAAGAGGAGGAAGAATTTAGAATTCAGTGCTGGAGATCATGTGTTTATGAGAGTTACTCCGATGACGGGTATTGGTCGAGCGTTGAAATCTAAGAAGTTGACTCCGCGTTTTATTGGTCCGTTTCAGATTACGGAAAGAATTGGAGAAGTTGCTTATCGTATTGCTTTACCTCTGAGACTTGCGAATTTGCACGATGTCTTTCATGTTTCTCAGTTGAGGAGATACATTCCAGACCCATCTCATGTAATCCAAGTAGATGATGTGCAGGTGAGAGATAACCTGACAGTAGAAACATTGCCTATGAGGATAGAAGATCGGGAAGTGAAACAGTTAAAGGGTAAAGAGATAGCATTAGTGAAGGTTGCTTGGGGAGGTCCAGCAGATGGAAATGTTAGTTGGGAACTGGAGGGCCAGACGAAAGGGGCTTATTCGGAACTGTTCGTCTAAGGTATGTTTTCGAGGACGAAAACTCTTTTAGTGGGGGAGAGTTGTAACACCCCAGTTTCAATTATTTGATTTATTTAAATTGGGAAATTATTTTATTAGAATTAATAAAATAAAAAGGAATTATCTATTTTGGAGTATTTGAAGAAAATAAAAGAAATAAGAAAATATTGGGTTTTTAAGTTATTGGGCTTGGATGTCGTTAGTAAGAGTGGGGGTGCAAAAGAAATAAGGATGTATTTTGGAACTCAAGTTATTTTCTCATTATTCACGATAACACAGAATTTGGGAAATTTGGGAAGCTGAGCTCTGAAGGTACGAAGAACGAAGAACATCGCTCAAAGAACTCAAGCTGCAATTTGATAAGGTAAGGGGGGCTACTACTCAATTTATATTTGCTTATGGGTTTAGATGCAATTGGTTGGGTAATCGTAGGATAACCCCATTTTCTCTGATGTTCTTAGTGGTCGATAATTTTAGGGTCGAATTTCGTTAGAAAAGATTAGGTTCCCTAAAGGTTGTGAATCGATTAAGAAATTAATCCCCATTGTTGATTTAGATCGAAACTGTATGATCGTGAGTTTACCTTAGGTGTTCTAGGGATAACCTTGATGTTGTTAGAATTTCCCTAAAGGACGAGTAATATGTAACGTAAGGTCAATTTTATAAAACTTGTTGTTGATGAAAGAATGGTTGATAAAATAGGATGTTTTGAGACAAAAATTCTGAGTTGTGTATGATTTGAAAAATAAGACCTTAAGTGAAATAATGCTGTCCTTAAGATTGGAAATTGACTAACGTAGGAGGGAATTGTGTTTCCAATTGATGTGTTTCTTTGAGTTATGCATAATTGGTGTTGTTATGTACCGAAATGTGCGTTTCGGCTGGTATTTTTCGTGTTTGGCTGATGTTCTGAGCTGCTACAGGTGCAGGAAAATTTTGGTACGCGCTCATCAACACGGGCCGTGTTGATTCACACGGGCACCCGTGTTGATCCACTGTATTGGCAAAAAAATGTGTTTCCAGACACATTTCAACACGGGCCGTGTTGATTCACACGGGCACCCGTGTTGATCCCCTGTATTGGCAAAATAACGTGTTTTCTGGACACATTTCCACACGGGAAGTGTTGATTTACACGGGCACCCGTGTTAAACCTCCTGTGTTGGTTTCTGAATTTTGTTTTCTGTGCATGCTGTTATGTACGGGATTGATCTTGTTTTGATGTGCAGTGTTTGATATGTTTTGAATATGCTGTTTATTGATTTCCTAGTGTTGATTGACGCTTGTATCGAATAACGTTTGTATGTTATGATACCAACACTACGTAGATTTATTGTCATGCTTTTAGATGATGTTATCAAGCATGAATTATGATATAACTTGATATGGTTGGTTGATGTTTAATAGTATGCTGAGTGATCACATGCTATCCATATCCTGTTGAGATTGATAATGTTGATGTTGCATGATATGTTTTATTGATGTGAATAGTATGCTGAGTGTTACATACTTTACATATCATGTTGCATTTGTTAATTCCCATTGTGTGGAATTAACATGGTGGCCAATATACGTGTCCGCGATTTAATGGAACGTTGAGGTGGTAGCCGTGTCCGCGATATAATGGAACGGTGAGTTATCCGTGACCCGAGATTTAATGGGGCGGTAAAATGGTACCACATGCATGGGTGTGTTGCATTATATTGAATATGACATGAATGGATGATTTTCCAATGTTGTATTTAATTGGTTGTATGCATGTATTGTTGCTGAATTGTTAATGATGTTTGATGTTAATTATAAGTATGAAAAGTCATATATTATGAATATATGAATTGTAAAGGTTTTCGTAAACTATGAAACGTGCTAACTGTTGGGTGATGCTTATGGTTTATCTGAATTGATTGTTATGAACGTATAATCAAATGTATAGTTGAGATGCTCACCCTTACTGTTGAACATTTCAGATTGAGGAGCTTCGTTCAGGTGCTTGGCGAAGGCTTGTTGCTTCTAGTTTACTTCCGTTTAAGTATTGTCCGGGTCATGCTCTGATAGTTGTAACTCCGGGAACGTTTGTTTGTCGAGCTGCTTTAGTCAGACTCGTTTATTTCCTTATGTTTGTTATAATATGATGTTGATATATTCCAGGTGTTAATCCCTGATGATTTTGAAAATATTATAACATCGGTTTTGTTAATTAAATTATTCCGCTGTGTAAACATGTATGAGTTGCTTCTATGTTATGCATGACAGAAACTTGTTTTTGTAAAAAGATAATTGTGCCATCCTCGTTAATACATGTACTCTGAAAGTATGATTTTATTTATTTGCGAAATTTTGTTCGGGGTTTTAGAGGGTGTTACATCCACACCAATTCATCATGTTGGGGGATTGATAACTCAAGACCAGTGGTTTAACAAAAGATAATTATCAAAAACATATTTCAAACTACTTGGGCATACACACTCAACGAATATACACACAGGGTTCCATACATATACAAACATTCAATACACACACTCAGGGTTCCACCCCGGTATCAGGCAGCATACGCCCATATCACACAACAAACAAACAACCTGACCCTCAATTTAATCGTCTAAGGGTCAACCAACAAAACACTTCTCCTATGATTCAACTTGTCACCTAAGTCTCCATGCCATGACGCGTTCAACCCGTCACCTAAGTCTCCATGCAGTAATGAACGAAACTCGGTACATTTGCTCTAAGCCGCAATGTATTCTCAAAACTCGGTACATTGCCTCTAAGCCGCACTGTATTCTCAAAACTCGGTACATTGTCTCTAAGCCGCAATGTATTCTCAAAACTCAGTCCATTGCCTCTAAGCTGCAATGTATTTGCAAAACTCAGTACATTGCCTCTAAGCGGAAATGTATACTCAAAACTCAGTGCATTGCCTCTAAGCCGCAATGTATTCTCAAAACTCAGTACATTGCAACTAAGCCGCAATGTATTCTCAAAACTCAGTACATTGCCTCTAAGTCACAATGTATTCATAAAACTTAGTACATTGCCTCTAAGTTGCAATGTACCCTCAAAACTCGGCACATTGCCTCTAAGCCGCAATTTAATCACAAAACTCAGTACATTGCCTCTAAGCCGCAATGTATTTGCAAAACTCAATACATTTCTCTAAGCCTCAATGTATTCTCCAAACTCATTACATTGACTCTAAGCCGCAATGTATCCTCAAAACTCAGTACATTGCCTCTAAGCCGCAATGTATTCTCACAACTCATTACATTGCCTCTAAGCCGTAATGTATTCTCACAACTCAGTACATTTCCTCTAAGCCGCAATGTATATGAAAAACTTAGTACATTAGCTCTAAGCCATAATGTGTTTGCAAAACCCAGACCATCGCCTCAGACTTCATGCAGTGATGTTCAAAAATGCAAAATTTAGCTTATCGCCTCAGACTTCACGCAGCGATTTGCGAACTTAACCCATTGCCCCAGACTTCATGCAGTAATGTGTTTCTTCATTCCACAAGATCCAGCTCATCGCCTCAGACTTCACGCAGCGGTGCTCGAAAACCAAAAGCCTATCGCCTCAGACTTCACACAGCGATTTGCGAACCTAACCCATTGCCTATGTTTTCATGCAGTAGTGTGTTTCCTTATTCCGCAACAGAGATCATCGCCTAAGTCGACGTGCAGTGATGCTCGAAAAACCAGACCTAGCTTATCGCCTAAGACACCACACAACGATTCGCAGATATCACCCATGGACTCAATCTGTAAGCAGCCATGCATCACCAATTACTGTTTCATTTATCCCTCCAAAAGGGATGAATAAACAAAAGCAAAACCAAGACATACGAGATTTCTCTCTCGAGCTCAAGACTATCTGCCTCAAATCTTGGTAAAATAATACATCATCATGTTTGCCTATTCTCTTCAAAAATATTGAGGGTATGCTATATCAGCGTAACCTCATCTAGACAACTCTCGGGGGTATGCTATATCAATGTAACCCTATCTAGCCAGCTCTTGGGGGTATGATACATCAATGTAACCCTATTTAGCAAACATTTGGTCAAATTTTGGGGTCTTTCATTATTTAATAAATCTCCGATTGGAATGAACAAAGACCTACGCATTCCTGCGCCACTCAATCGAACAATTATTAAATAGGGACAGCTGTCATACCCCAAATTTGTTCGCCTTAGTGCTACCGTCAAATTTATGTTTGAACTTGGGTTTTACATGGTGAACGATTCCTTTGGTTTAATTACATTAACATTTTGGGGCTTTTAATGAATATTCACTTTCAAGTCTGTTTAAAAATATAATAATTATTTGTATTTTTAAAAATAAGAAATAATTGTTCACCTTCATATACTTTTAATTGGCTTTTTATTTCAATTAAGTAACATAGCACAATTGGTAAGGGAGAAAGACTTGCAAGCAGAAAGTCACGGGTTTGAATCTCACTTTGTGCACTTTAGATATTTTTGTTGTTTATTATTACTAACTTTATTTTCATTTTCAATTATTTCTAACCACAAAAATCTAATTTTTTTTTTACTATTTTCGTATTTATTTATTTATTATATTTAAAAATATTATTTTTTATTAAAATCATTATTTTATTTTTAAAAAAAATAGTCAAAATATATTATAAATTAATCTTTTCAAATCAATCTCAATATTTAGAATAGTCATAAACAAGGCTAGATTCATAATCTTGTTCACCAAATTATGGACCAAATATTCAATCAATTTCCAATCTTCAAAATTATGACCAAAATAGATCAATCTCAATTAGTGCACTTTGGATATTTTTTGTTACTAACTATTTTCTAATTACATTCAAAATCACAAAAATCATGTTTTTTTATTATTTAAATATTATTTTCTTATTTTTAATTATGGCATTTAAAAAAAATTATTTATTTGATTTTATGCAATTTTCATCAAAATTGAATGCAAAAATCATAATAAATACCAAAAATATTTCCTTTTCGAGATAAGTGTTTCTTATTGGTTAATCTGCGCCAATTTGTGTCATACTCAACTTCTTATTAGTCAACTTGTTAACCAAGAAAGATCTGATTTATATTATTCCTTTTTTTATCCTTTAAACTGATTTTGACAGTCTATAAATAGGGTCATATTTTCACACTTCTAGATCATCCAAAAATATTCACAATTTCCACTGTATCGACAATTTCCAACACTATCCAAACTTGCTAACTTGCTTTTACAATTCTTTTTGGTTTATTCGAGGGTTGTTGACTATATCAGACAACAACCTAAGAACAATACACTTTTTCCTCTTTCATAATTTTCTACATATTTACAAACAACGACTTTTTTGGGACCGATAATTTCATATGAGGCCCCCCAATTTTATTTTGGTTTTTAGCTTTTCTGTTTTTTTTACCACATGATGATTACTGATGGTTTTTATTTTCAAAATTATAATATTTACTAACTTTTTTTTGGAAGCCAATTTCCAGACTGTATACATTTTTACGATCTAAAATTCATCAACAATTTTTCCAACAAACATACATAAATTGCACAACCATGTTTCGGTGAAGCTTCCACGCACCAACGCAGGAAGTCCCTCCGGCAACCCTCAAATCTCACCCACCACCACTATAATTATGAACAAAAAAAGGGGCAAAGCCACCATTGGTTAGTGCTTTGAAAACTTGATGATAACATTAGAGATAAAGTCACGTGAAAGGTAATCTCTTCAATTTCTTTCATTTGTTATTTCTATTTTATTTTATATTTTACACAAACTCTTGTTTAAATTAGGCTATAGATATTGTGTAACAATCCCTTCATATTTAATTTACTAATCATTCTATTTAGCTATTTTATTATTCTAAAAAAGGATATAAATATTAATTTCATTAATTGCTTAATTTAGTCTATAAAAAATGTCAAATCACAAAAATGGGTGATTTTATTATTAGCTTTAGATTTGTTGGTAAATAATTAATGTAGTTATATAATTATTAGGCTAATTAAATTTAATTGGTCACTATAATCTATTAACTTTTAATTATAAGAACTCAAAAAATCAAACTTTTTAATTAAAATTCTACTGCATCTTAACACCTCCAGATTAAGTTTTGCACCCCTTAACCTTAATTAATTAATTTATTATAATCCTTCTAATCTTCTATTTTTTTAAAATTACTATATATCGCATTTTTACACATTTGCATTAAATAGAATTTTCGCATATTAATAAATAATTATTGGATATTTTTAATATTTGATATATTTTTAATAATTAGGAAAGAGAGTTAGTTATTAGCTTAAATATTTTTCTAAAACACTAACTTTACTTTTCTAAATTGCATTAATTATTTTTCTCGTCCAAAAATATTTTTCTCATATCGCATCATACGTCATAAAATAGCTAACCAATGAAACACTAACAATTTTTCCACTAACATAACAAAATAAAAGATATTTTCATCGAAAGGATTAAAGAGAATTTCTTTCAAAATTAACTGCGAACTGCGTCTACAATCACTCACTTTTAAAAACCCAGACAAGGTTCAAGGATAAATTCGAAAGCAATTCTACGCGATCCTATAAAAAAACCAACCAAAATACGAACTACAGACTGGGACTCTGATTCCTCTTAAGAGGATACGTAGGCATATGATCAAAAATCGTAGCGAGTTCTCCTATTAAAAATTTAAACTCTTTCCCCTATAAAAAATTTAAACCCAACCCCAATAAAAAATTTAAACCCTTCCCCTAATAAAATTTAAATCATATTTCCCCAACTTAAACCTAAAACGTAGTATCCTTGTGAACAAAGTAGATGAAAGGTGCATAACAATTTCCTTTCTTCTAAAGAAGTCCGAAACCTAAAATCTTTGTCTGTGAATTAGGGTTTTCTGTTAGATTCCCTTCCCTAGGATAAAAACTAATAGTGGAGACTCTTGATTTAAAAACCAGTTGCTACACAACGTTCACTGAAGGTAGAAGGAAGAGAAATATGATAGCATCGCCGTTCACTGACGATGAACTACCAACGTTCACTAAGGGTAGCAAAAAGATAACAATCATCGACGTTCACTGCCAATGACCTACCAACTTTTACTGAAGGTAAAAAGAGAATATATCATAACACCTCCGTTCACTGACGATGAACTACCAACGTTCACTTAGTGTATAAAAAAGATAACAAACACCAACTTTCACTGATGGTGATCTACCAACTTTCACTGAAGGTAGAGAGAAAATATATCATAGCACCGCCGTTCATTGAGGATGAACTACCAACGTTCACTAAGGGTAGCAAAAAGATAACAAGTTTCCCTAGAATTCTGGCATTTCGCCTAGAACATGTCTCAACTTCTTCTTTAACCGAGGCAATTTGTCTGGAAAGGGTAAGATATAGGTTGTCTCAAATAAAGAGACTTCCACTTGCAAAGATTTCACAACGAGATGTTTCTTCAAATTTAAAAGTCTTTCCCTTCACTGGCGTAAACTAACGAAGAACTGAAAACCGTCCTCTCATAGAGGAGATAGCAAAAAGGTTACGTCGACTTTTACGGGGAAGGAGAAGTTGCTCAAATAACGAGACCTGCTACTTGTTGTCATGGAGTATTGTAAAAAGAAATGACTTTCCGGGGATAGAAATATGGCTTCCTAGGGAAAGAAATATGACTTCCTGGGGAAATTCCATGATATTCTTGCTGAGGAGATAAAGTCTTCTTGTACAAAATAAATGCACAAACGAAAACTCGAAGCTTTCAGAAATCCAAAGTAAATAATATTGTTATGGAACCACATATTCAAACCAGAAATAAGATGGAATGGAAGATTCGACCAAAATACATCCTTTGAGAAATAAACTCAAGAGGGAAAACCAAATCCATCCAAACAAGGAGCTGTATAGGAAGGCTAAAACAAAAATCTTCTATGAGGGACAACTCAGTGGGGACATTGAAAGAATATACGCTTTCTGCTTAAGGCCAACACTCTATTGAAGAGAGGACAGCGTAACTCTGCAAAATAGGGTGATATGTCAACAAAAATATTAAAAAATGTCAATGAACAATGATTTTCCAATTTTAGCTATGCATGATGTATGTATGAATGTATGAGTGTTATCGTGTGTATGCTGACAAAACAGATATACAACACTAGGAGTAACTAGACAAAACCAACTCGGGCACGAACAACACTCGGCTAAACCATATCCAGGATGATCATTCCAAGAAAAAGTAAATGCCAACTGAGGAAACAAAACCTATTTCCTTCTTTATCTTTACTGGGGAGAAACACAATTCAGAAGTAAACAAAACAAAGTGAAAGAATAGTACAGATACAGGGATAAAACATCCTTCTTCACGCTTCTTTGGGGAAACAAATGTTTTCAAAAGTAACACTTCTACTGGGGATTGCAAAACCAATCTCAAGTAAAGAAGATGGACACCAAATCATAGAAACATTCACTGGGGAATTCAAGCCTACTTCATTGGGGAGGTTAACACCACATCCTCAAAGGGAGAATCACAATACGTTCTTCACTAGAGAAACTAGGTTCATGCGTTCTTCAAGAGTGATTATGGTACCAACTTCTCGGGAAAAAGAACTTCCATTAGACCGAACAAAAACTTCACTGGAGAAATCTCGGATTGAGACTTCACATCATGAAAACTCAAAAAAGCGGAGAAATGGATCCAAACTTGACCGAGGATAGCGGAGTCACGAACCCAATACGGCGAATCATCCTGAGTAAACCTTCCCGAGGGGAACAAAAACTTCTTAAAACAAACCGGAGTTTGTCCATTCCTGGGATCACAATTTTTTTTTTTGCATCACAAATTTTAAAGTAAAAGAAAATTGTAAATTCTTTTTGAAAAATCGATTTTGTTATTTAATCTTTTTGCTTTGAAAGTTATTATCAATAATAAATGGAGTCTTTTCAAGATAAATAAAATAAGAAATACAAAGAATTGGGTAAAAGCTCAAATTTCATTAATAGAATGGTAGTCTGCGAATGGCGAGACTCCATGGATAATTATAAAGTTCGGAAAATGGTAATATATAATGGAAAAGATACATTGAGATACAATGACCACTATCCCCTCTAACAACTTTTGAAATCCTGAGCAGCAACTTCTATTGAAGTTGTGATGAGAATCCAAGAAGATTGTTGCTCCAACAATCAAGTCTTATCTGATGTAGTTACTTGAAAAGAAAGTCCCTAACTTTTGCCTAAACTGCCCTTTCGGGTTTTCAGCTTAGCGGTAAATTTATTCTGTTTATGTCTCTAATTTTTTCCTAGACCGCCCTTTCGGGTTTTCGGCCTACCGAGAAACTCCTTTTTGCCTAAGCCGCCCTTTGGGGTTTTTAACTTAGCAAGTTGTTCTTTTATTTTTTAGGCGAAGTATTTCTTGACTGCATCAGCATTCATGGGACGTGGGAATTCCTCGCCATCCATAGTTTCAAGAATTAATGCTCCGCCAGAGAAGGCTTTCTTGACAACATATGGGCCTTCTAAATTGGGAGTCCACTTTCCCCTAGAATCAGTGTTGAAAGACATGATCTTCCTGAGCACGAGGTTGCCTTCTCTGAATTTACGAGGTTTGAACTTCTTATCAAAGGCTTTCTTCATCCTTTTCTGATATAACTGTCCATGACATAAAGCTGTCATCCTCTTCTCTTCGATCAGATTCAATTGGTCAAACCGGGTTTGGACCCATTCAGCCTCTGACAACTTGGTTTCCATTATCACACACAAAGAGGGAATCTCAACCTCGACTGGGAGTATAACTTCCATTCCATACACCAGGGAGAACGGGGTTGCTCCTGTTGAAGTGCAGACATATGTTCGATATCCATGCAAAGCAAAAGGGAGCATTTCATGCCAATCCTTATAAGTAACAACCATTTTCTGGATAATCTTCTTGATAATCATATTAGCAGCTTCAACAACCCCATTCATCTTTGGCCTGTACGAAGAAGAATTATGATGGACAATCTTGAATTCTTTGCACAGTTCTGTCATCATTTTATTGTTCAGATTCGAGCCATTATCGGTGATAATTCTGCTCGGCACACCATACTGACATATACGATTATTCTTGATGAAGCGCACAACCACCTACTTAGTAACATTGGCATATGAAGCAGCCTCCACCAACTTGGTGAAGTAATAAATTGCTACCAAGATAAAACGGTGTCCATTCAAAGCTTTGGGTTCTATCATCACAATCATGTCAATACCCCACATAGAGAAAGGCCACGAGGAGGGAATCACATTGAGAAGTGTCGGAGGCACATGGACCTTGTCCGCATAAATCTGGTATTTATGACACTTCTTTTCAAATTTATAACAATCAAATTCCATTGTCAGCCAATAGTAACCTTCCCTTAGCATCTTTTTATCCATCAAATGTCCATTGGTGTAAGTGCCAAATGAACCTTCATGAACCTCATGCATCAACATGTCTGCTTCGTGTTTATCCACGCATTTGAGCCAGACCATGTCAAAATTTATTTTATACAACACATTTTCACTGAGGAAGAAACTGCCAGCCAATCTTCTCAGTGTCTTTCTATCTTTCTTCAATGCACCGATTGGGTATTCTTTGTTAGAACAATGTTTGAATCTACTACCCTATTTGAGTTTTGATGATAACAAAGTGAAAAGATATAGTATTTATATGTTTTATGTTTGAACTATCTGCTGCCTAAAATTACTATGTTCTGACTTGCAGATACTCTGATTGAAATAAGCAAGGTCACGTTTATTCAGCATCAGAATTTGATTTCATACACCAGCATCAGAAGTTGCTACATCAGAACGTCAAGATCAGATGATCAACTCACGCACATGCTGAAGCTTGATGAACAAGACTGCGCTCAAACACTCTGATACAGAAACACAATAGTTCATCAGCAGCGGAGCAGAATCAGAATGAGCCAAGCCAGAACGTGCATTGAAGAAGCAACGGTACTGTGCATTAAACGCTAATTAATTCCAACGGCCTCATTCCAGACAAGATCTGCTCAATAAGGAAAGCTTGTTATTAGCATTGAATCAAGAATATTGCATTCAACGTTCATCTTCTCAAGTGCTATATAAACAAGGCTTCGAAGATTATAATGGCTAATGCTCTCCAAATCTCTACACGCACAAAGCTGAACCATAATCTTCGTTCTACCAGTTTTGCTAAACCACAAACTCTGATACTCCATTACAGTTTAGCAATCTAGTTTCTAAGCTTCATTTGTGTATACATCACAGTTGTGATAAAGTTTTATAGAAAACATCCACACACATTGTTTTATACCTTTGTAAGAAAGTGTTGCCTTGACAAACCGGGTTGTGGTTTGAATCAAGAAGGCTTTAGCAGTTGTTAAAGCAGTCTGTAATATTCAGTTGAATATAGTGAATTAAGACCTCGTTGGAGAGAGGCGAAATCACCTTGACGGGTGGACTGGAGTAGTTTGAGATCAAACGAACCATGATAAAAATATCTTGTCAATTGCTTTAGATTTCAGTTTTACAATTCAACCCCCCCTTCTTGTGTTTTTCACCCCTTCAATTGGCATCAGAGCGCCTGGTTCTGAGCTAAAACACTTAACCGTGTCAGTACAAGATCCAGCGTCAGAAAAACACAATGGCAGGAAACAATTCTCACTTCAGCAATGACATTAATGAGGACAGAGACAAATTCAGCGGCAAACCTCCAGTCTTTGATGGAGAAAACTTTGATTACTGGAAAGACAGCATTGAAAGCTTCTTTCTAGCACATGATGCCGATCTGTGGGATATGGTGACAGATGGATACACGCACCCTGTGAATGCAAGTGGTCAGAAGATTGATAGAAAATCAATGACTGATCAACAAAAGCGTGACTTCAAGAATCACCATAAGGCCAGAACCATCCTCCTCAGTGCCATCTCCTATACTGAGTATGAAAAGATCTCCAACAGAGACACAACAAAGAACATCTTTGATTCTCTCAGAATGACGCATGAGGGCAACGTTCAAGTCAAAGAAACAAAAGCTCTGGCGCTCATTCAGAAGTATGAGGCGTTCAAAATGGAAGAATCTGAATCCATTGAAGCTATGTTCTCCAGATTCCAGATTCTGGTAGCTGGTCTCAAAGTTCTGGACAAAGGATACTCTACTGCTGACCATGTCAAGAAAATAATCAGAAGTTTACCCAAGCAGTGGAGGCCTATGGTTACTGCTCTGAAGCTAGCTAAAGATCTCAACAAAATCACTCTGGAGGAACTTATAAGCTCCCTCAGAAGTCACGAGATAGAGCTAGAAGCTGACGAGCCTCAGAAGCAAGGTAAGCCTTTAGCATTAAAATCTAACAGAAAATCTGAGTCTAAAGTTTTGCAGGCAGTTGAAGAAACATCTGATGGATCCTCATCAGAAGAAGACGAACTTTCCCTTCTCTCCAGAAGAGTAAATCAACTTTGGAAGCAAAGACAAAGGAAGTTCAGGAATCCCAGAAGATCTGATCAGAACGAGTCTTCTTCCAGATACAGAAGGACAGATTCTTCCTCTGGATACAGAAGATCTGAAGGCTCCTCCAGTAGCAAGAAGCCAAATACCAAAGACATCATCTGCTATGAGTGCAATGAGCAAGGACACTACAAGAGTGACTGCCCAAAGCTTCAGAGGGAAAAGCCCAAAAAGAAGTTTGGAAGAGAGAAGAAGAAAAGTCTCATGGCCACATGGGATGACTCTGACTCGTCTGAAGCTGACTCAGAATCAGATGATGAAAGGGCAAACATAGCCCTCATGGCTAACATTCCAGATGATAGTGAAGCTTCTGAATCAGACTCAGAATCAGACACAGAAGAGGTATTTCCTAACTTCGCTATTAACTTTACAAAGGCTGAACTTGCTGAAAGCCTCAATGAAATTCTGGAACGCTATCAGCAGATTAGAGCTAAATTCAGAGACCTGAAAAGGAATCTTGAATCTGACTCTAATAAGTCTGAGAGTCTCAAATTGGAAAACTCTGAGCTGAGAGATAAAATTTCAAAATTAGAAAACTCTTTACAAAACTCTCAGAAGGAACCAATTTCTGAAACTCCCAGCAACGCTGATGAGATCATCAAGGAGTATGATCATAGTTTCCAGAAGTTCTTAGCTAAAAGCATAGATAGAAGCAGAATGGCTTCAATGATCTATGGAGTTAGCAGAAACGGCAGGAAAGGAATAGGATACCAAGGTAAGGTTCCTACACCTAAGAATGTCATGGATTTAACCATTAAACACACTCCTCTAAATTCACACTTTGTGTATGGTCACACACACGACATCAAATATACTAGCAGTAAGCACTCTGTGAAACCAAAATTCAACCAGAGTTTTGGTAAAACTAACAAGTCAGGACCCAAGAAAATCTGGGTACCTAAGGACAAAATAATACATGTTGTAGATATCTTTAGCAGCAAGTCAGAAACACCAGTCATGGTACCTGGACTCTGGCTGCTCACGACACATGACGGGAAGAAGGCATATGTTCCAAAGCCTGGAACTTAAGCTTGGAGGCCACGTTGGCTTTGGAGGCAATCAGAGGGGAAAGATAATTGGCTCTGGAACTGTAGGTAATGGAAATCTTCCCTCTATTAATAATGTTCTGCTAGTAGATGGATTGATGCATAATCTGTTATCCATAAGTCAATTAAGTGATAACGGTTATGATATAATCTTTAATCAAAAATCATGTAAAGCTGTTAGTCAGAAAGATGGGACTATCCTGTTTAATGGTAAGAGGAAAAACAACATTTACAAAATCAAACTTTCTGAACTAAAGAGTCAGAATGTAAAATGTCTTCTGTCTGTTAACAACGAGCAGTGGATCTGGCACAGAAGATTGGGGCATGTTAGTATGAGAAGAATATCTCAGATTAACAAACTCAATCTGGTCAGAGGACTTCCTAATTTGAAGATCAATTCAGATGCTCTGTGTGAAGCATGTCAGAAAGGCAAATTTGCAAAACCTTCTTTTAAATCCAAAAATGTTGTTTCCACCTCTAAGCCATTAGAACTTCTGCACATTGACTTATTTGGACCAGTTAAAACTGCTTCAGTCAGTGGTAAGAAGTATGGGTTAGTAATCGTAGATGACTATAGCAGATGGACATGGGTAAAGTTCTTAAGACACAAGGACGAGTCACACTCTGTGTTTGTTACCTTCTGTAACCAAGTTCAGAATGAAAAAGATCTTAGAATCGTTAAAGTCAGAAGTGATCATGGTGGAGAATTTGAAAATAAAGATTTTGAGTCATTCTTTAATGACAAAGGCATTCTGCATGATTTCTCTTGTCCTAGAACTCCCCAACAAAATGGAGTTGTAGAACGAAAGAACAGAACATTGCAAGAAATGGCCAGAACCATGATCAATGAGACAAACGTTGCTAAGACTTTCTGGGCAGAGGCAATAAACACAGCGTGCTACATTCAGAATAGAATCTCAATAAGACCTATTCTGGAAAAGACTCCATATGAATTGTGGAAGAACAGAAAGCCCAACATTTCATATTTTCATCCATTTGGATGTACTTGCTTTATATTGAATACAAAGAATTATTTGAACAAGTTTGACTCTAAGGCACAGAAGTGTATTATGTTAGGATACTCTGAACGCTCAAGAGGGTACAGAGTATACAATACAGAAACACAGATTGTGGAAGAATCAATCAGTGTTCGTTTTGATGACAAGCTTGACTCTGAAAAGTCAAAGCAGAATGAAACTTTTGCAGGTATAGAAATTGAATTTGCAGGTTCTGAAGACAAGTCATCAGAAGCTCTCAACACAGACATTCCTTCAACGTCTGAAAGGAGCACTGCTAGAAATCCTACAACAGCTGCTGATCAACCTCAGAAGAGATTGCCCAGAAGCAGTTTGGATCACCCAGAAGAGACTATCCTAGGAAGAAAGGAAGATCCAATCAGAACAAGAGCAAGCTTCAGAAACTCTGAAGAAACTCTTATGGGACTTGTGTCTCTGATTGAACCTTCTTCTATTGATGAAGCACTTCTGGATAATGACTGGATTCTGGCAATGCAAGAAGAGCTGAATCAATTCACCAGAAACGACGTATGGGATCTCGTTCCCAGACCAAAAGGATTCAACGTCATTGGAACAAGATGGGTGTTCCGAAACAAGCTAAATGAACAAGGTGAAGTCATCAGAAACAAGGCACGACTGGTTGCACAAGGTTATAGTCAGCAAGAGGGGATAGACTATACAGAAACCTTTGCCCCAGTCGCCAGGTTAGAATCTATCAGACTTTTAATTTCATTTGCTGTTAATAGAGGCATCACTCTGTATCAGATGGATGTCAAAGTGCATTCTTAAATGGTTATATAGAAGAAGAAGTTTATGTTCACCAACCCCCAGGTTTTGAAAATACAAAACATCCAGAACATGTTTTCAAACTAAAGAAGTCACTGTATGGTCTGAAACAAGCTCCCAGAGCTTGGTATGAAAGGCTAAGTAACTTTCTGCTTGAAAATGAATTCACCAGAGGGAAAGTGGACACTACTCTATTCTGTAAAACAGTTAAGAGTGACATCTTAGTCTGTCAAATTTATGTTGATGATATCATTTTTGGTTCTACTAATCCTTCTCTTGGAAGAAAATTTGCTAAGTGTATGCAGGCAGAATTTGAGATGAGCCTCATGGGGGAACTGAAATTCTTTTTAGGAATTCAGATCAATCAAACTCCAGAAGGAACTTACATTCATCAGAGCAAATACATCAGAGATCTTCTGAAGAAATTTGACCTCTCAGAATGTAAGCCATCAAAGATTCCAATGCATCCCACGTGCATTCTGGAAAGAGAAGAGGTAAGCAAAAGTGTAGAACAAAAAGTCTACAGAGGTATGATTGGTTCTCTCCTCTATCTGACTGCTTCAAGACCTGACATATTATTCAGTGTTTTCATCTGTGCTAGATTCCAATCAGATCCTAGAGAATCTCACTTAACAGCTGTTAAGCGAATTTTCAAGTATCTGAAAGGTACTACTAATCTAGGTTTGTTTTATAGAAAATCTAGTGATTACAGCTTAGTAGGCTACTGCGATGCTGATTTTTCTGGAGACAGAGTGGAACGTAAAAGTACTTCTGGAAGCTGCCAGTTTCTGGGAGAAAATCTGATCTCTTGGTCCAGCAAAAGGCAATCAAAAATTGCTCTGTCAACAGCAGAAGCTGAGTACATAGCAGCAGCAGGATGTAGCACACAAATGCTCTGGATGAAAAGTCAGCTTGAAGACTTCCAGATTTTTGAGAGTAACATTCCTATACTTTGTGATAATACTTCTGCTATTTGCTTAAGTAAGAATCCTATTTTACATTCTAGAGCTAAGCATATAGAAATAAAGCATCATTTCATTAGGGACTATATTCAGAAAGGTATTTTGAACTTAAAATTTATAGATACAGACCATCAATGGGCTGATATCTTTACTAAACCCCTTTCAGAAGATAGGTTTAATTTCATTCTGAAACATCTCAGCATGAAAGTATGCCCAGAATGAAAATGTTTTAATTCCATATATTTATCTTCAGAATGTAATTATTCTACTGTGAACTTCTGATCAATCTTCCTTCAGAAAGATAGAACATGCAGATTGTATCAGATGCAAGCCTAAAGATCTGAGAGTCTAATCTCAAAGACAGACGTGCTGATCACTACATCAAACAAGTGTCATCCAATCATCAGCATATCTCTGAAGCAGAACGCGTGCACGCTTCTGAGAAGGCAAAGCGCTGATTGGGTGCATTGAGACACATGTCTGGTAACCGTTTTTAAGTATCTTTCTCAAATCCCCCAAAATCAGCAAGCATTTAATGAAAAGTAATCATTCTTTTAAATGGCAATCATGATTTTTTTTCTCTCTCTTAAAAACATTTAACTTTTCAAAACAATTTTGAAAACTCTATTTAAGCACATTAATCTCTCATTTACTCTTTACGTTTTCTCACAATCACTCATTCATTTTCTGATGTACTGTGTTGACTAAGTTTTTGTAATATTTTTCTTGCTCTGATTCTGAACTATCTTAATATGATTAGTTTTTCTGATCAAATTGTTTTAGCACATCACCAACACTTTTTGATTGCTGACAAAAAGGGGGAGAACAAGAATGATATTTAAATCAATAACGGGCTAACTAGACAGAAACTCTCAAACATTCTAACTCTATTACTAGAAAGGTTTTTCTGTTTTGTTTAAAGTCTACAGGCACAAGGAAGCTCCTGGACACTCTGAAGACTAGAAACTCTGAGCAAAATGTAGAAGCTCTGATCAATGTTGCTCTGATCAATATGAAGTTCTGATCGTCCTAAATACTCTGATCCAAAGCAAAGCTCTGACAAGAAAAGCTCTGAAGCTCTGCTCTCTGATAAGTCAAAGACTCTGATAATCTGATGTTCAAAGAAAGAAAAAGATCTGATCCTGAAGAACACGTATATCAAAGGGAAGTAATAAACTCAGGGGGAGTATCTCTTAACTCTGACTTCTCCGTACTTCTTACTCTGATACATGTTTCCAGATACCTTTTCACGTTATTTTTCATTTAAAATATCTAGTTTTTGTCATCATCAAAAAGGGGGAGATTGTTAGAACAATGTTTGAATCTACTACCCTATTTGAGTTTTGATGATAACAAAGTGAAAAGATATAGTATTTATATGTTTTATGTTTGAACTATCTGCTGCCTAAAATTACTATGTTCTGACTTGCAGATACTCTGATTGAAATAAGCAAGGTCACGTTTATTCAGCATCAGAATTTGATTTCATACACCAGCATCAGAAGTTGCTACATCAGAACGTCAAGATCAGATGATCAACTCACGCACATGCTGAAGCTTGATGAACAAGACTGCGCTCAAACACTCTGATACAGAAACACAATAGTTCATCAGCAGCGGAGCAGAATCAGAATGAGCCAAGCCAGAACGTGCATTGAAGAAGCAACCGTACTGTGCATTAAACGCTAATTAATTCCAACGGCCTCATTCCAGACAAGATCTGCTCAATAAGGAAAGCTTGTTATTAGCATTGAATCAAGAATATTGCATTCAACGTTCATCTTCTCAAGTGCTATATAAACAAGGCTTCGAAGATTATAATGGCTAAGGCTCTCCAAATCTCTACACGCACAAAGCTGAACCATAATCTTCGTTCTACCAGTTTTGCTAAACCACAAACTCTGATACTCCATTACAGTTTAGCAATCTAGTTTCTAAGCTTCATTTGTGTATACATCACAGTTGTGATAAAGTTTTGTAGAAAACATCCACACACATTGTTTTATACCTTTGTAAGAAAGTGTTGCCTTGACAAACCGGGTTGTGGTTTGAATCAAGAAGGCTTTAGCAGTTGTTAAAGCAGTCTGTAATATTCAGTTGAATATAGTGAATTAAGACCTCGTTGGAGAGAGGCGAAATCACCTTGACGGGTGGACTGGAGTAGTTTGAGATCAAACGAACCAGGATAAAAATATCTTGTCAATTGCTTTAGATTTCAGTTTTACAATTCAACCCCCCCTTCTTGTGTTTTTCACCCCTTCATTCTTGAGTCTGAAGAAAATGCTTGATATCATGATACCGAGTTTTTTCATCTGCTACCTCCTCTGTTGTAAACACATGAGCAGGCCTATCCAGTCGCCGAACCATAACTCGAGGTATATCATTCCAAGTATTCACTTGGTACATAGAAGCCAGAGTTGCTAGAGCATCCGCCGTCTGATTTTCATCTCTAGGAATGTGATGGAATTCAACTTTATTGAAAAAGGGTAACAATATTCTAACATAATCTTTGTAAGGGATCAAGTCGAGGTGACGAATATCCCATTCTCCTTTAATCTGATTTATTACCAAAGCTGAATCACCATACACATCTAGATTTTTAATTCTGAGATCAATAGCTTCTTCGAGACCTATGATGCAAGCCTCGTATTCTGCCATATTATTAGCACAATCAAACGTTAACCTTGCCACAAAAGGAATGTGCGATCCACATGGAGTGAGAATCATAGCACCAATTCCTTTACCATAAGAATTCACAGCTCCATCAAATATCATACTCCAACGAGATTCAGGGTCAGGACCTTCCTCAGGAAATGGTTCATCATAATCTTTCACTTTCAGGAACATCACATCCTCATCGGGAAATTCATATTCTACAGACTGATGATCCTCCACTGGTTGGTGAGCAAGATAATCTGCCAACACACTACTTTTAATAACTTTTTGAGTTCGGTATTCGATATCATATTCAGATAGAAACATCTTCCAGCAGGCAATTCATCCAGTAAGAGCAGGCTTTTCAAAAATGTACTTGATTGGATACATTTTGGAGATCAACCAAGTAGTGTGATTCAACATCCCAGGACAAAGTACAACATGTCTTTTCCAGCATGGAAAACCGCGACTCACAATCAAAGAATTTTTTACTGAGATATAAATGGCGAACTCCTTCTTCCCTGTTTCGTCCTGTTGTCCCTGAATACAACCCATGGAATTATCTAACACTGTCAGATACATAATCAATGGTCTTCCTTCGACAGGATGGAGAAAGTTAAGAGGTTCAAGCAGATATTCTTTAATACTTTCAAATTCCCTTTGGTAGTCATCCATCCACACAAAACCTTGATCTTTCTTTAACAACTTAAAGATTGGTTCACATGTTGCAGTCATGTGGGAAATGAATATGGAAATATAATTCAAACGCCCGAGGAAACCTCTGACTTGCTTTTCAGTTTTTGGTGCTGGCATCTCTTTAATTGATTTGACTTTATAAGGGTCAACTTCAATTCCTTTCTGGCTAACAATGATACCCAACAATTTTCCTGATCAAACACCGAAGGTGCATTTATTTGGATTCAAGCGGAGACGATACTTCCTCCAATGCTGAAACCACTTCAACAAATATTCTACATGCCCTTCTTCAGTCTGGGATTTGGAAATCATATCATCAACATATACTTTGATTTCCTTGTTCACCAGATCATGGAATAGGGTTGTCATAGCCCTCTGGCACGTAGCACCAGGGTTCTTCAACTCGAAGGGCATCACTCTGTAACAGAATGTTCCCCAGGGTGTGATAAAAGTTGTTTTTTCCATGTCCTCCAGAGCCATTCTTATTTGATTATACCCGGAAAATACGTCCATGAATGAGAATACTTTGAATTTTTCTATGCTATCCAATAACATATCAATGTGTGGCAATGGAAAATCATCTTTTGGACTAGCTTTATTTAGATCTCTGTAATCTACGCACATGCAGACTTTTCCATCTTTTTTTGGTACTGGGACAATATTGGCAATCCATTGAGGATACACTGACGTCACAAGAAAACCAGCATTAATCTGCTTTAGAACCTCCTCTTTGATTTTCACTGCCATATCTGGGTGAGTTCTTCTCAACTTTTGTTTAATTGGGGGACACTCTAGCTTCAACGGCAGACGGTGCTCTACAATATTTGTATCTAGACCAGGCATATCTTGGTAAGACCAAGAAAAATATCAACATACTCTTTCAATATCTCAATCAACCTTCTCTTCACATCAGGATGCATCAATGCTCCAATCTTGACTTCCTTCAGATCTTCTTCTGAACTCAAATTAATCACTTCCAATGGCTCTTTATATGGCTGAATGGTATTTTCCTCATGCTTAAGCAACCGTGAGACGTCTTCTAGAATCTCATCATAATATTCTTCTTCATCCTCATACACAGGACATTCAAAGTTGGGAGAGGGTGCAGGGTCATTGTATTCAACGGGTTTTTTAATTAATCTGCACATATGATTTATGATTACTTTTAGAAACTGACACATATAACAAGTGATCATGCAGATTGAATTTCAATTATTATTTATTTTGAAGGGTTTTATTTTTATATTTAATTTTTTATTACCATTTTCCGATAAAAATCAGAAAATATAGACACAGTTTGGGAAACAAAGACAACTTTTATTATTGTTTTTAAAGGTCACAACAAACAGATAAGCCCTACAAAATTAATACTTCCACCTTGGGCAAAGTGAAAGCTATTTTCAAAAAGATTAACAAAACAAATTACTTTGAAACATGTATGCAAGAGGGAACATAAAGGGTGATCCAATTCTGAACCCTAACTCCGTGCATCACATAATTCGGCATTTCCTACTCTGCTTCATCTCCTACGATGGCGTTAATCCCGGAAACAGTTGGATGAAGATAACCCCCGTGTGATCGGTGGATCTGGAACTGACTGTTTAACGCTGGTTCGCGAAATGTCGCGGAAGCAAGAGTCGCCACCGTCTTTTATTTTCTCCAAATGGAAAGGACAAAAGCACAGAAAAATTCCTTATAGAGATTACTCTCGGTTCGGGAGGTAGATTTATAGAAAGGGAAGGTGTTAGCACCCTTTCTATCCATGGTTATCCATGGGCTCTTAGATACTTGCTCATTGTGTTTTCAAAAATGGTTTGTTTGCTTTTCAACTGTGGGTTTTAAAAGTTTCTTTGAAAATTTCAGTTCGACTCTTGTATCGGTCCTCAAGAGTGTTTGAAAAATTGCTTTCGAAAGCTTTTTGAAAAGGTGTCGGTGTGAAAAGTATTTTTCATTTGTTTTGAAATTAGAGCAAGTATCTAGAGTCGTCTACCTACCCCAAGGAATTCGTCTGTGTAAATGTCCTTGAAGTAGTGCCATCCCACCATTGAGAGATAGGTAGCACCACCGTTGGAGATATTCGGGTCAATTCGAGGTTCGGGACATCGTGATCACCAGAGAAATAGGAAGATACCTTAGAAGCTACCCTCATGCCAGGTTCCCGGATCATGAGGACTTACTAAAACATCCTCTACTCGACGATCACCTTTCGAGGGGCAAGGCAACAGTGAGGCGTACCCTAGGGGTGGTGTGTGATTTGTGTGTCATGTTCATTTACATTTATCTTGTTCATGTCGGGGGTGATCTACGCGTTGCTTTTATTTTGACATTCATTCTTGCACGCAATTATTAACAGTTAAAAAGTTGCGAGAAATATAAAGTTCCTAAACTATTACAAAGGCGCGGGTCCACATCGCCAAATTTAATCCAGGACCCGATTTGACATAAAATAAAGTAAAGTGCGAAAAATATAAATGTCCAATTTACACGGCTTTGGGAGAATTACATGAATATTATAAGAAAGGAAATAAAAAAATGCGAAGAGAATTAAAATCGAAAGCGAGGGCGTTGGACCCTTTTTAATGAAATTAAATTACGATTTAACAAATTAATAAAAAGAAAAGATTTTCGAATTTTTTGGTATTTATGGAATTTTAATGAGAAGATTATGGAATTTAAAACCTAATTCTAGTTATTTTTATTTTATTAAGAAAAAGCATTAAAATTTAATCTAAAAGTAACCTAATTAATTAATACAATTTTATTTACAAGAAAATAATTAATAATTAATAATGATAAAAGAAAAGAAAAAGATAAAAGTAACTAAAACCTAATTCTACACATTTTAAATTTATTAAGAAAATGTTAAAGTTAACCCTATAATAAAAACTAATTAATTAATAAGATTTTATTTACAAAAATAAATAATTAATTATTATTTTATTTTTTGTCTTTTCTGATTTTTATTTTTATTTTGGTGAAATTAATTTTTATTGAATTAAAAGGAAAATAATTGAATTAAAACAAATAACAAAGAAAATAGAAAAAAAGAAAAGGGAAAGAGATGCAATACACTAGGGGGGTTCTGCCCCAATCAGGAGGTGTTGTCCAGCATTTAAGCCCATTTGTTTCAAGGCCTTTTTGACTTTTCCTGGAAGCGTGTGTACGCGTTGACTGATGCCTATGATGTTCTTCAAATCCGGACCTTTGGATTGGGATCATGGGGCGCGTGGCACGCTGGGACATTGGGCGTATGATGAACTTCAGGAGGCAAGCTGCATGAGATTAGGCTGAAACAAAATATGTGAAGAAAGTAAGGGGACCTGGGAATCGAACCCAGGTCCCAGTGGTTATAGGACAACGCACCAACCATCTGCACCATTTGCTTTCTTTGTAACATTAGTGGGTAATAAACAATATATATAATAAAACATGCTAGTGACAATTAACTCAAAAACGCGCTAAAGTTTGAATTACCCTTTCACATCTTGACACCTAAGCGTCTTCCTCCTCCATTCTGCATTCGCCTGAAAAAAGAGAACAAGATTGCGGGGGTTTTAAACCCCCACTATATGCTGTGTGAAAAAAAATAGCGAATAGAAATCCCTGAATCATAAATTAGGCGCGATAGGGTAGTTGGATTCGTGTGAAGCTTCTCGTTCCAATGGTTCAAGTCTTAGGGTCTAATTTTTCTGGACGAGGGAATCCCTAATTTTGCAACTCTGAAACCCTAGGGCGCTCCAATGGTGATTCTTCATACAATGCATAAAAACTCAATCAAAACATATGGTTAGCTTTAGAATGATCCAATGAATACAAATCCAACATTAAAAATTGCAGACAATGCATGAATTATGATACAAGAATATGGAAAAAATCATGAACAGGACACGGTCGTTCTACCGTTTCTTGGCGTTAGAGTTGATGGTTTTGATCAGTATACGTTCCCTGAAGCCTCAGGAATGCAATGGAGTTAATATTTTGCCTTGAAACTCCTTGCAATCGTGATTTCAGTTTTTTGAAAATTTGGAAAAAATGCCAACTTTGTTCTTCAGATGGGGCGCAGCTTCGAGGTCCTTTGGCATTAGGTTTGCATCTTGCTTATGTATGGAATGTATTAGGGTTAAATTCTGAGTCCACAAATCCTTGCATTGATGAAAACAATATTTGATTTTCATGGCATATCTTCCAAATCTTTTTTCACATGTTTTTGATTCCAATCATGGCAAAACCTTCCAATTTTGATTATGCACGAATCTTCAGCCTTTAAGAAGAGTTTATCTTGCACAAAAAGATTTAAAAACTTTGGTTTAGTATTTTTCCATATTTTATTTAATTTAAATGAATTAATTGTAATTAAAAATTCAAATAAATAAATAAAAATGATGAATAAATCCCCTTTGGGCCAAATGGTCGTGCATATGCTTTGGATGATGAATCTTGGAAGAAAATGTGGCCCATTAGCAATTTTAAGACATTTGAAGCAAAGTTGACTTTTCAAAATATCCAAATATTTCCCAACTTCCACAAGGCATATCTTGCTCAATTTTTAAGCTTTGATCATGTTCTTGGACATTTTGGAAAGGTCTTGAAGTTCTCTAACGAATGCCTTTGGTCCCATGTCATTTTGATTTACCAATCCCAAGTTATGGCCTTTGACTTAAAGTCTCTTTTTGTTTACTTTTGAAAATGACCTATAATGTTGAAATTGATAACTTTTTGTGAGAGCATTTATTGGACTTGAAGTGTGAAGAGGAGTTGTAGGAAATGTCTTTCTCTTCAAAATGAGCTTTGGATGGAATTTTTCTGATAAACCATGTGGAAGTTATGCCTTGGTCAAGTTACAGTTGACTTTTTCAACTGTCCAAATATGGAAACTTTTGCATCTTGAGACTTTTTCAGCCAAGCTTTGAGAATCATGATCAAGAATTGATCAAATGATGTTTCTGGCTTCAAAATGAGATGTTGACCAAAAATTTGAACTTTTGACTGTCAAATGACCATTTTGCCCCTTCAGTTGACTGTAGGGCAATTAGGGTTTTTGACTGTGCAATTTTGAGCTGTAAGTCTTGAAACTTGGCATGAAGATGCTTGACCATGTTTATAGGCATGTGGGACTTGATTGGACCCTTGGAAACTTCATTTTCTTTGTCAGAACCAAAACCCTAGTTTTTGACTGTTAGGAGGCCCTTTAACTGTGCAACCCTTGGGGAGATTTTGAAGCTTTGACTTGGCAAATTTTGAAGAATATGGGAGGGAAAATTTTGGGGTACAACAGTTGCCCCTGTTCAATCTTCTTAAACCTGAGGATGTAGATTGGCTGACGTGCCTTTCGTAATCCGAAGGTGGCAGATGATTGAACACTAGAGTGCCCAGAAATTTGCACTCACATAGTAGCAGTGTGATGGTGGAATAGGCTTATAGATGCCATTTGGAGATTGATGGATAGGATGATGGGCCTATAGATGCCATGCTGAGAGATGATGGAAGGTGGATGGGCTTATAGATGCCATCTGGGTGTTGATCGCGTAAGAGATTCCTTAGCGAGAACTTGCGTACCTGCAAAAGAAAATGATTACCTGACCTGTTACAGGAGCTGGTCTTCAAACTCTTTGTGTAGATGTGCCCTGACTGGTTGCAGGAATTGAATCTGGAGCTTCAAAAAGGTGATGAATGAACCAGGGATGGTTACTACCTCAACAGGGACGGTGAGAGAACCTTGGATGATTACTACCTCAACAGGAACGCTGAGAGAACCTTGGACGATTACTACCTCAACAGGAACGCTGAGAGAACCTCAGACGATTACTACCTCAACGGGAACGCTGAGAGAACCTCGGACGATTACTACCTCAACAGGAACACTGAGAGAACCTCGGACGATTACTACCTCAACAGGAACGCTGAGAGAATCTGGGGATGATTACTACCTCAACAGGAACGCTGAGAGAATCTGGGGACGATTACTACCTCAACAGAAACGCTGAGAGAATCTGGGATGTCTTCTATTGAGTCTTTATCAGGAAAATCTGTTAGGGGTCGATTTAACTGGACTTGAGAAGGCCTTTGACTAGATAAGAAACAGAAAAATCTTAGGGTCGATTTAACTGAACCGGTCTAGGTCTTGAAATCTTCAACTGGATAAGAAACAGGGAGATCTTAGGGTCGATTTGACTGAACCAGAGAAGGCCTTTGACTGGATAAGAAACAGGAAAATCTTAGGGTCGATTTAACTGAACCGGACAAGGTCTTGAAATCTTCAACTGGATAAGAAACAGGGAGATCTTAGGGTCGATCTGACTGAACCAGAGAAGGCCTTTGACTGGATAAGAAACAGAGAAATCTTAGGGTCGATTTAACTGAACCGGTCTAGGTCTTGAAATGTCTTCAACTGGATAAGAAACAGGGAGATCTTAGGGTCGATCTGACTGAACCAGAGAAGGCCTTTGACTGGATAAGAAACAGGAAAATCTTAGGGGCGATTTAACTGAACCGGTCTAGGTCTTGAAATATAGCTGAGAACTTAACTAAATCTTTCCTGAAAGGTAAAGGTCAGTCATATGCAATGCATGATATGGATCAAGCAATGATGTTCTCAATATAAATGAGATTTGTAAGATATGATGCGTATATGCATGCTATAATGTATGGAAGTGCGATGTTTATGAATGTATGCTTTTGTCTTAGGAAAATAAATCCTTGACGGGTGCCGGGAAGTTAACTCCTGGGCTGATATTGAAGAATAGATTTTTGCTTCCGCTGGGGATGATGGTTGCAAGAATACCGATAGGAGAAGATAACTCCGTTGGGGAATAAACTTGGCGAATGGATTACTCTGCAGGGAGGAAAGTACTCTAGCGATCTTGCTGGGAAGCAATACTCTGTGGGGAGAGAGGTACTTTGTTGAGTTGTTGATAATAACTTGCTGGGGATACCCTTGTTGTGTTGGAAGTGTTAATAGACTTTGCTGGGGATAAGAAGACTTCGTCGAGGACGCTCTTTCTGTGGCTTTTGGCTGAGGATAGCCCAGTTATATCCTGGTAGGGAAATAACTCTTTGAATAAAGCTGGGAGACGCGTTCATGCTCTGCGAGGATAAGCTTCCAGAATCTACTGGGGATAAGCTTACTGCTTGGGGAGATGACTTCCAACTTTCCTGGGGAAATAGATTGGACTCTCCTGGGGAAGTTTTGAATTGTATTGGAAGTAACTCCACTGAATGTTTGATATACCGCCGGGGAACAATCTTTAGACCCAGATTGACGGGGATGCTTGTTAAGAATGCGTATATACTGCTGGAGAATGTTGAGATCTGCGGGAGGATACCCAACTTCCTTAAGTTTGACTGTAACTTTTCTAGAGGAGAGTGTACTGACTTGCTGGCTCACTCTCTGGGGAATTAAGATATCTGGTTATGTTCTTTAGCTGAACCTACCTTGGTACCTTGGAGGACAGAACAATTAGATTGCTTAGACAACTCTTTATTGCCCCTGTTTCTAATGTTATCTGTAATTAACCCTTTGTTTCGTATGCAAATATTCATGAGTTAGCAAATTATTGTCAATGCATATATCACAAATTGAACCTTGGACGTTCTTCGCAAAACAAAACAGAAAAGGAAAAACAATTGGCAATTTTAACTGAAAAGTGATTTTTGTATTGGTTTTGAATTTGCCTGTAAAATAGGCGTTTATGTACAAGAGGCTGACGTCCTAGTAAGAGAACGCCGCCGAACAAAAGAGTTTATATAAATTTGTACAAGAGAAAATAAAACAGCTGTGTGAAATGAATGATCCCACTGGGTTTCAACTCTGCTATCGCCCTTATATCTCCGAGCGTCCCATCACTTGATGACCTTGGTTGAAGATGAAGCTGATTGATCGATGCCGTCTGAACTTGATGTAGATACTGAATTCTGGATGCAAAGTGATCCAATGAGACATAGTATTACGCTTTATCCCTAACTTTTGCCTGGACCGCCTTTTCGGGTTTTCAGTCCACCGGGATACCCATTTTTGCCCAAGCCGCCTTTTCAGGTTTTCGACTTGCCGGGTGTACAGATTTTTCTTATTTCATCCCTTCATTTTGCCCGAACCCTTTTGGCTCGTTGGGAAGCCCTAATTTTTTCCTAGGTATGTCAGCCTAGCGGGTCTTTTTTCATGCGTAGTATCTTTTTACTATGTCTGCATTGGCGGGGTGAGGAAGGTCGTCACCATCCATGTTGGTTAGAATCATGGCTCCTCCTGAGAACACATGTTTAACCACAAATGGCCCTTCGTACGTAGGGGTCCATTTGCCCCTTGGATCACTCTGAGGAAGGATGATTCGCTTGATTACCAGATCCCCAACTTGATATTCCTGTGGTCTGACCTTTTTGTTAAATGCCCTGATCATCCGTTTCTGATACGTCTGACCATGACAGATAGCAGCAAGCCTCTTTTCATCAATAAGGTTTAGCTGATCAAGTCGTGTCTGGATCCAATCATCTTCATTCAGATTTGCATCCTTCATTATCCGGAGAGAGGGTATTTGCACTTCGATCGGTAAGACTGCCTTCATACCGTAGACCAAGGAGAAAGGAGTTGCCCCGGTTGACGTCTTGACTGAGGTACGGTACCCATGTAGAGCGAACGGTAACATCTCGTGCCAATATTTATAAGTCACTGTCATCTTCTGCACAATTTTCTTAATGTTCTTATTTGCTGCTTCTACAGCCCCATTCATCTTCGGTCTTTAAGGAGAAGAGTTGTGGTGCTGTATCTTAAACTGATCGCAGAGCACAGTGATCATCTTGTTATTCAGATTGGTACCGTTGTCTGTAATAATTCTTTCTGGGATGCCATATCGACAGATCAGATTATGCCGAATGAACCGTGCCACAACAGTCTTGGTTACTGTAGCGTAGGATGCTGCCTCAACCCACTTCGTGAAGTAATCAATTGCTACCAGGATGAAGCGATGCCCATTAGATGCCGTAGGTTTAATCTCACCGATCATGTCTATGCCCCACATTGCAAACGGCCAAGGCGCAGTCAGAACATTCAGAGGAACTAGAGGAACATGCACCTTGTCTGCATATATCTGGCATTTATGGCATGTTCGAGAATGTTGGTAGCAGTCAGCTTCCATGGTGGACCAGAAATACCCTGCCCGTAGGATCTTCTTTGCCATAGTGTGTCCGCTGGAGTGTGTACCAAATGTCCCTTCATGTAGCTCTTCCATGATCCTTTCTGCTTCTGTCTTGTCCACACAACGCAGTAATGTCGAATCATGGTTTCGCTTATACAGGATGCCGTTGCTAAGGAAGAACTTCGCTGCGAACCTTCTCAGAAACTTTTTATCATTGACAGACGCACCTTCAGGGTATTCCTGAGCTTCCAAATATCTCTTCACCTCATGGTACCAAGGCTTCTCAGTCACCAATTCAGTCTCGAGATCATAACAGTATGCCGGTTCGTCCAGTTTCCAGATGATGATCCGGGGAGCCTCATTGTCCCATTTGACCTTGAACATAGAAGACATTGTAGCTAACGCGTCCGCCAACTGATTTTCCTCTCTTGGAAAGTGTTCAAAGGTTATCTCTGTGAAGTGAGGGATCAATGTCAACACACATTCTCTGTAAGGAATAAGATTCGGATGTTTCGTATCCCACTCTCCTTTGATCTGATTGATCACAAGAGCGGAATCTCCGAAGACACTCAGAAACTTGATCCTTAAGTCGATCGCAGCTTGGAGACCCATGATGCATGCCTCATACTCCGCCATGTTGTTGGTGCAGTTGAAACATAGTCGGGCAGTGAGTGGAGTATGAGTGCCTTGAGGGGATATGATCACAGCGCCGATACCGTTACCCAAAGCGTTGGAGGCTCCGTCAAAGTGCATAGACCATCGGGATCCTTCCTCAGGTCCTTCATTCGGTCCAGGTACTTCACAATCAGTCACAATCATGATGCTCTCGTCTGGAAACTCGAAGTTCATTGACTGATAGTCGTCTACTGCCTGATGTGCTAAGTGGTCTGCCAATACACTTCCTTTGATGGCTTTCTGAGTCGTGTATTGAATGTCGTATTCCGTCAAGATCATTTGCCATCTTGCTATTCTCCCAGACAGAGCAGGCTTTTCAAATATGTACTTTATAGGATCCATCTTTGAGATCAACAAAGTGGTATGAGTCAGCATATACTGTCTCAGCCGGCGAGCAGCCCATACCAAAGCGCAACAAGTTTTCTCGAGCAGTGAATATCGGGTCTCACAGTCGGTAAACTTTTTGCTAAGGTAATAAATGGCATGCTCTTTTCGGCCAGACTCGTCATGCTGCCCCAGCACACACCCCATTGAGTTGTCAAGCACTGTCAGATATAGTATCAGAGGTCTCCCTTCAACCGGTGGCATAAGGATGGGTGGTTCTTGGAGATACTCCTTGATTCTGTCAAAAGCAGCCTGACATTCATCATTCCAACGTACTACCTGATCTTTCTTCAGCAGCTTGAAGATTGGCTTACAAGTAGCAGTCAGGTGTGAGATGAATCGAGCAATGTAATTTAGGCGTCCTAAAAAGCCTCTGACCTCTTTCTCTGTCTTAGGAACTGGCATCTCTTGAATAGCCTTAACCTTGGCAGGGTCTACTTGAATACCCTTATCACTTACGACGAAGCCTAGCAACTTTCCAGATCTAACCCCGAAGGTGCACTTGTTCGGGTTCAACCTCAGTTTGTACAACTTCAGACGGTCAAACAACTTCTGCAGATGATCAAGGTGTTCCTCCTCAGTCTGAGACCTTGCAATCATGTCGTCAACATACACTTCTATCTCATGATGGATCATGTCATGAAATAAAGCAACCATGGCACGTTGGTAGGTTGCCCCAGCGTTCTTCAGTCCAAAAGGCATGACCTTGTAGCAGAAGGTGCCCCACTGAGTAACAAAGGTAGTCTTTTCCATATCTTCAGGAGCCATCTTAATCTGATTGTAACCTGAAAAACCATCCATGAAAGAGAACACCTTATGCTGAGCAGTATTGTCAACAAGGACATCAATGTGAGGTAGGGGAAGTCATCTTTGGGGCTGGCCCTGTTCAGATCCCTGTAATCGACACACATTCTGACCTTCCCATCTTTCTTTGGTACCGGCACCACATTAGCAACCCATTGAGGGCAAGAAGTCACTGCAAGGAACCCAGCATCAAACTGTTTCATAACCTCGGCTTTGATCTTCTCAGACATCTCTGGACGCATACGGCGGACCTTTTGCTTAACCGGAGGGCAGTCTTCCTTAGTAGGCAAATGATGGACCACAATATCGGTATCCAACCCGGGCATGTCTTCGTAGGACCAGGCAAAGATCTCCATATAATCATGTAGCATCTGAGTCAACCGTTGCTTCACACTAAGCTCTAGGTTGGAACCAATCTTTACCTCCTTTCTGTCGGCCTCAGTACCCAGATTTATTGTTTCCACTGGCTCTTCGTGTGGTTGAATTGCCCTCTCTTCCTGGAGTAACAGTCTTGCAAGCTCGCCAGGCACTTCGCAATCATGTTCACCTTCGTCTTCGGCTAAGTTGATCGGATTTTCGAAGTCATAACTGGCAGTAGCAGAGTCATTACCAGTGAGATCCATAGTGGATTGAAACCTGTATGAGTGAGTGTGTGTAAATACAGCTGTTTTGCAATATATAAAGAAAGGAAATAAAGGAAAGGAGCGTAAGATTTGAAATGCGCGAAAACGTCCATGGTCTTTATTCATGATATATGAAATGACAATTAATATGCCCTCATAAATGAAGCCACGGTGCCCCGGGTAAGACACCGGGCCATAGAGTTTTAATTCATTGTTTATTACAAATAAAAAACAAAAGAATTCATTACTCAGTAACAAGAGAAACAAGTAGGTTGTCTTTTGCAATCCAATTGCTAGGTTCACTGTCGGTTGCCGGGTAAATCCAGCTGTCGAACTCAGCTTCATCCACTTCATCATCCTCCCTGATAGCATTTACTCCATGAGCAGGCAGGGGAGCTGTCACTACATTAGGCTTCTCAGATGCCTCAAATTGTTCCTCCTTCGTATCAATAAGGTCCTGCAGCTTATTCCTTAAGGCCCAACAGTCATCAGTGGAATGCCCCGGGCTATCAGAATGGTAAGCACAGCGGGCATTTGGATTGTATTTTGGAGAGGCAGTATTCACGACTTTCGAGGCCTCCCTGACAGTCACTAGGTTGGTGGACAGCAACTGCGGCAAGATTTGTGATAGAGTCATACTTAGCCGGGTAAACTCTCTCCTGGGTCTTTCAGCCCTTTGAGGATTGGCTTGTCGAGGAGTGGCAGCAGGCTTGGCAATCATCACCGCGTTGACAGACTGGCGGCGCTCAGGTTTCTCTTGTCTTCTAGACCCATATACAGCACTGGCCTCCTTCTTAAAGGGCTTCTTCTCAGAACTTGCAGACGCACCCTTCTGAATTTTACCGGACTTCATCCCAGCCTCTATTCTCTCTCCAGTCAGAATAAGATCAGTAAACCCTGCAGACGAGTTACCGATAAGATGGTTGAAAAATGGCCCAGAGAGGGTCCCCAAGAACATATCTACCAATTCCCGGTCAGTCAACGGAGGCTGCACCCTGCCAGCCAGATCCCTCCACTTCTGTGCATACTCTTTAAAACCTTCGCTTGAACCTAGCGACATACCCTGGAGTTGGGTACGTGTAGGGGCAAGGTCGGCATTATATTGATACTGCTTATAAAAAGCAGTAGCCAACTCCTCCCAGTTACGAACCTTGGTCCCATCCAGCTGATAGAACCATTCGAGATGAGTCCTTGAAAGCCTCTCCTGGAAGAAGTGGATCCACAAGTTCTTGTCCACTAAGTACAGTTGAATCTTCCGCACATAAGATCTGAGGTGCAGCTTGGGACAAGACGCCCCGTCATACTTGGTAAAGGATGGTGCTTTGAACTTATGAGGAATGATCACACCAGTAGACAAACCCAAGTCTCCGAAATCCAGCCCAGGCACTTGTTGGATCTCCATAGCATTCAGTCTGTCCTCCAACTGCTTATACCGGTCTTCAGCCGGAGGATACTGTTCCTCATCGAAATCAGTCTCGTTGTCAAAGACTACCGGACTAGGACCTTTTCCCCCTTGGGGACTGCTTTTGCCTATAGAAGAACCAGCCTCTTCATTCTGCAGAGTGTTGCCAAACCTTCGGCCCGAGTTGAAAAGAACAGTTCTCTTTTTCTGCTTCTTCTCCTTCTTCAGGAGCAGAGCCTTCAGCTCTTCTTGGCCCTGAGCCAAACCCATGATTAGTTCCTGAAATTGCGCATTCTGCGCCTGAAGAGCCTTGATGGACATCTCGGTTGATGATGAGTCAGGATTCATGATGCTGAAATAAACAGCGAAGAACGGTAAGCAACCTGAAAAGAAGAAAACCTGCTATGCACATGATGAATGATATGTGTTTATGCAATGCATTCAAGGGTTTGAAAGTTCAAATTTGTTGTAGACAAAAAGGAACACACGTTATCATTAAGTAAATAATTGTTCAGTACATCAAAGCCTCATGGGCACAGATTACAAAGCAAATCAATCCCAAAATACACTACGCATCCTCTTTGGAGCTATGTAGGTGTTCAGATTCCTCTCCTCATGCAATAGACGGGTGAGCTCCAAGACCTTCTTTTCACTAGCATGTAGACTGGTCTCAAGAGAATTCCGTTCTTCCTTAAGCTGGATCCAGCTCTTCTGCATCTCTTCCCCGGATGTGGGCATATCAGGATGCTGAATGATGTAGGACACTTCTCCTTCCAGGACTGGCTCTTTGATCACTGGGAGCATATGAGGATAAGGCATTACTAACTTCTGGGAGTGGGCTCGTACCCACTTGAGATAAGGTTCCAACGGGATGGAGTTCCTGTGCCCAAGTGTCTTACTGTCTATCCTACTTGGCATCCTCCAGGCTCTGATAAATCTCTGGCGAAGTCCTTGTGCATCGTTGTCGAAGTCAAAAACTATGTCAGGAATTAACATGTCATGGGGACCATCCCTCCGAGCATAACCAAACTGTCTCCAAGCCAGGCATGGGTTGTAAGTAATACCTCCTCTGATTCCAAGTAAAGGAACATTAGGGTACTCCCCGCAACGATCAATGATAGTGACATCCTCTCTGGACCCAGGGCACCAATGTATGTCTGCATTTGTAAGAGTCATCAACCGTTGTGACCACCTCAAACCCCGCTCGTTCTTCAGAACTGATTGTGGAAGGTGCGAAATAAACCACCTTCCCAAGAGAGGAGTGCAACACATAAGGACACCTCTTTTTCTCATGGTTCGAGTGTAACATGAGTGAAGGATGTCCCCCAGCAACGTAGGTATAGGATTCCTGGACATAAAGATCTGGACAACACTGATGTCTATAAGCTGATCTGGGTTAGGGAACAACACCAAACCATAGACAAGGAGGGCCACAACTTCTTCAAAATCTTGTAAGTCAAGGGAGTTCCAACATTCATGGGCCTTTTCAAACAGAAACCTGACTAAGAACCCTTTGATACCACTTCTAACTTCCCAATGTCCCTTGAGGTCAGATGATTGTAGGTGTAAGGCTTTAGCAATCTCTTCAAGCTTAGGTTCCTTTTCCATACCGTTGTAGGGTAGTTGATCAAGGATAGGGATCTTCAGGAGCCGGGAGAACTCCTCCAATGTAGGTACCAGCTGATAATCCAAGAAGGTGAAACAGTGATGCAGAGGGTCAAAGAACTGGAACAGGACCTTTATCATATCTTCCTCAATGTTGGTATTAACCAAGCTAATGAGTCTTCCATGTCTCTCATTGAATGAAGAGCTCTCGGGAATCCTGGATATAAGCTCCTTAAGCTGAGGAGGGATCCTTACAAGGCTGATTTGAATTGTCTTTCTGCGAACAGTTTCTATGTCCTACAAAACAAAGAACAAAGATGAAGATTCGAACCCCTGAAACGGTTAGTCAATGCATATGATGCTGGATGATTTCATGATGCTATGATTAAACACACCACAGATGTATACAAAGACAAACATGTAAGGCACACAAGGCACACAAGACAAGCCCTTAGAGTTTAGGCCAGCATGGGGTCTGGGTAGTACCCTCTTGAAGTTGGTGGGCTCAACCTATCCTATCAGAAGTAACCGGGTTCTAAGGGTCCCAATATCACGGGATTGCTTTCATTGTTCATCGTTTCGATTTAGCCACTGAACTGGCGACCGAAATATTCCAGGAAAGCAACCCTCAATTGAGTGTAGTATCGAGTATCAACCAACCTTGGACTGCACCAAAGTCAGTTATCTCACTACCTTAAAGAGGCCAAGATGGTTCAATTAAGGTTCCTAAGGTCAGTTGATGCTTCACGACACCACGCGGTGGCCCCGTACTCTCCTTGACTGAACTCAAGGGTTACCGGTACACACCAAAGTGCCACATCAACGTAGCAGACTGTTTCAACCATGTCGGTATACCCCGCACAGTTCCCTCACAGCCTTGTTGCTACTTTCTAAGAAGGTATCCCCAGATCCGGGTTAGGATCTATAGAACTCCCAAGACAGTCCCACAATTTAAAGCAAGCAAAGAAAGCAATTGAAAACACAGTGATCTTAGTCCTAAGGTACACCTCACTTTATAAATATTCCCCAGCAGAGTCGCCAGTTCTGTGATCGGTGGATCTGGAACTGACTGTTTAACGCTGGTTCGCGAAATGTCGCGGAAGCAAGAGTCGCCACCGTCTTTTATTTTCTCCAAATGGAAAGGACAAAAGCACAGAAAAATTCCTTATAGAGATTGCTCTCGGTTCGGGAGGTAGATTTATAGAAAGGGAAGGTGTTAGCACCCTTTCTATCCATGGTTATCCATGGGCTCTTAGATACTTGCTCATTGTGTTTTCAAAAATGGTTTGTTTGCTTTTCAACTGTGGGTTTTAAAAGTTTCTTTGAAAATTTCAGTTCGACTCTTGTATCGGTCCTCAAGAGTGTTTGAAAAATTGCTTTCGAAAGCTTTTTGAAAAGGTGTCGGTGTGAAAAGTATTTTTGATTTGTTTTGAAATTAGAGCAAGTATCTAGAGTCGTCTACCTACCCCAAGGAATTCGTCTGTGTAAATGTCCTTGAAGTAGTGCCATCCCACCATTGAGAGATAGGTAGCACCACCGTTGGAGATATTCGGGTCAATTCGAGGTTCGGGACATGGTGATCACCAGTGCAATAGGAAGATACCTTAGAAGCTACCCTCATGCCAGGTTCCCGGATCATGAGGACTTACTAAAACATCCTCTACTCGACGATCACCTTTCGAGGGGCAAGGCAACAGTGAGGCGTACCCTAGGGGTGGTGTGTGATTTGTGTGTCATGTTCATTTACATTTATCTTGTTCATGTCGGGGGTGATCTACGCGTTGCTTTTATTTTGACATTCATTCTTGCATGCAATTATTAACAGTTAAAAAGTTGCGAGAAATATAAAGTTCCTAAACTATTACAAAGGCGCGGGTCCACATCTGCAAATTTAATCCAGGACCCGATTTGACATAAAATAAAGTAAAGTGCGAAAAATATAAATGTCCAATTTACACGGCTTTGGGAGAATTACATGAATATTATAAGAAAGGAAATAAAAAAATGCGAAGAGAATTAAAATCGAAAGCGAGGGCGTTGGACCCTTTTTAATGAAATTAAATTACGATTTAACAAATTAATAAAAAGAAAAGATTTTTGAATTTTTTGGTATTTATGGAATTTTAATGAGAAGATTATGGAATTTAAAACCTAATTCTAGTTATTTTTATTTTATTAAGAAAAAGCATTAAAATTTAATCTAAAAATAACCTAATTAATTAATACAATTTTATTTACAAGAAAATAATTAATAATTAATAATGATAAAAGAAAAGAAAAAGATAAAAGTAACTAAAACCTAATTCTACAAATTTTAAATTTATTAAGAAAATGTTAAAGTTAACCCTAGAATAAAAACTAATTAATTAATAAGATTTTATTTACAAAATTAAATAATTAATTATTATTTTATTTTTTGTCTTTTCTGATTTTTATTGTTATTTTGGTGAAATTAATTTTTATTGAATTAAAAGGAAAATAATTGAATTAAAACAAATAACAAAGAAAATAGAAAAAAAGAAAAGGGAAAGAGATGCAATACACTAGGGGGGTTCTGCCCCAATCAGGAGGTGTTGTCCAGCATTTAAGCCCATTTGTTTCAAGGCCTTTTTGACTTTTCCTGGAAGCGTGTGTACACGTTGACTGATGCCTATGATGTTCTTCAAATCTGGACCTTTGGATTGGGATCATGGGGCGCGTGGCACGCTGGGACATTGGGCGTATGATGAACTTCAGGAGGCAAGCTGCATGAGATTAGGCTGAAACAAAATATGTGAAGAAAGTAAGGGGACCTGGGAATCGAACCCAGGTCCCAGTGGTTATAGGACAACGCACCAACCATCTGCACCATTTGCTTTCTTTGTAACATTAGTGGGTAATAAACAATATATATAATAAAACATGCTAGTAACAATTAACTCAAAAACGCACTAAAGTTTGAATTACCCTTTCACATCTTGACACCTAAGCGTCTTCCTCCTCCATTCTGCATTCGCCTGAAAAAAGAGAACAAGATTGCGGGGGTTTTAAACCCCCACTATATGCTGTGTGAAAAAAAATAGCGAATAGAAATCCCTGAATCATAAATTAGGCGCGATAGGGTAGTTGGATTCGTGTGAAGCTTCTCGTTCCAATGGTTCAAGTCTTAGGGTCTAATTTTTCTGGACGAGGGAATCCCTAATTTTGCAACTCTGAAACCCTAGGGTGCTCCAATGGTGATTCTTCATACGATGCATAAAAACTCAATCAAAACATATGGTTAGCTTTAGAATGATCCAATGAATACAAATCCAACATTAAAAATTGTAGACAATGCATGAATTATGATACAAGAATATGGAAAAAATCATGAACAGGACACGGTCGTTCTACCGTTTCTTGGCGTTAGAGTTGATGGTTTTGATCAGTATACGTTCCCTGAAGCCTCAGGAATGCAATGGAGTTAATATTTTGCCTTGAAACTCCTTGCAATCGTGATTTCAGTTTTTTGAAAATTTGGAAAAAATGCCAACTTTGTTCTTCAGATGGGGCGCAGCTTCGAGGTCCTTTGGCATTAGGTTTACATCTTGCTTATGTATGGAATGTATTAGGGTTAAATTATGAGTCCACAAATCCTTGCATTGATGAAAACAATATTTGATTTTCATGGCATATCTTCCAAATCTTTTTTCACATGTTTTTGATTCCAATCATGGCAAAACCTTCCAATTTTGATTATGCACGAATCTTGAGCCTTTAAGAAGAGTTTATCTTGCACAAAAAGATTTAAAAATTTTGGTTTAGTATTTTTCCATATTTTATTTAATTTAAATGAATTAATTGTAATTAAAAATTCAAATAAATAAATAAAAATGATGAATAAATCCCCTTTGGGCAAAATGGTCGTGCATATGCTTTGGATGATGAATCTTGGAAGAAAATGTGGCCCATTAGCAATTTTAAGACATTTGAAGCAAAGTTGACTTTTCAAAATATCCAAAAATTTCCCAACTTCCACAAGGCATATCTTGCTCAATTTTTAAGCTTTAATCATGTTCTTGGACATTTTGGAAAGGTCTTGAAGTCCTCTAATGTTGACTTTTTGTTGGACTTTTGAAAATGACCTATAATGTTGAAATTGATAACTTTTTGTGAGAGCATTTCTTGGACTTGAAGTGTGAAGAGGAGTTGTAGGAAATGTCTTTCTCTTCAAAATGAGCTTTGGATGGAATTTTTCTGATAAACCAAGTGGAAGTTATGCCTTGGTCAAGTTACAGTTGACTTTTTCAACTGTCCAAATATGGAAACTTTTGCATCTTGAGACTTTTTGAGCCAAGCTTTGAGAATCATGATCAAGCATTGATCAAATGATGTTTGTGGCTTCAAAATGAGATGTTGACCAAAAATTTGAACTTTTGACTGTCAAATGACCATTTTGCCCCTGTAGTTGATTGTAGGGCAATTAGGGTTTTTGACTGTGCAATTTTGTGCTGTAAGTCTTGAAACTTGGCATGAAGATGCTTGACCATGTTTATAGGCATGTGGGACTTGATCGGACCCTTGGAAACTTCAGTTTCTTTGTCAGAACCAAAACCCTAGTTTTTGACTGTTAGGAGGCCCTTGAACTGTGCAACCCTTGGGGAGATTTTGAAGCTTTGACTTGGAAAATTTTGAAGAATATGGGAGGGCAAATTTTGGGGTACAACACCCCGCTACGGAAGATGTCTTGATACTTGCTTATGGCAGACCTAGGCTTCATGCCCTTACCTTTGTCATTCATCAAAGAGAACCCCAAGCCAGCTCTGTTGTTGTTCACAGGTGGATCCACAATCCATCCCCACACTCCGCTACGACCCTTACATACAACCTGCTGCTCATCCTTAAGTGAAACCATGGATTTCACATTTCCTCTTATATTGTCAATGGATAAGGCTTAGAACTGAGTGTTGGTGTAAGCCCTAGAGGCCAATAATTTTGGTACTTGTATTGAATTATTTATTAATAATAAAAGGCATTTCTTTATTATGTTTGCTTTCCAAAATAATAAAGTCCCTAGAATGCTTTATTTGTTTAATGAAATGTTAAGTGTGACTTAATCATGAGATCCCATTAAACATAAGACACTATTCTTAAAGTATCCGTAGTCAAGCTTTAATGTAAAGTGGGATAACATTAAAGCATTAAGATTATTATGAAGATAGATTGATGATCACATCTCATGGATCATAGATAAGGAGTTATCAAGTCTTGACATAGGTATGAATATTAGGAGTAATATTTATACTGGATTGACCCGCTATAAGAATACTACATAGAATATTATGCAAAGTGTCATAAGTTATTCTCATGATGATAATGGTGTATACCACCCTTCGAACTGAAACCACTATGGACCCTAGATGTAGAGTCAAGTACTTTATTGCTGATCAAACATCATCCGTAACTGGATGACTATAAAGACGGTTGATGGGTACTTCACAAAGCATGCTAAGGGACATGAGTGACCTAGATGGAATTTGTTCATCCTGCATAAAAGGATAAATGTCTAAGGGCCCAATATTGAACTGGACAAGGGTGACACAGTGTATACCTTGTGTTCAATATAGACATGAGGGCAAAAGGGTAATTGTACAACACAAATATTATCACGGAAAAGGTTTGGTCAGATCACATGACATTTTCGTGACTTGGGTAACAGTGATGTGTTGCTAGATACCGCTCACTGTTTATTATATTAAATGTGTGATTTAATATAATTGCCAACGTCGCGAAAACCTACAGGGTCACACACATAAGGACAAGTTGATGAGAGATAGAATAAATAAGGAACACCGTAAGGTACGGTGCACTTAAGTGTAATACGGAAAGTGGTAAGGTACCACGTGGATAAGTGATATATGGTACATCATAAGGTATGATGTCCATAAGCTTAATTGGGCTTTTAGCTTATAGCCTTAATTGGGCTTTTAGCTTGTAGCCCACACGAGTGATTCTATAAATAGATCCCTTGTGATGAAGTAATTTCACTTGATGCAATTTCGTTTTTGATTCTCTCTCTCACTCAAGGTTTCCGTTCGTGATCAACTAGCACTGTGACCGGAAGCGATCTGTTCGTGTGGACTGAGTAGAGGCGTTGTTCTTCATCAACGCTCGTGATCACAACATCAAAGGTCTGAATCTCCACAAGAGGTAAATATTTCTATCACTGACCATGTTCATTCGTAAGGATCGCTAAAGGAAAATTTTAAATTCCGCTGCGCTTTTGATTGCAATTTTCCTTCACTGAGTTCCAACAGCAACTTCATCCGCCTCCACAATGCTGAAAGAGGAAAAATGAGATATCAATAATGCTTGTTCCCCATTTATGATCACTACTTTCCCTTCACGTACAAACTCCAGTTTCTGGTGTAAATTTAAAGTGACTTCCCCTGCCTCATGAATCCACGGTCGTCCCAACAAATAGTTATAAGCGGGAACAATTTCCATGACCTGGAAAGTAATCTGAAACAAATGTGGTCCTATATGAATAGGCAAGTCCAGTTCACCAATAACAAATTTCCTTGATCCATCGAACGCTTTCACAATGATTCCACTCGGGCGCATAGGCGTTCCTTGATATTTCAACTTTATAAGCGTACTCCTCGGTATAACATTCAACGCGTATCCATTATCAGTCAGCACATTGGATAGTGAATCATTCTTGCAGCACATCCAGAAACCATATTCACCTCCTCTTCATACTCTGACCTAGGCTTGATTATGTGGATTATGCCCTCATCCATCATCTCTTGTAAATCATCCTTTATCTTATCGTAACCCTGTATATCTGTACTGCAAGTAGAACAACCGACATGGTCATGCGTATAGTAGCTAAATTCACAAAGGTATGCATGCATTTTCACCAAATCTCCTCTAACCATATTAATATCAAAAATCCAGAAGTCGCCTGGACAACCGGCCACCATATTTACAGCATTTACTCCCCCTTGCTTGGGTAGAGGATTGTCTTTCACATTAGGTCCCACATCCTTGAAAGATAGAACACCAGACTTTACCAACTTCTGCACCTCAGTCTTCAAAGGATAACAATTCTCAACATTATTCCCTGGTGCTCCTTGATGAAAAGTACATGTTTGATCTGCTTTCTAGTACCAAGGCAATGGTGATGGTACGACGGGAGGTGGTCGGGTCTGAACCAGCTTCTTCTGAATCATTGTCGGTAGTAACTCTTTATATCTCATAAGAATAGGGTCATTACTCTCCATTCTCTAATTATACCCTTGATTCCCCTGTTGGGATGGTCTCTGATAAGCAACGGTAGTTAGAGCGGCACCCACAACTGGAGTAACTGAGGTGACCTGCTGATGACGCTGATAATTTCTTCTAGGAGTATTAATCTTCCTCTCTTGCATAACAGCATTTGCATCCCCTTCCTTCTTGTTGGTAAACCCATAAGATGGTTTCTTCACACCTCCAGAACTTTCACTCTTTGTTAAACGGCCCTCTCTTAGAGCCTCCTCTAAGCGGATACCCATTCCTACCATTTTAGTAAAATCATTTGGCGCACTTGCAACCATCCTCTCGTAGTAGAAAGCACCCAGCGTTTTCAAGAAAATCTTAGTCATCTCCTTCTCTTCCATGGGAGGAATCACTCAGGCGGCTACCTCACGCCATCTCTGTGCATACTTTTTGAACGATTCCCTATCTTTCTGAACCATGGCCCTGAGTTGATCACGGTCAGGCGCCATGTCCATGTTGTACTTTTATTGTTTGATGAATTCTTCTCCAAAATCATTGAAAGTATGGATATTGGCGCTGTCCAAACTCATATTCCACTTCAGTGCAACACCGGTCAAACTATCCTGAAATAAGTGAATCAGTAGACACTGATCATCAGTATGGGTAGACATTCTCCTCACGTACATCACCAGATGAGCATGAGGGCAATTGTTGACCTTGTACTTCTCAAACTCCGGGACCTTAAACATAGCAGGTATCTTAACATTCGGGACCAAGCATAACTCATTCACATTGTGCCTAAATAGCTCTTTGCCCCTGAGGGACTTCATCTCTCTTTGCATCTTGTCAAACTGCTCTTGAAAATTATCCATTCTGTCATAAAGACCCAAGTCTTCACTCGGTGGAGGGAAAGGACGACACATATCATCATTAACAAACAGAACCATGTTCATTGACGGAGGCGCAGCAGGAGCAGTATGCACCACAAGAGGTGCTGGAGTAACAATAGTCTGAACAATCGGAGTATCTTGAGGATTAAGATTAAAACCTTCAGGTGCAAAATTATATGGAATTCCCCATGGATAACCTTGAGGTATGCAATTCTGAACAACAACTGGAGTAGCAGATACGGGAGCAGTCGGAGCTTCAGTAGTTGCCCTGGTTGGTTGAGGTTGAACACTCAGTGGCTGATTCTGAGTAGCCACCAGAGCTTCCATCAGAGTAGTCAGATTGGCCATGCCGGCCTTCAAAGAAGAAACCTCCTCACGCATCTCGCGATTCTCTTGTTCTAGATTGTCTATCTTCTTTCTCAGATTAGCCCGAGTGTTGTAGTGGTGAGTCAGCATGCTGAACGAAGTAAAGAAGCTTGGTAAGACACCTGGATATGCATAACAAATGCAATAAATATGTACAATATGATACATTATATGCAACGCATATGATTTTATTTAATATTTCAAGGGATTTAAAATATGTGGACATATTGAAAATATCAAAGTAATAACGCATTTGTAATACTGAAAAATTTTATTATTACAATTCCAAAATGGATTACAAGTTTCAATGATCCCAAGTACAAGATGAAATAAAAATCTAAAACCCTGAGAAGTAAAACTGGTGGAGATCACTCTATACGTTGGCGCTTCCCTATGAGCCTGGCAATCTGAGCCTTCAGCCACTGGTTTTCTTCCGCATACTTGGTGGTAACCTTCTTCCAATCACCTGAATTAGGAAGTGAGTGATCAGCGTCAGTGATACAGTGGGAGAGAACTGACTGTTTTTTGGAATGCTGGTTTGCGTTTTGCGTTTGTTTTCACAAAATGTCGCGGTAAGCAAGAGTCGCCACCGTCTTTTATTTTATCCAACAAGGAAAGGAAAAAAGCATAGAAAAATTCCTTTTTCGAGATGTTTCTCGGGTCCGGGGGGTAGATTATAGAAAGGGAAGGTGTTAGCACCCTTTCTATCCGTGGTTATCCACGGGCTCTTAGGTACTTTCTCAAAGTGTTTTCAAAAGTTTGCTTTTCTTTGTGTTTGTGGGTTTGAAAGAAGTTTTTGTTTGAAAAGTGTAAGTGCGAAAAGTTTTGTTTTGTTTTGAGAGAGCAAGTACTTAAGAACCATCTACCTACTCGAAAAAGGAATCAATTTGTGCTAATGTCCTTTAGACAATGCTATCCCACTATTGATTAGTAGGTAGCGTCGTCGTTGGAGTTTTAGGGTCAATTCGATTAATGGACGTGTGGACAAGAGGGCGACCTCTAAAACTTCATATACTCAATGACCACGTTCGAAGGCAACCAAGTGAGGTGTACCCTAAGAGTGCACATGTGCGAGTGTGTTGTTTCGATTAATTTTATCTTTGTACATGTCATGGGTGAGCTATGTTGATTTTAAGTTCATACATTTGATCTTGTCATGCATTCCCAATTATCAAACATCTAGCAATTTATAGATTGTGGAATTTAAATTGCAAAAATTAAATCTAAACTATTACAAGGCGTCGGGTATTTACATCACCAAAAAACAAACCCTTGAAATTAAAATGCGGAAAATAAAATAAAGCGATAAAATAAAATCCTAATTAAAATCTATTACATTCCGGAAGCAAGTACAATAATATGAAAATATGGATCGCGTGCGAGAAAATTAAATCGGGCGCATTTTTAGGGTTTTGACCCTTTTTAAAAGAAAGTGATTTTTTTTGTTGTTTTTTGAATTAAGAACGAATTAAATTAGGTTAAACATTAAATTAATTAATTAATTAATGAAAATATTTTTGGATTTTTGGATATTTAAAGAAATAAAATAAATTTGATTAAAGTTGATAAAACCTAATATTCTACATTAATTTTAATTATTGCAAAAAATATTAAAAGTTAAACCTAATTAAACTAAATTAATTAATTAATTTATTTACAAAAATAAAATGATGAATTTAATTTTAATAAATAAAATGTATTTTTGGTTTTTTTGATTTTATGAGAAAAAGATGTGATTGGTTAGTTAAAAAATAATAGTGAAAATAATTAAATAAACAATATAAATAAATGAAATAAAATAAAAAAGAATTAGAAATACTCAAGGGGTTTGGGTGTTGGGCCTGGAAAGGGAGTGAGATTGGCAATTTCGTTGGCCCATTTGCTGCAAGCCTGGTTTGACCTTCTGATTCTCCACGCGTGCGTTGACTGGAGAACATGATGGTCTTTATTCTAGGCCATCAGACTTGGCCTGGAGGCCATCTGGCAGATGCTCAGGTGATGGTGTATGATAGGCCATGATTGCTGAAAAGCGCCAGAATACCTGAAGAAAAATTGCAAAGTAATATGGGGGGACCTGGGATTCGAGCCCAGGTCCCATTGGATTCTGTACAACACGCTTTCCAACTCAACCATTGCACTCAATTGTTATAATGTTAGAAATTAATAATAATAAAATAAAGACAGTTCAATGGATCAGAAAAATATAAAAAGCGCGCAAGATTAAAAATAACCAATGGGAGGGAGACGTGTCAGCGTCTTCTTCGTTGAACCTGGTTATTTACCTGCGGATTTTTATCCGCAGCTAAATCCATGGGTTCATCCTAAAACGAGCTATAGGCTATAAAAGTACAAACCAAGACCATGGTCATGATCATCTCTTTCTCTTGCTTTCATCTATGTCCATTGTTTGCCTTAATTTTTCCTGAAACTGAAACGCCTAAAAACAAGAACCAAAAACCCTAGTTTCGTGTATGGCATTACAGGCTATAAAAACAAAATCAAATATTGCAGAAAGTTTCGAAATCATTCAAGGATCATGAATATGTCAATGTTTTGTCAAGAAAATGCAAGAATAAGAGGTTGCGATTTCAAAAGCAGGGCGGTGTTCAAGGAGACTTACATCGCGATTTAGGAGAGGAGAGAGCTTAATTTTGATTGCCTTTCAATCAATGCTTTGTCTCATATCATTTTGATATTCAATGCTCAAGTTATAAGCTTTGGCAAAAAAGGTGTTTTTGTTGACTTTCAAAAATGTCCTATAATGTCCAAATTTGCAACTTTTGTGAGTGCATTTCTTGATCTTTGGGTATGAATATGGATTGTAGGAAATTGCGTCCTCTTCAAAATGAGCTTTGGATGGGTCATTTCTCATAAAGTATGAGAAAGTTATACTTGGTCAAAGTTTAGTTGACTTTTCCTACAAAACCCTAATTTAGCAACTTTTGAGTCTTGATGAATTTTGAGCAATCCTTGATGAATAATGATCAACCCTTGATCAATTGATGAATTATCCTTAAAAATGAGAATTTTGACAAAAAATCTTGAAGTTTGACTGTTTGTAGGTCACAGTTGACTTTTGCCCTAACATAGTCGATTTTTGGACCTCTTGAGCAATTGACTGACCAAACTTCCTCTGCAAGGCTTGAAATTTGACATGGATGACCTTATGATCATATTAGGACATTGGGGAGCACTTGAGGTTATTTGGGTGCAAGGACCTTGATGCAACACAAAACCCTAATTTTGAGGTTGACTGTCTTAGGAGATGATTTGACTGTCCAACTCATGAGCAATCTTGAGCCTCTTGGAGATTCTTCTTGCAATGTTTTCAGAAATATGGGAGGGAAAAATTTGGGGTACAACAGTGTCCGATTGAGGCTTAGGAGAAAATAAATCCCCTTGCCTCTCCATAGTCTCTACCGCTCGAATCTCAAGGATCTCAATCAAGTCGTCTTTCTCCTTCAAGTCTGCTCTATAGGAAATCTCTAAAGTTTGGAACTTGTTCTTCCAAGCGTCCTTTTCTATTTGCATTCTAACTAAAGCAAGTTGAAGCTCTTCTAGATCATCTAATAATGGAGGAGTGGTCTTCACAAATAGATCAGGCATAGGTTTTTCCCGGGAATATGGCATCTTCAACTAAATAACTCTTGTTCGGACCCACTGAAGATATGGCTCCAAAGAAACAACACACCTAGGTCCCAAATCCTTCCTACTCTGCTTATGAATGCGACGCCAGGCCTTCACAATCTGCTCTCTAGCTTCCCTATGGTCTTCTCTATCTTTCATAAAGAAACTACTCAAATGAATACTTTTTGGTTTATCCCTCATCGGATAACCAAGTTATCGTCGTGCAAGAACAGGGTTATAGTTAATTCCTCCCTTTGTACCAAGAAGAGGTACATTGGGGAAACTACCACAACTGTGAATAATCTCTATATCCTGGTAAGCTCGATGATACCAATCAATATCTGAATGAGTAAGTGCCATGATCTTAGGAGCCCAACGGGGTTCCTTCTTGACATCCCAAAAAGCATCAGACTGAGGCATATGAGAGATAAACCACCGGTACAACAGGGGCGTGCAACAGAGAATTATCCCCCCATGATAAGAATTCCGAAGATGAATAGAGTAATAAGCGTCACCCAACAAGGTAGGAACTGGGTTTCCAATCCTGAAGATCCTGATAGCATTGATGTCAACAAACTTGTCCACATTAGGAAATAAGTACAACCCGTAAAAAGTAGAGACAAGATGGCCTCAAAATTGACTGTACTCTTCATCCTAGCAAAGTAACGAGCTTTCTCCAATAAGAACTGAGTTGGTAATCCTCTAATCCATCCTTTAGTAGTCATATGGGCTTCCACCTCGGACTTCCCCAGATGAATCAAAGCTTTAATCTCATGTGGTTTTGGCTCACCCTCCAAACCAGTAAAACGAACACGATCGGTAACAGGTAAATCCAATAGATAAGAATACTCCTCCAGTGTAGGCATCAACTGATAGTCAGGAAAAGTAAAGTAATGATACATCGGATAATAGAACTTGACCAAGGCTGAAAGAATACCCTCCTTCATCTTCAGCTTCATGAGAGGAATAATGGATCCATACTTCTTCCGAAAGTATGTAGAACACTCGATCTCGGGAATTAGACTGATCAACTCATCTATCTTGGGATCCTTGAAAGTGTACTTTCCGGTCTATCTCTTTCCAGAATCCATGGTTAAAAAGTACCTGAGATATTCAAAAATGGCCAACCTTTAAATCCCTTGAAATAGGATTTCTCCAAAAGATGCTTATGAGTGCATGGATGCATGATGCAACAATCACACACAAGATCACACATATAGGGTTCATAGGTTCAACGTCATGAGCATGAGGTCGAATGTACTACCCATAAGGTATTGGTCTAAAAGTTATCACCTGCCGAACAAGGTTCTAGAGGTTCCCAGAGTCTACATCCTTCCTTCAGATATTACAAACTTAGGGTTTTCAATCCACCGGGACGCTCCTTTTTGCCTAAGTCTCCCATTTAGGGTTTGAACTCAGCAAGCTTTTTATACATAGTATTTTTTAATTGCGTCCAAATTTTCTGGATGTGGCAGTTCTTCCGCATCCATTATTGTGAGGATAAGGCCACCACCCGAGAACGTTTTTTTTACCATATATGGATCTTCGTAGTTGGGTTTCCATTTACCATATGTATCAAGGCTAGGTAGTAGAATCTTCTTGAGCACTAAGTCCCCCTCTTTAAACACTCTAGAACGAACCTTTTTCTTGAATGCCTTCTTAATTCTCTTTTGGTATATTTGACTGTGGCACATAGCTGTCAGTTGTTTTTCTTCGATGAAGTTAAACTGATCAAGTCGCGTCTAAATCCACTTTTCTTCTTCAAGCTTTGGTTCCATTAGAACTTAAAGTGATGGAATCTCTACTTCAACCGGGAGTACCGCATCCATGCCATGTACTAGAGAGAAAGGAGTTAACCCTGTTGATGTGCATAGGGAATCATGATAGCCATGTAGGGAAAATGGAAGCATTTCATGCCAATCTTTATATGTCTTCACCATTTTCTGAATGATTTTGTTGATGTTCTTATTGGCAGCATAAACGGCCCCGTTCATCTTGGGTCGATATGGTGAGGAATCAAGATGCTCGATCTTGAAGTCATCACATAATTCCTTCATCATTTTGTTGTTTAAATTGGACCCGTTGTTTGTAATGATCCTTCTAGGAACCCCATATCTACATGTAAGATTTTGCTTGGTGAACCAAGTAACCACTTGTCTTGTCATATTTGCATAGGACACAGCTTCCACCCACTGGGTGAAGTATTCAATGGTAACTAGTATGAACTGGTGTTCGTTAGAGGCTTTTGGTTCGGTCATTCCTATCATATTAATTCCCCACATCAAAAACGGCCAAGGAGAACTCAGGACGTTCAAAGGAGTCGGTAGCACATGCATTTTGTCAGTGCAGAATGGTAGCAATCAGCCTCTATTATCAGCCAATAATACCTTGATCGCAAGATCTTTCTAGCCATGACATGTTCATTTGTATGTTTTCCAAAAGTTCCTTCATGAATTTCTCTCATAAGTGTATCTTCTTCCCGTTTCTCCATGCACCTAATAAATACCATACCTAAGTTTATTTTGTGTAACACATCACCATTTAGAAGGAAATTTAAGGCTAGCTTACGTAGAGTTCGCTTGTTAATGATAGAGGCATTTTCAGGATATTCTTGTTTCTCAAGATACCTCTTGATGTCATAGAACCAAGGCTTGTATCCGGTCCCTCTTCAATAGCAAGACAATGTGCAGGTTTATTAAAACGTCTGATCGTAATATGTGGTTCGTGATTCGGCCAAGTTACTTTGAACATGGCTGATGAAGTTGCAAAGGCATCTTTCATCTTATTTTCTTCTCGCAGGATTTGAGTGAAGGTAATCTCATTGAATTCCGTAGTTAGCTTCAAAACATGATCCTAGTATGAAATCAATTTAGGATGTTTAGTGTCCCATTCAGCATTGACTTGATATATGACTAATGCTAAGTCTCCAAATACTTCGAGATGTTTGATTCTTCAATCAATGACAACTTGTTGACCCAAGATACAAGCTTCGTATTCAGCGATATTGTTGATATAGTCAAAACATAAACTTGCAGTATAAGGCTTGTGAAAATTCTTTAGAGAAGTCAAAATTGTCCCAATGTCGTGCCCTAGTGCATTTGAAGCCCCGTCAAACATGAGTGTCCAATGTGCCCCTGGTTAAGGTCCTTCGTCGGGCCTTGGTATTTCATAGTCATCTTGTCATACCCCAAATTTTCCCTATTGGGTTTTAGTTTATTTATTCTTTATTATTATCATTTACTTTATAAATTTTAGATTGCTAGAGATAATTTCATTGTGGGGGTTTAAATATTAAAAGAAGACGGTGAGTTTTAATAGAGGTTTCATGGGTTTTTTAAATCTGAAAAGACCATATAATTTTTTGTTAGGCCTATTAAGGACTGTTTTGATATCTTAAAAGTTATACTCATTAAGGTTTGTTAAAAGTATGCTAATTATTGGAAAGGGGGTGTATTGTCTTAAATGGACCATCAAAATCTGATGGCCCAATAAGACAATTTGCTGGCCCCGTTCAAAGATAAAATGGGTGATGTTTTGGGCCATAAAAATCTTATGGCCCATGAAAGGGTTGTTACGTTTAACAAAGAGGGAGAGTGTGTTTTTGAAAGGCCCAATAACTGGACAACGCTGGCTAGTCCGAATTTTTTTGAGGGCCTATATTGTGTTTGTATACATTACTGTTATATTATTAATACCTATTTTATTATTATTTATGTTGTTTATTTTATTAAAGTTATATTTTAGTCTTTTGTTTACCAAAGTCAACACAAGGGATTAAGAAACCCTAATCAAGCTCATGGCCCAGAAAATGCACACTGATTAGGTCTTAAAAACGCCTTTTTGAAACTAAAACAAAACAAAATCATTAATGGATCAAATCAAATCTGAAAAATAATTATTCATGTTTATTCAATGAAAGCGAACCTATACAGTAAAAAGTCCAATTACAGATTACAAAGAAACTAATCTCAAACTAAATCATCTAAAAACATAATCGAATCAATTACAACAAAATCAAAGCCACTAATTCCTAACAGATTACATAAGTAACGACATTCATAAAATATTTTACTTATCTATCTAAAAACCTAAGACTATAAGTAGCCCTAATTCTAAGAGTAAAAGAGGGAAGAAATTTTTTTGGAGGGAAGAAGCATAACAGAAGAAAAATCCACAAGTTACTTGCCTTATTGAGATATGGGTTTCAATTTTTGAAACCCTAGATCTATGCTTCAAGCCTTGGAGCACCATCATACCTGCTAGAAAAGGAGAGAGGGAATCAGAAAGAGGAAATCAAAATTCACAAAGAATCACTACACGAAAGGTAATCCTCAAACGTAGCTTTAATTGGTATCAGTGTTGGTTTAGGGATGATTGGTGTTTGGTTTTGAATTTATGGGGTTTTTAGGGTTAGTTTAGGTTTAGGGTTCTAAAGACTAGGGTTAGGATTCTTAAAACTAGGGTTATGGTTCATCGGTGTTAAATGTTCTGGGTTTTTGACAGTTAGCGTTCTTCATGAACCCTTAGGGTTCTATGAACCCAGATGAAGATTCATGGTGGAGGGTTTGAAGGTTTGAAGTTTCCGGTTGAATATCACCGGAAAACTGGGGAAAAGGGAGTAGTTAGGGGTGGATGACGAAGGACGACGTGACCATGGTGATTTCCAGTCGCCTGAGTTCTAGAGCCTCTCTCTCTCTCTAGGTTTTACAAAGTTTTGTTTTATTTCGTTGTAGAGAGAGAAAGAGAGGGAAAAATGGGCTCTCAGTCCAGTGATCCATCTTTATAAACATTCCCCAATTCAGTGCCCGTGAGCCTTGAAATCTTACCGTGCACTCCCTGCCACTACTTTCAGATCATCATCAAACGTTCTTAATTCGCATGCTCATAATAATACCGTGTCCCCTCCCACACATTGCCTAAATGGACCTTATGTTGTTTGGGCCTAAGCCCATGATATTCACACCCTTGTTCTGTTTTTTTGCTACGTTAATAAAACTCACACCCCCTAACGCTAATGGGCCATATCCAACATCTGGACTTCAATCCCTACTAGCTAAACCCCAATAATTTATTAACCTATGCATAACTTTCCCCCTGCGTCTGGGCCTGAATTCAACATCTGAATTCAGGGCCCTATTACATATACCCCCTATTTTGCTAACCCAACACAAATTGCACCCCCTCTGAGTTTTTTAATTTATTTTATTATTTATAATTATTATTTTTTATATTTTAATATATTTATAAATTATAATATTATTATACTATTACTATAAAATCAAATATTTATTTTCTAACTCATCCAAATATTTATTTATTGCATAAAAATTATTTTTAACCATGCATTAATAATATATTTATATATTAATACATTTAAAAAAATACTTAACAAACACCAAATCATTTTCATAATAACTTAATTAAACTCTAAAAAAAATTTCAAAAAGGATTACAAAAATATTTTAATCGACTTCAAACTTCGTCTAACAACTCCGCTATTCACGCACTCAGACTAAGTACAAGGGGAATTCAAACATCTTTGTTATCCATAAAAAACACCAACCAACTACGAACTACGAATTGGGACTCTGATTCCTCATAAGGGGATATGTAGTCATACGACTTAAAAACTGTGGGAAGTTCCCCTAATAAAAATTAAAACCCCATTTCCTAAAGATTGTGTTTCTAAAACCGGGTATCCTTGCGAACAAGGTAGATGTGGGGTTCCTAACACCTTCCCTTCATCCAGAACGAGTCAAACAACTTAGAATCTCTGACCAAATTAGAGTTATCCTTTATATTCCCTTCCTTAGGATAAAAATTAATGGTGGCGACTATATATTTTTTTGCCAGTTATTACACACCTATAACCATGACATCTTCGTCCGAAAAGTCAAACTTCATTGGTTGATATTCTTGTTATGGCTGGTGAGCTAGATGTTCAGCTAGTACACTACCCTTGATGGCCTTTTGAGTAATGTATTGGATGTCGTACTCTAATAGTAACATTTGCCATCGGGCAATCCTTCATGTAAGAGCTGGTTTTTCGAACACATACTTTAATGTATCCATTCTTTCTATTATCCACGTGGTGCGAGTTAACATATACTGCCTCAATCTTTTACTAGCCCAGGCCAATGCACAACAAGTTTTCTCAAGATGTGAGTACCTGGTTTCGTAATTGGTGAATTTCTTTCTGAGGTAGTAGATTGCATGCTCTTTTCTACCTGTTTCGTCATGTTGTCCTAATACACATCTCATTGACCCTTCAAGTACTATATGATACAATATGAGCGGTGTTCTAAGAACTGTTGGCAACAAGATTGGTGGCTCTTGCAAATATTATTTATCGTCTCGAAGGCTGCCTAACAATCATTATTCACACCAATGTCTTATATTTTTGAAGTAATTTGAATATAGGCTCGCACATAGCAGTTAGGTGTGATATAAACCTTGAAATATATTTCAATCATCCTAAGAAACCACGAACTTATTTTTCTGTCCTCAGAGCATGAATTTCTTCTATGGCTTTTAGCTTGTTGGGTTCTACCTCAATACCATGCTGACTTACAATAAAACCCAGCAACTCTCCTGACCTGTCACCAAATGTACACTTGTTTGGATTCAATATGAGTTTTAACTTTCGCAGACGCTTGAATAGCTTTTGTAAATGTATGATTTGATCCTCCTCTGTATGAGATTTGGAAATCATATCATCTACGTACACCTCAACTTCTCCATATCCTCGAGTTCCATTTTTATTTGGTTATAATCGGAGAAACCATCTATGAACGAGAACACTGAAGCTTGAGCTGTATTATCCATTAAAACATCTATGTGAGGTAACGAGAAATCATCTTTGGAACTTGCTTTGTTTAGATCTCGATAATCTATACACATGCAAACTTTGCCGTCCTTCTTGGGCACTAGCACGATGTTAGCTATCCATGGACGATAATCTACCACCTCTAAGAACCATGCGTCGAATTATGTAAGGACTTCTTCTCGAATTTCTCTAGACATGTCTAGACGAGTTCTTCTGAGCTTCTGTCTAACTGGAGAACATCCTTCCTTGAGAGGAAATCTATGCACCATGATATCTGTATTTAATCTTGGCATATCTTTGTAAGACCAGGAAAATATATCCACATATTTGAGTTATTGTGATACGGTGGGAGAGAACTGACTATTTTTGGAATGCTGGTTTGCGTTTTGCATTTGTTTTTGCAAAATGTCGCGGTAAGCAAGAGTCGCCACCGTCTTTTATTTTATCCAACAAGGAAAGGAAAAAAAGCACAGAAAAATTCCTTTTTGAGATGTTTCTCGAGTCCGGGGGGTAGATTATAGAAAGGGAAGGTGTTAGCACCCTTTCTATCTATGGTTATCCACGGGCTCTTAGGTACTTGCTCATAGTGTTTTCAAAATTTTCTTTTCTTTGTGTTTCTGAGTTTGAAAGCAGTTTTTGTTTGAAAGGAGTGTAAGTGCGAAAAAGTTTTATTTGTTTTGAAAAGAGCAAGTACTTAAGAACCATCTACCTACTCGAAAAAGGAATTAATATGTACAAATGTCCTTTAGACAACGTTATCCCACTATTAATGTCTTAGATCATTTTTTCCGAGGCAACCGTTTCGAGGCAACTATGATCTTTGGACGAGAGGGCGACCTCTAAAACTTCCTATACTCGATGACCACGTTCAAAGGCAACCAAGTGAGGTGTACCCTAGGAGTGCGCATGTGCGAGTTAGTTGTTTTCAGTTTATTTTTATCTTTGTACATGTCAACGGTGATCTAAGTTGATTTTAGGTTCATACATTCGATCTTGTCATGCATTCCCTATTATCAAACATCTAACAGTTAATAATTTGCGGAAATTAAATTGCGGAAATTAAATCTAAACTATTACAAGGCGTCGTGTATTTACATCGCCAAAAACAACCCTTGAAATTAAAATGCGGAAAATTAAATAAAGCGATAAAATAAAGTCCTAATTAAGTTATTACATCCCGGGAAACAGATACATCAATATGGCAAAATAGATCGCGTGCGAGAAATTAAATCGGATGCATTTTTAGGGTTTTGACCCTTTTTGAAAGAAAAGATTTTTTGTTGTTTTTGAATTAATGGAAAAAAATTAAGATAGGTTAATTAAATAAATAAATACATTATTTAAGAAAAAGATATTTTTGGATTTTTGGATATTTAAGGAAATAAAATAAATTTAATTAAAGTTAATAAAAACCTAATTTTCTACATTAATTTTAATTATTGCAAAAATATTAAAAGTTAATAAAAACCTAATTTTCTACATTAATTTTAATTATTGCAAAAAATATTAAAAGTTAAACCTATTTTAAAACTAAATTAATTAAGTTAGTATTTATTTACAAAAATAAAAAATGCTGAATTTAATTTTAATAAATAAAATTATATTTTTGGTTTTTTTGATTTTATGAGGAAAAAATTTAATTGGTTAGTGATAATAAAAATAATAATTAACAAAACAAATAAATAAATAAAAAGAAGAAAGAAATAACCAAGGGGTGTTGGGCCTGATTTAGGGGTGAAATCAGCATTTTTGAGGCCCAAACGTGCAAGCCTGTATGGACTTTCCCAGATTCTCTATGGAATGTTGACTTGGGAGTATGATGCACATTCAATCTAGGCCATCAGATTTGGCCTGAGGGCCATCTGGCGCTTTGAGATTTCAGGTCCATGGTAGACTGCAATTGCTGAGATGCGCTGGAGTACCTGGAGAAAAATAATAATATGCATATGGGGGGACCTGGGATTCGAACCCAGGTCCCATTAGATTTCACACGCTCGCCTGGCCACTGCGCCACTATTCTTTTATTGTTAGTATAATGGATAAAAACTATTATAAGTAAAAAACAAATAATATGCTGGATTTAAAAAAGAAAACGCGTGAGATTTAAACCAACGAATGGGGAGGGAGCACGTAATCATCTTCTTCGCCGAGCCCTGGTTATTTACATGCGGATTTTTATCCGCAGCCAAATCCATGGGTTCATCCTAAAACGAGCTCTAAGCCATAAAAATGCAAACCAAGACCATATTCATGATCGTCTCTTCCTCCTGATTTCATCTATGTCCATTGTTTGTCCTGATTTTACCTGTAGAGAAAACACCCAAAAAAACAATCCAAGAACCCTAGAATCGGCTAGGGGGCTACATGCTATGAAAATGCAATCAAATAATGCAAAAAGCTTCTAAATCGAACGACAAACACGAATATGCAAAGATTTTGGCTAAAAAGTGCAAGAATAGTATGATACGTTTTCAAGTACAGGGGCATTTTTCAGGAGACTTACAGCGCGATTCAGGGAGGGAGAGAGCTTGCTTTTGATTCCTTCTCACTCAGTGGATGTCTAGCAATTGAATAGCGTTGATTTTTGGCCTTGAAAACACCTCTAAGTACGTTTTCAGATTCAAGCTTTTTCAAGTTTTTTTCAAGTTTGGCTTTTCTGATTTTGCAGCCTCCAGCCCCTGATTGGTGCCTCTTTAGCTTGTATATGTATAAGGTAATGCATTAGGTTAAATTTTGTGGACTGAATCTTGGTGTATCAATGCTTGGAGATATGATATGATCCTCCATTAAAAAGCTTCCAATTTGATTCCAAATCCAATATTTTGTGCATGATATGGCTTGATACGAGTTTGATCTTGTCCATGATGACAATTAAGGCCTGTATCAATCAAAAAGATACCAAGTTATCAATATTTAGATTTTATTTGGATTTAAATTGATTTAAAATGAATTAATTCAATAAAAATCAAATAAAATAGAAAAATAAATGAATGGACATAATAATGAAGATAGGACACGTGTGTAGTGTGACAAGATCAAATTAAGTGGAAAAAAGTGGGCCCATTTGACAAAATTTGAAGATTTGGGAATAGTTGACTTTTGGCAATTTTGGAAAAATGCCCAACTTAAACAATGCATAACTTATTCAATTTTGAACTTTTGGAGGTGTTCTTGGACTTTTTAGAAACCTTGAGATGTCCTATAACCAACCCATGTGGTCTCATCTCATTTTGATATTCCATGCTCATGTTATAAGCTTTGGAAAAAAAGGTGTTTTTGTTGACTTTTAAAAATGACCTATAATGTCCAAATTTGTAACTTTTTGTGAGTGCATTTCTTGATCTTAGGGTTTGAAGATGGATTGTAGGAAATTGCATACTATTCACAATGATATTTGTATGGGTCATTTATCACAAAGTATGAGAAAGTTATGCTTGGTCACAGTTGAGTTTACTTTTCCTTCAAAACCCTAATTTAGCAACTTTTGAGTCTTGATGAATTTTGAGCAATCCTTGATGAATCATGATCAACCCTTGATCAAATGATAAATTATCCTTAAAAATGATAATGTTGACAAAAAATCTTGAGGTTTGACTATTTGTAGGTCACAGTTGACTTTTACCCTAGCACAGTCGATTTTTGGACCTCTTGAGCAATTGACTGACCAAACTTCCTCCGCAAGGCTTGAAATTTGACATGGATTATCTTATGAACATATTAGGACATTGGGGATAACTTGAGATCATTTGGATGCAAGGACCTTGATGCAACACAAAACCCTAACTTGAGATTGACTGCCTTAGGAGATGACTTGTCTGTCCAACTCTTGAGCAATCTTGAGCCACTTGGAGACTATTCTTGCAAAGTTTTGGGAAATATGGGAGAGAAAATTTTGGGGTAAAACAGTAATATTTGGATCAGTCTTTCTTTGACGCTTTACTCCAATGTTGCCCCTAACTTCATCTCTTTGGGGTCCTCCTCTGTGCCAAGGTTAATGGTCTCAATAGATTCTTGATATGGTTGTATCTTGTCATCTTTTTGCTCTATCTCCCTTGCCAATTCTTCTGAGAGTTCAAGATCTTAATCATCTTCCTCTTCTGCTTGGTTAGTGGGTTAATCAAAATTGTATCAGATAGCAGCAATAATGTTATCGATGATTTTAGGCATGGATCTGCATATTTATCATGTTTTGGTGCAGTTTTAGCATGTGAATTTGAATAATACATATGAAGAAAAGTATTGCCATTTTTAAATATAAGATATAAATGCAAGAGAAAGACAAGGATCGTAATTGAATGTGAAATATAACTCTTATTATTGTGAATATTGTTTGAAACAAATCGGGGGACCCTTGCAAGCTACAACTATGCCTCGGGCTTGACATAAGTTCTTACAAAAACAAGAAAAATCACTTTGGAAAGAAAAAAACATCTCCAAAATCTCCACATTTGTCCAATTCTTGAGCTCTTTGCCTGGGGAACATTCATGGATGAAGTAAGATGCTCTTTTGATGTATCTTTTGCTAGATATCATCACCACTTATCTATCATGATTTGTTCCTTTATTGATGAAGGTTTCTCGCATAGGAGGAAACTGTGTTTTACCTTTCAGGGTAGCCTTTGCTAATTCATAGTCCAAACCAAAACGATTCTTTTTCTCGGGTATCTCCACAAGTTAACCCCAACCTTTTGAGGTACCATCTTCCACAGCTGTTTGCAAGTCTCTCCACGAAGTCACAGTAGGTTTCATGATTTTTCCCCTAGTAGAGTCACCATTGAAGAAACCTCTAAGACTTGAAATGGTGTTTCTACACAGTCTTCATCAGTACTGATATATCTATAGGCCTCTATGTGACTTATAAAGACGTCCTCTTCGCCATCGATTATAACCAATATTCCTTCAATGAAGAATTACAATTTTTGGTGAAGGGTTGAAGTAACAGACCCTACTGCATGGATCCAAGGTCGTCCGAGTAAAAATGTATACGTTGGTTCTATATCCATGACTTGAAAAGTGATATAAAACATATGCGGACCGATCTTGACAGGAAGATCCACTTCTCCAAACATTGTACTTTGAGAACTATCAAAAGCTTTGACTATAGTCGAACTAGGCCTTATTACAACACCATCCAATGTTAAATTCATCAAGCTGGATTTTGGTAGAAAATTAAGAGAAGAACTAATGTCGGTGAGTACACTGGAAAATCTGGTAGTACCTATCTGAATAGAAATGTGCAACGCCTTGTTGTGAGCTCTGCCTTGTGGAGGCAACTCACTGTCATTAAAACCTAGATATGATCCAGATGTCAGATTCGCTACAACATTGTCAAATTTGTTTACTATAATCTCTTATGCGACATAAGCCAAACTTAGAACCTTCATTAGAGAGTCTCAATGTGCTTTTGAGTTGAGGAGCAACGAGAGTATTGAAATCTTGGTCGGGGTTTAGTGTAGTTGATCTACTACCCTATAATCACTTCTCTTGATTATTTTCGAGAATTCTTCCGCCTCTTGGTCAGTAAAGTTCTTGCTCGAAGGTTCTTGTTCTTTACTTGCCTCCCCCACCGCTTTTCCTTTATCCTTCACCAAAGCATAATCTTATTTTTAACCACATCGTCGTTCTTTTTTTGTGGTTCAGGACCGTAGGTTCAACCACTATGACTCATGCCCCTTGTTCCAGCTATATTTGTGATTGTCAGACCTTGACTCGTTGATGGTTTACATTCCTGCTTTAAACCATTGACGTATATAGTAGAATCATAACTCCAAGGTACTGCTTTGTTACTTTTATAAAGGGTAGGAGATGGTCCCCTAATCACCATTGTAGTCTTTGGAACTATTGGAATCCTCAAAGTTTGTCTCGGTATCATCAATGGGGTTTTTGTGGACTCTCCCCATGGAATCACAAGAGTCTTCTTATTAAGGTTCGGCCCTTGGCAAGGAATTACCAATGGATTTTTTGTACTTCCCTCGATCGCATATACATATTCTCATTTAGGGTATGACCCAAATTGGACTATCCCCTGATCTAGAAATTTTTGTAATATCTTCTCAAAAGATTCATTATGTTCCAAGAGGAGCCCGTACTCTAACAAATATTCGTTCAAAAGGTTTATTGGGGCTTTTACTTGCCTGGCTGCCCCAAAGTCAGTGACCACTTCAATTGCATTTACCGTTGGTCCACCATGCGGAGGCATGTAGTTTGTCTTGATGTTCGGCTTATCAAAAGTTATATGTTAGGAGTCCAACAAATCTTGAACCTTATGTATGAAAGCCAAAAATTTCTCCATATTATGCCCCAGAGAATTGGCATGGTACTCCCACCTGGAATTGGCATCGTACCTGGGTGGAAGTGCCCCGATTGAAGGAGATAGAGGTTTTAGCTCTACCAAAGATGCCTTGACTAAGTGTTTCAATAATTGACTATGCGACATATGGAGAGGATTAAACTTTCTTGGAGGCCTTTAAAACCTGTTCTGTTGTTGTTATCATGGAATTATTAATGTATGTTATGCCCTTGGATGCGAGGCTATAGTATTAATTTCTCCCTCCTTATTTTTTGAGAAGTTAGGAACATGTATTTTTGCATTATAAGGGGTACTAGATGATTCCCCTTGTATATTCCCACTCTTTATGATAGCTTTAATTCTTTCACCAATAGTTACCAAATCGGAAAATCCAGAAGAGGCACTTTGTTGTACCCCAAAATTTGCCCTCTCATTTTTTTTACAAGATCTTATCTTATATGGGTGGTTACAAACACTTTCTTGAAGAAAAAAAACAAATTTTGAAGTTGGTCAAAGTGCCTTTCGATTGGAATCTCCGAAGTGCCTTTTGATTGGCATCTCCAAAATGACTTTCGATTGGCATCTATAAAATGCCTTTCGATTGGTATCTCTAAAATGCCTTTCAATTGGAATCTGCATAGCGCCCTTCGATTGGAATTGACAAAGGTCCTTCGATTGGCCTGTTAAAAAGGCCTTTCAATTGGCATTTCAGCAAAGCCTTTCGATTGGCCTTGCATCAGGATCCTTCGATTGGAATTCCTAAAGGTTCCTTCGATTAAAGTATCATAGCTTCCTTCGATTGGAGCATCATAGCTTCCTTCATTGGACAAGCTTGCAAGAGTCCATTCGAATCGGCATTTCCAAAAGAGTCCATTCGATCGGCATTTCCAAAAGAGTCCATTCGAATAAGCTTGCAAGAGTCCATTCGAAGAAGCTTGGAAAAGTCCATTTGAAGGAGACTAGCAGCCCATTCGAAAGAGGGCATTCGAAGGCCAGTTACACTATAGCAAAGTCAAAAAGGGACAAGATCCGATGTGTTTGGCCAACGTTACAAATTCCTATTCATGGATTTTAAACACAATCAAGGCTGTTTAAACCTTTTCCTTCTTGTCCCCTCTACCCCCTCTATATAAAGAGATCACAAGTGTTTCAAAGTGGGGGCAGAATGAAAAAAACATTGGAGAGAGGCTGCCCACAAAAATCCAACAAAAGGTTGCAAGAATTTTTCAAGAAAAAGCCATCCCTCAACAAAAATAGCCAAGCCCAGAAACCCCAGATTGAAGGTGCCTACATCCAGCAAATTCCCAAATCGAAGACTCAATCTGTTAGTAAGAGAGGGTAAACAATCCAATCTCATATTTGCATAATACATCCATACTGGATTGATACCTTTGATTTTCCATCCAAGACAGGATCAAAGGGCATGGGTTTGGCACCCAGGTCATATTCTTCGTTTGCTGCAGACATAGCCTGAAAAGACCCAGCAAGTGCAGGATTGAAGGACCTGGGTTTTGATACCCAGGTCCTGCATTTTATTTTGCTAACACACTTTTGCAGGTATAGCATCCCAGATCGAAGGAGACACCTTCTCTGGATCGAAGCTGCCCATTAGCCTGCTAGATCGAAGGAGGCACCTCTTTCTTGAATTGAAAGAAGGTATTTTTCCCAGGATCAAAGTGAAATCCCCTTCCTTGGATCAAAGGCTATTCATGCCCACTCACTTGCCCAATCGAAGGAAGGCATCTTTCCTGAATCGAAGACCAGAACTTTCCTGGCATCGAAGCCCCCTTCTTTCCCTGCAATCGAAGGGTGCCCCCATTTGTATTTTTACTTTTTAGTTCATTTTTTTATTGACTTATTTTTTAACATTAAAATAAAATCACAAAAATATTAGGCTAGTTGTTTTTCCAACTAAATTAATTTTGTAAATAAATTAATTAATTATTTTAACATTGTTTTCTTAAAATTAAAATTAAATAGACTTAGGCCTTGTTTTCTTTTATACCAAAAACAACAAAAAGATTTTCTTTTACTTTGTGCATGTTTATTTAATTCAATATCTTACTATTATTGTATCTGTTCACTGGATGTAATAGATAACTTAGGATATTTACTTCTTTATTCCCCATTATCCTTGTATAATGTAAATCCCTTCCCCGAAGCATTGTAATAGCGTAGGACCTCAATTTTCTACATTTTACTGCTTTTCGTATTAACTGATAGTAATTATGCTTGTATGATAAGACTAATAATCAAACGCTAGCAAACCTAACAAAAAGACAAAAATATAACTGAAACACAACACACTTGCACACCAGCACCTCTAAGGTATGCCCACTTTGGTTTCCTTTAGAAAACAGTCATGAGGCAGGAATGTTTTAGCAATGACCCGTAAAATCAAAAGATCATAGTCCCTTGATGACCCTACAATTTCCTTCTCGGTAAATGATCTAGTCCCTAAAACAGAATTGCTAAAGCATCTCCATAATTGCCTTTATGACTGTAACATTCCTTCGATTGTCCCTAAACATTAAATGATAGGGCTACCTACTCACTAATAGTAGGATATCACTATCTAAAGGAAAAGAGGAAAAGATCAACCTTTTCGAGTACAAAAGTAGATAGGTGTTAGATGTTTGCTCAGAAATACTTTTTTGCACTTACACACAAAACTACTTTTTCAGAAGACGTTTTTAAAACACTTTTATACATTCTCTACTATCCCGAGAAACATTACAAAGTTCGCCGCACTAAGGCGTTTTCAAAACATTTTCAAACACAAAGCACAAAAGAATTTTAAAAATGAGCAAACCTCTAAGAGCCTGTGGAAAACCACTGATTGAAAGGGTGATAACACCTTTCCTTTCCATAATCTACCCCCTTACTGAGAAACATCTCGAAAAGGTCTTTTTCTGTTCTTTTCACCCTTTCCTTTGTGGATAAAAGAAATGACAGTGGTGACTGTTGCTTACAGCGACATTTGTAAACAAAAAAATGCAAAAACCAGTATGTAATCAATAGGTTCTGCCACCGTATCACAGAACTGGTGACTCTGCTGGGGAAATATAATAAAAAGTGGGGTTACCTTAGAGTTGGTTCATTATTTAACTACTTTGTATGCTTTGATTGCTTTACTTTTGAGGGTTGCTTGGGTTGTTAATATAGATCCTACACCCGGATCTGGGGAAACCTTTTTAGGTAAGTAGCAATAGATCATGGAAAATGTACGGGGTATACCGACACAGTTGAAGTGATGGGTACATTGATGAGACACTTTGGTTGGTACCGGTAGCCCTTGAGTTAATCAAAGAGAATACGGGCCTCTACGTGGTGTCATAAAGCATAAACTAACCTTAGAACCTTTAAATGAACAACTTGACCATTAGGACGTAGTGAGATGGCCGTCTTTGGTGTATTCCCAAAGTCGGAAGATACTCGATGCTACACTCATTGAGACTTAACTCCTGAGTTTTGTTTGGTTGCGAGTCAATCACCTATCAAACGAAGCTTGTGGGAAAGGTCAGTGATATTGAGATCCCTTAAAACCGGGATACTATTTATAGGACAGGTTGAACCAATCCAACTTCAAGAGGGTACTACCTTAAAACCCATGCCAGCCTAAACCTAAGGCTGCTTGTCTGACTTGTTTGCTTTCAACTTGAACTACTTGCAGGATTTTATTATCTGACAACATGATTTCCTTGCAGGATTTATTTACAGTCATTATCCAATAACTTAGATTTCTTGCAGGGTTTACTTGATTACATCACCTCACACTTTTGCTTAACGCATAGCATACACATCATAACATCATGCCACAACATTTCCTTAACCATTTCAAGGATGTCAAGGGTTTGTGATGCAGGTTAGGATAAATCAGACGTCTAGCAAGGGGCAAGGGGATTTATTTTCCTCTAGCCAATGTCGTAAAAAGATCAAAACACAACAACTTGAGTCGGGGGCTATGACCCACTTGATATGGTGAGCTTGACTCTCGTAGAAGGACACTCAATGATACAGAGTTCTTCAATCAAAGCTGCAAACTTCAACTTCTGAACTTTTTCTTGTTTACCCCCCGAGTCCTTGAAAACATTGCATACGCATATCATACATGTTATTGCATAAACAGGTTTCAAAGCAGGGTCCTCATCTTATTCACTGTTTATTTTATCAAGTAAAGAAATGGCTCTTGAACAAACAATCAAAGACCTTCAAGCTCAAAACACTCAATTCCCACAAATGTTCCAGACTCTGACTCAGGGGCGGGAAGAGTTAAAAGCTCTCCTTGCTGGGGACCTGGCCAAGAATATTCCTGAATACAATAAGGATGAATGGTTGGAACAACTGCAAGCTGAGGTAGAAGCAATGAGAACCCAGATGCTGGGGAAGATGGCTCTTATCCAAGACCTATCCCGGGGACAAGAAGAGATGAGAGAAATTATCAGCAAACTTCCTCAAGACGGATGCAACCGTGTGAAACAAACGGTCGAGGTTGGGGATCAGGTCATTAACCAACCCCTGATGAGAAAAAAATTTAGCTCGGGGAGAAGGCCTTTCCAGACGGTTGTTACACCAAGGGTTCAACCACAACTTCGCCAACAACCACAGGTTAATCGGTGTAAGCTGGACTCACTCACTAGACAATATACCAAACTCAGCATACCATTGTCGCAAGTCCTGCAACAGATGTTAAAGTTGAATTTGGTCACGTTGAGGTATCCTCCTACGAATCCTAATACTTCCACTCCTACTTACAATCCTGATGCAATATGTGCATATCACTCCAGCAGTCCGAGGCATGACACTGATAACTGTTGGACGTTGAAATACAAAATTCAAGACATGATTGATGAAGGAGAATTATAATTCACACAAGATGGTCAACTGGAATTTTTCTGTCATCCCTCCAAGGCACACCATTTGAATTGACAAGTTCTGACAAGTAGGATTTTCGTTCGTTAGAATTTTCAATTTGTAATTTTATTTTGATTGTTTGAACATTTATTCATATCAAACCTTGTTATTTCATCAATGCATTGCACACGTTTCTCTTGAATTAGTTTGTTTGCACTATGCTTCAACTGCTTTATTACTTCCTTTTTGTGATATTCAACTCTTGATCAAAAGCTCTGAGCCTTTAGAGGGAGGATGACGAAAACGATACCATAATTTATACAGTGTGCTTTTGAAGAGACCTTGGTGACGATGTACAGGAGTTGTTTCAAATCCAAAACAGTGGAGTTATAAGGAATATAATCCCTAGTCAACCCTTTTGAGCCAAATAAGTACGATTTTTTCTTTTCACACAAATAAAAACCCTTAATCATAACCTGGGGCAGGGTAGTTTCTCAGTCAATTCAGACGCGCATTCAGTCACAATCTTCCCCTTCATACACAATGAATGGCATCAGAGACGTCCTTCCAAATTAAAATACGGTGATGGTTCCGCATAATCATCAAGATAAGCAATCATTATCTCTTAAAATAAAAGCCCGCTAAGTCAAAACCTATGAAGGAGACTTAAGAAAAAAACGGGGGCATCCTGCTGACTGTAATCACAAAAAGAAACAGTTCAGGCAAAAGACGTGGATAACAAAATCAAAAAGAAAGATGTCCTACAAATCCTCAACAAAAAGAAAAGGTTACAAAAATGACTTCCTTCTCAAATAAACGTTCAATCTCTGAACCATCACCGGAATATTAAGGACATTCCAAAACTCAACTAGGAGTCGAAATGCATAATTAACTGAGCATAAGACTGAAGAACATCACGAATAATGGGTGGGTATAAATAAATTTTGAGCCTTTATCCTTTTTTTCTTAAACTGTGAACCAGACCACGTTACAACCCTTAAAAGTCCTAGCTGAAGCATCAGTTAGTTCGAGAGCATAATGTTACAAAGGTATCTTGACTCTTGTAAGGTTTGCTATAAATCATGAGTTGATGTCACATTCTTGCAAATTTTGTTTTACTACAAAAAACGCATTTTCAAAAAACTTTTGAGACAGACATAAGCTTTGCATTCTTTAAATGACATTGTTTGCACATGGGTAATTGTTCAATTGGCAGAGAAATTCACACAATGAATATTCAGCGAACAAAAAAACCTTCTCAGTGAAAAGGATCACCTCAAGTGGAAAAACACTTCCAGCCAAGGGGCATGGCATGGTGTCCAGCTGATCTAGGGCAGTCAAGTCAAGATTCGAGGAGTCTCTCAAAAATGCCAAATAGCCAGGGGAAGATCTTCATCTAAATCACTTGGGGCATTGGACATGAATTCCAATAGTGAATCCTATACAATCGAACAAACATCTTATGGCAGTGTGGCAACACTTACTATTATGGACAATGACAATTCTCCGTACCCGATGAACGTGGACATAGTTAGAAAAGACTACGCATGAACAAAGACCCGCTAGGTTGACAGGCCTAGGCAAAAATAAGGGCATCCCGGCAAACCAAAAGAGTTCAGGCAAAAATTAGGGATATCTATAAAAAAAAAATTTGTACACCCAGCAAGTTGAAATCCTGAAAAGGAGGCTTGGGAAAAAAAGGGTAACCCGATGGACTGGAAATCTGAAAACACAGTCCAGGAAAAAGTTAGGGATTAAAGCATACAACTACGTCCCGTCATCTTGTCATTTATTTATAAGTATAAGACTTATCATCTTGATCAACATCTACTCAAAACCCCAGGAGTTGGGATGACACTCAACAATTCGTAAGGTCTCTGCAGCTACTTTCTCCAGCAAGTACAGAGGCAGGGGAATCTTACTAAAAGCTCGCCGCCATATCCTCAGCTTACAACCTAGTGATGTCAGGTGTTCTTGTATCCCCGACAGAACAAGAATTTCCATCTACTACTCCGACATCAGGTTTTCCTCAGTAAAGTCTTCAAACTTCTCAGGATTCCCCAACAGGATTTCACAAAATCCTCAAGCAGTACACAAAGCTTTCCTTCCCCAACAAAGTTTATTTATCTAACAATGGAAGATCATCTCCCAGCTGTTCAGCTTCAAAAAAATCTGAAGACCTACATTCTTCTTTGCCAGCTGCAGTCAGGGATTTATTTTCCTTAATTCAACAACGCTACAATAGAATAACTGACACATTCACATATTACGTTCATACATCATTCTACAAACGTCATAGCATATGAAGTACAAATGCATACATCCCAATCTCATTTATTTTGAGAACACCAATACACAATGCATTTCATACATCATGGCATTCCATACAGCTAATGCTTTACCTTTTCAGGAAAGATCAATCAACAGATATTTATCATCAACAATTTTCAACATGTCCAGGATTAGCTCCTGAAAAAAAAAGAGTAGTTATCTGGGCGACCAAATACAGCTTTACACGGGCTCTTCATGAAGCAATCTTACACGGGTTCTTCCTTCCTTTTGAAATACAGCTTTACACGGGATCTTCACAAAGAAATCTTACACGGGTTCCTTCTCCTTCTCAAATACAGCTTTACACGGGCTCTTCATGAAGGAATCTTACATGGGTTTCTTCTGGCTTCCAAAAACAGCTTTACACGGGCTCAACGTGAAGCAATCTTACACGGGTTTCTTCTGACTCCCAAATATAGCTTTAGACGGGCTCAAAATGAAGCAATATTACACAGGTTTCTTCTGACGACTAAATGCAGCTTTACACGAGCTCTTCATGAAGAAATCTTACACGGGTTCCTTCTCCTTCTTAAATATAGCTTTATACGGGCTATTCATGAAGCAATCTTAGATGGGTTCTTTCAGGATCCTTCTAAAGTTTTACACAGACTTATCATGAATCAGCCCTACCCAGGCTCCTTCTGAAGTTTTTCACGGGCTTATCCCGAAGAAGCCCTACTCAGGCTCCTTGTGAAGTTTTACACTAACTTATCCTGAAGCAGCCCTACCCAGGCTCCTTCTGAAGTTTTACACGGAATTATCTTGAAGTAGTCCTACCCAGGCTCCTTCTGAAATTTTACACAGACTTATCCAGAAGCAGCCCTACCCAGGCTCCTTCTGAAGTTTTACACGGACTTATCCCGAAGCAGTCAAACCCAAGTTCCTTCTCATTTTAGGTGCAGTTTTACCCGGACTCATCATGAAGCAACGCTACCCAGGTTCCTTATCATTTTAGATGTAGTTTTACTCGGACTCATCATGAATCAACCCTACCCAGGTTCCTTCTCATTTTAGATGTTGTTTTACCTGGATTCATCATGAAGAAACTCTACCCAGGTTCCTTCTCATTTCAGATGCAGTTTTACCCGGACTCATCACGAAGAAACCCTACCCAGGTTCCTTCTTAATTTAGATGTAGTTTTACCAAGACTCATCATGAAGCAACCCTACCCAGGTTCCTTTTCATTTCAGATGCAGTTTTACACGGACTCATCCTGAAGCAACCCTACCCAGGTGACTTCTCTTCAATTTCCAAACGCAGTTTTGCACAGACTCATCCTTAGGCAACCCTACCTATGGCCCTTCTTACAATTTCCAGATGTAGTTTTACCTGGACTCATCTTGAAGCTGCCCTACCCAGGTTCATTCTCATACACTTCCAGATGAAGTCTTACCCGGACTCCTCTTGAGACAGCCGTACATAGGTTTTCTTCTGATACATTTCCAGATAGAAGTTAATTTCATTCTCCCCAACAAATTACTGCAAAGCCTGGATTTCAACTAGAAAATAACAAACTTTCATCTCTCCAATCCAGAGATAACCCCTCAATAGAGCCATGGACAACAGGAGTTCCTAGACTCTATTCCCCACAAAGTTTTCCTCAAACAGGAAAACAACATAAATCAACATCCCCCAGTGGAGTCCTCCTCAACAACAGGAACAGGAATCCTCACAAAGAGACTCCTTATGAAGTCAGCATTTACTTTGGATGGCATCTTTAAGCCCATCTTCGACGAATCTCCATCATATTTTGGATGGCATTTTAAGCCCATCTCCGACAATCTTTCGTCATCTTTTCCAAATGGAATCTGTAAACCCATTCCTGATATTATTCACCAACAGTATAATTTCAAACGAGTGCTAATTTTTGGGCACTCTAGTGTTCAATCATCTTCCACCTTCAGATCACGAAAGGCAGACAAGCCAATCTACATCCTCAGGTTTAAGAAGATTGAACATGGCAACTGTTGTACCCCACAATTTTCCCTCTCATTTTTTCACAAGATCCTCTCTTATATGGGTGGTTACAAACACTTGGTTGAAGAAAAACAACAAATTTTGAAGTTGGTCAAAGTGCCTTTCAATTGGCATCTCCAAAGTGCCTTTCGATTGGCATCTCCAAAATGCCTTTCAATTGGAATCTATAAAATTCCTTTCGATTGGCATCTCTAAAATGCCTTTCGATCGGCATCTGCATAGCGCCCTTTGATTGGCATGGACAAAGGTCCTTCGATTGGCCTGTTAACAAGGCCTTTCGATTGGAATTTCAGCAAAGCCTTTCGATTGGCCTGGCTAGAGGATCCTTCGATTGGCAGTCCTAAAGGTTCCTTCGATTAAAGTATCAGAGCTTCCTTCGATTGGAGCATCAGAGCAAAGTCCCTTCGATTGCCATTCCAAAAGATCCATTTGAAGAAGCTTGCAAGAGTCCGTTCGAAGAAGCTTGCAAAATTCCATTCAAAGGAGGATAACAGCCAATTCAGAAGATGGCATTTGAAGGCCATTTACACAATAGCAAATTCAAAAAGGGACAAGATCCCATGTGTTTGGCCAACGTTACAAATTCCTATTCATGGCTTTTAAACACAATCAAGGTTGTTTAAACCTTTGCCTTCTTGTCCCCTCTACCCCCTCTATATAAAGAGATCACAATTGTTGCAAAGAGGGGGGGGGGGGGGGGGGGGGGGGGGACGAAAAAAACCTTGGAGAGAAGCTGCCCACAAAAATCCATCAAAGGTTGCCATAATTTTCCAAGCAAAAGCCATCCCTCAACAAAAATAGCCAAGCCCAGAAACCCAAGATCGAAGGTGCCTACATCCAGCAAGTGCCCAAATCGAAGACTCAATCTGTTAGTAAGAAAGGGTAAACTACCCAACCTCATATTTGCATAATACATCAATATTGGTTTATTACCTTCTATTTTCCATCCAAGACAGGATCAAAGGGCATGGGTTTGGCACCCATGTCATTTCTTCGTTTGCTAACATTTGCTACAGACATATCCTGAAAAGACCCAGCAAAAGCAGGATCGAAGGACCTGGGTTTCGATACCCAGACCCTGCATTTTATTTCACTAACACACTTTTGTAGGTATATCATCCTAGATCGAAGAAGACACCTTCTCTGGATCGAAGATGCCCATTAGCCTGCTGGACCGAAGGAGGCACCTCCTTCTTGAATCGAAATAATGCATTATTCCCAGGATCGAAGGGCAATTCCCTAGCTTGGATTGAAGGCTTTTCATGCCCACTCACTAGCCCAATCGAAGGAAGGTATCTCTCTTGAATCGAAGACCATAACTTTCCTGGGATCGAAGCCCCCACCTTTCCCTACAATCAAAGCGTGCCCCCATTTGTATTTTTACTTTTTGGTTCATTTTTCTATTGACTTCTTTTTTAACATTAAAATCAAAATCACAAAAATATTAGGCTAGTTGTTTTTCCAACAAAATTAATTTTGTAAATTAATTAATTAATTTTATCTGTTCACTGGATGTAATAGATAAATTAGGATATTTACTGCTTTATTCCCCATTATACTTGTATAATGTAAATCCCCTCGCCGAAACATTGTAATAGCGTAGGACCTCTATTTTCTGCATTTTACTATTTTTCATATTAACTTCTAGTAATTAGGATTGTATGATAAGACTAATAATCAAACGCTAGAAAACTTAACAAAAAGACCAAAAAAAAATGAAAGACAACACACTTGCACACCAGCACCTCTAAGGTATGCCCACTTTGGTTGCCTTTAAAAAACAGTCATGAGGCAGGAATGTTTTTGCAAATACCCGTAAAATCAAAAGATTACAGTCCCTCAATGACCCTACAGTTTCCTTCTCGGTAAATGATATAGTCCCTAAAACAGAATTGCTAAAGCATCTCTATAATTTCCTTCGTGACTGTAACATCCCTTCGATTGTCCCTCAACATTCAACGATAGGGCTACCTACTCACTAATAGTAGGATAGAACTGTCTAAAGGAAAAGAGTAAGAGAATAACCTTTTCGAGTACAAAAGTAGATAGCTGTTAGAACGTTCTCTACTATCCCGAGAAACATTACAATGTTCCCCGCACTAAGGCATTTTCAAAACATTTTCAAACATAAAGCACAAAAGCATTTTAAAAATTAGAAAACCTTTAAGAGCCCGTGGAAAACTACAGATGGAAAGCGTGCTAACACCTTCCCTTTCCATAATCTACCCCCTTACTCAGAAACATGTCAAAAAGGTCTTTTTCTGTTATTTTCACCCTTTCCTTTGTTAGATAAAAGAAAAGACGGTGGAGACTCTTGCTTACCACAACATTTGCAAATAAAAAATGCAAAAACCAGTATATAACCAGTCGGTTCTGCCACTGTATCACACACTTCATACCATCTTATCATAATACAACCCTTGTAAAGTAACCATGATAATGTCTACCAATTCTTTCTCCAGGAGTTGTGGTTGTACACGGGGTGCCATTTCTTTCCACCTTTGAGCATACTCCTTTTTATGAGACAAGTTCTGGAGTTGCATGTAGTTAGGCGCCATGTCCAAGTTGTACTTGTACTGTTTGAAGAAAGCATTGGTGAGATCTTCCCATGTATGGATGTGAATTCTCTCAAATTGAATGTACCAATCTAGTGATGCCCTACTTAAACTGTCTTGAAAATAATGGATCATCGGTTCTTGGTCTTAAGCATATGCATGCATCTTTCTGCAAGACATGCATAAATGGTTTCTCAAACAAGTGAGTCCCTTGTATTTTCCAAAGTCAGGTACTTTGAATTTTTGCGGGATCACCACATCAGAAACTAGAGCCATCTCGAGAGCATCGACATCGAAAGCATTGTAACCCTTCACAACTTTAAACCTTTCTTTAAGGGATTTATACTGATTGAGCACCAAGGGATTTTCAGTAACATGCGTATGGGTTGTCCTTTGGGTTTCTTGGTTGACATCTTCCAATTCATGGTCTCCATACTACAAATCTACGTAGTTGTCTGTGTTGTTGATTGGAATTTGCAGGGTATGAGATGCCCCTACCTTTGGTGAAGGTGGGACAAACCCTTAAGTAATAGCTTATCTGACTTCTTGTTGAGCCATAGTTCACTTTAGGGATCCTAACTTCAGTTCTCTTCTTGGTTGGTGACTTCTTGATGCATTAATAGTTTGGGCTACTTCTTTGAAGGCTGCCCTAGGGATCTGTTCTTGCCTCTCGATGATGTTCTTTAAGGATAATAGTACTTAACACATGTCTCCTTTTATCGAGTCAATGTTACCCATGACTTTCTCAAGATCCTCCTTAATGCAACTTGATTTTCTTCAATTTGTTCCATCACTTTTTGTCGATGGGCTCTTGTTTTATATGACGGTCGGAGAGGTGGTGCTTTTCTAGCTCTTCTACCAATGGTTTAACTAGAGAATGATTTTTGAAAAAATGATGAGTTTTTTTTAATGATTTTATGAGATGCAAATGCTCGTGAATGCACGAATGTGTATGAATATGCTAAGAGTTTCGTTTTTGAATATCTTATTCACTTGGATATACATATATTTTTTCATATATATATGTTTCTTAGGTTTTGCTTTTTACTGATGAGCACCTTAAAAATAAATACACAAACAAGATACGGAAACAAAGTCCTTTATTGAAATGATAATTGTCTTTAAAAAGAATAAAATTCAGATACTGAAAAATATTCAAACTTAAAACAAAAGTATTCTAAGTGCGCCTTCAGATTTATGCTCTGAAGCCATCGACCATTTTCCTACAAAGGTTGAGGAAGTCTTCGACGTCTTTCAGAAGCAGGACCATCACATTTTCTATGTCTCTCAAACTTCTAGGGATGTCCTCAATGAGATTGTTGGCTAAGAAGGCGAGTTTTGCATTCTTGTCTTTGTAGAACCGGTATTCTTGGTAGAGATCAGGAATTATTTTATGATTATCTTCTACTGCTTTGGTAGTCTTTACATATTTCTCTTCCCAATATAATTTTTCAGCCCTCATATTCATATAGAGTTTCCGTTGTATTAGGAAATCCTTTCGGAGGCCTTCTAACTCAAGACACACTTGCTCGTATTCATCAGTCTTTTGGAAGAGAAATCATTCTACCATCATCCTTTTGAGGCGTTCCCCTACCTCTGATTCTTGGCTATCTTGGAGTCTTGTCGTAATATACTTCATTTGTTCTTCTTGATCTAAAGAAGCTTGCCCCAAACTTTGGATTTGAGCCCCCAAGTCTTTTTTCATCACCCTTTTGTCTTGCATTGCATTTTCGTACCACCTACTTAGTTTCTTGATCTCGTTAGCAGCATCCTCCAACCGTTGGTTGCGGGAATCCAAGTTGAAAGTAGCACTTAACAACGCTTAAGTTGAACGCTTCCGCTTAAGACTCTCCTTCTCAAATGCCTCAAGATCTTTATGAATTTGTTGGTCGTTTGACTCAAGTATGCGTTGCATTTGACTTTTATCCTTATTTAAGTTATGGAGGTTAAGCTCAAATTCTTCTTTCTCCCTTTGAGCTTATTTTAAAGCATTATTCAAATTGTCTATTTATTCTAAGGACATAGGCGGAGAATCTAGAACATATGGCTAGCACTCAGGATCAATGTCAAATGGTAACTTAATAACTCACACCTTGTCTAAAACCCATCTAGTGTAAGGCTCTTTCGCCACAACATTCTTCCTTTCAGCCTTTCTTTTTTTAACCCTACTCCAAGCTCTGATGATCTTATTGAGAAATTCTTGGTCGTTCTTGCCCATGTCATGAATGATCAACTCTCAACGTTGTTCATCTGAGGGTTTATCCTCCCAAGGGTAGCCTAGTTGTCATAAAGCCAAAATAGGGTTGTAGTTAATGCAACCACATGATCCAATCAATGGAAAATTCATAAATTCTCCACAACTACAGATGATATCTCTAATGTCTAGCTTCCTCGCATACCACAACACAGAATTAACAGTAAGAGACCTTAATTTTTGAGGCCACTCGTATCTTGTGAGATTCAGAACCATGTAATCTTCCTTATAGAGATGAGTCATAAGCCAAGAATATAAAAGTGTGATGCAATAGTTTATAGTACCCCTCCCCTTTTCATACCGAGTGTGAATTGCATAATAAACAACAACAAGTAAAGTGGGAATTGGGTCTGTATTCAAACTTTTGTGCCCCAAAATACACTAGTAGTTGCAGGGTCAATATAGTCCAAAGTCCACGGAAATAAGATTAAACCACACACATGAAGCCCTAATAAATCAACACAAGAGTCCCATTCTTTATTATCATCAAAATAAAGAGTTTTAGTTTTCAAATAGCATCTCTCAATCCCTTGTACACCACCTTCTTTTTTGTAATTAAGTGACACTTCGGGATAAGGGATCCCCAAACCATCTGCTAAGTTTTTAATGTCAATAGTTTACCCGATTCCAACATAATATTTTCCCTTAGAATAATTTAGAAATCTATCAAATTCTTCCAGAGTCGTTGCTTGCTGAAAGTCTTGGAAGGTAAAACACCTCAATGGAGGGTCGTAGAACTGAATTAAGGCAGAAACAACATCAAATTGTACCTCCACTTTTGTTAATTCAAGGTTATCCCTATAATAGTGAGTAAACATATTCAAAGCTCTTTCAGACAGTTTCCCTTTGATTGCCTTGATCTTTGTTATATCTGGCTTGACGACATTCATACGGATGAGTTGTTTCCCACTAGCATTCATGATTTTTAGGACACTTCACCAAAAACCTTTGATTATTTTTTTCGATCTTGTGAATAAGACAACAAAAAGAAACGGAGGGTAATGAATATATGAAATACAAGATGTATGAATGCATGATTGTGTGGTTAGTGAAGGGATTTCATGAAAGTTATCCTTAGATGGTAGGCTCCTAGTTTTGGCCTACGTGTATTCTACCCTCCCCATAAGGTGGTTTCCTTAAGGGTATCACAAAAAACACTATAGGGAAAGGCACAAGGGCCTCCCTTAAGTAGAGCCTCTTTGTAGACCAAAACTATTGTCTATAGGTCATGAAAGGTCTCACCATAAGATTTTGGTTTAAGGTTTATACAAAGAGACATAGGTTTCATTCCAAACTCCTACCCCCAAGAGCATGTCTCTTGAAACGTATCTCTTTTTCGAAATTCCATCGACTCTAGGAGAAGTCGTCACATAAACTTATAGGGATGATGTATCCCCCTGGCTATTAGACGAACCTTCTTTCTAAGGTTTTTTTTTTAATAACCATTTTTTAAAATAAAAATCCCATCATCAAATGAATATAATATGATAAAAATAAATTCATCAAAAAAATAAATAAATGTAAAGAAATAGAAAAAAAACAAAAAACCCTAAAACTTTAAATCCCAAAAGAAACTCTTTTAAACCTAAGGTTGACTCCCCAGCAGAGTCGCAAGCTTTTATAACCGGTTTGAAAATAAGAGTCGCCACCCTTAATTTTTATATTTAGGAAGGGAATATAAAGAATAACCCTAATTTGGTTAGAGATTCTAAGTTGTTTGACTCGTTTTAGACGAAGGGAAGGTGTTAGGCACCCCTCATCTACCTTGTTCACAAGGATACTAGGGTTTGGAATTACAATTTTTAGGGAGTAAGGTTTTAATTTTTATTAGGGGAACTCGCCATGATTTTAGTCGTATGCCTACGTATCCTCTTATGAGGAATCAGAGTCACAATTTGTAGTTCGTATTTGTTTGGTTAGTGTTTTTTATGGATTATGAAAATATCTCGAATTCTCCTTGAACCAAGTTTGGGTGTGTGAATAGCGGAATTTGTAGACGAAGTTCGCAGTCGATTAAAAATATCTCCATAATTCTTTTATAAAATAATCTTAGATTTAATTAAATTAGAAAAAAATGATGTTGGTTAAGTATTTTTTAAATATATTAATATATAAAAAATATTTTTAATGCACGAAAAAAATCATTTTAATGCAATTTTTAAAAGTAATTAAAGAATAAATTAGTAGAAAAAACAAATATTTTATAATAATTAATTTTTAATAAAAATATTAAGATTATTATAATATAAAATAAATAATATATATATATATATATGTATTTTGTTTGGGCTAAGTAAATCAGGAGGGTGTAAAAAGTAGGGCCCTGAATTCAGATATTGAATTCATGCCCAATCACAGGGGGTTGTGGTTTTGAACTACATAGCAAAAATGGAATGTTTATAGAGTAAGGGCCCAAGTTCAGATACTGAACTGGGCTCTTTTCGTATGCGAGGGGGGTTGGTTAAGCGCTGGAAAGTAAAAGAAAATGGAGGGAGTTGTGTTTAACAATTGGGGTTGGCCCAAATGTTGTTTCTGGTCTGTTGGAAATATGTGGGAAGGCTCAGAGGCTTAGATGTGATGAGCATCTATGGGTCGTTTGATCTAGATCATGTGGCCATGCAGGCGTGAATCATGGGCCTTTTATCAAAGGTAGTGAAATCATGTGGTTGAGAATTAGGGTTGACTGGGGAGTATGTTGCGCATGGAACACAGAAGGTTTGAGAGGTCTATATATTCACTTCTCCTCAATCTTTCTCATTTCTTCTCCCTTCTCTCTCTCTAATCCCCAAACAACAAAACCCTTTTATATTTCTAGAGAGAGAGGCTCTAACCTCTCTTTTTAAATTCATTATGATGGAAATCTCCCAGCCCATAACGCCATTGCCGGTAATTGCTTCTGTCGGTGGTTGCCTCTGGGCACCACCCCTTGCATTCAAACATTCATCCCCAACAACTGTGAATCTTAATTTGGGTTCTTATGAACCCTAAGAACCCTAGAGTTCTCACATGAACCCTAACCCTTATACCAACTCTGAAACAGAAACCCTTAGAACCCTAAGCCTCAAGCGAAGAACCCTAACCCTAGATGAAGAATGTTAACCCTATATTAAGAACCCTAACCCTATAACCTAACACTAAATCCCATATTTCACGCAGAAATAAATAAAATTAACAGCGATCAACAAATCTAAGGGCTCGATTTACCTCACTTGCAGTGACTTCTTCGTGTTAACCTTCTTCTAACCTTCCTCCTTTCTTTGGTCTCGCAGGTAACAACAACGTTTGAGGATTTAAGATGGTGACAACATTAATGGAGGTGTGGCATTGGTGAACTTCACATATCTAGGGTTTTAGATTCTGAAACCCAGATCTTGGATAAAGATGGCTTTAGTTGGAGATTCAAGGCCGCAAGCTTCTTTCTCTATCCTTCTATTTTCTTTCTAATCCCCCCCTCTCTCTCTCTCTCTCTCTCTCTCTCTCTCTCTCTCTCTCTCTCTCTCTCTCTCTCTCTCTCTCTCTCTCTCTCTCTCTCTCTTTCTCTCTCTCTTAGAAAATAGGTTAATTTATAGATTTCTAGATTAGATGAATTAGGAAATTATAAGGATTTACAGTTACAAATTAGATTTTGTTAGAAATTAGCTTAGGATTTTATTGAATCTCGATTTTAATTAATTTTGTCTCTTTATAAGATTAGGGTTCATAATATTTATAATGTATCAGGATAATTATATTTGTAAATTCAGTTACGTCCTTGCACAAGATTTGATTCAATTCTGTTTTAGAAAGATTTGATTTTGATTTTCTTTGATATATATATTAACTGTGTACCGGGCTTGGGTTAATTAGTGTAGAGGGATGAAGGAATCCAACTTGAGCGCAACTCTGTATTAGGGTTTCATTATCAATTTAGTCAACCATCAAAATAAGAAATAATGATAATAATAATTAAAAATATTAAGATTAAATATATAATAATAATGATAATAATTATATAATAAATAATGGTTTTTTAAAATAATTTGTAAAAAAACAATCCAGGCTCTTAATAAATAGACCAACAATTTTTTATAAATCTCCAAAAACACACAAGAAATGCAAATGGGCCTTACCCTTTTAATGGGCTTAAGAACTAAATACACCTCCTCTTTAATTGTAAGGCATAACGAATGGATCATGAAATTTACATGGGCCTTTCTGATTTAGAAAGACCATAAACTCCTTTATAAAAACCCACCCCCTCTTTAAGGTTTAAACCCCCAAATGAATTTATCAATAGTAATCTAAACCTTATAAAGAAAATGGTAATAATAAAAAATAATTTAGTTAGAAATCAATAGGGCAAATTAGGGGTATAAGAATAACCTACATAGAAACTAAATACTGTTAACGAAATTAGTTTCAACAAAATATAAACCTTATCCTACAACTTATTTGATTATAAATTATATACAATTCACCGTTTTTGCATTATCCTTAATATTTAAAATTATAGAGAAAAAAACAAAAAAAAACTAGAATCGTGACTAGAGCCTACTACCTCGGATTTTTCTACACCACTTGTTGTCAATACTCATGGTTCATAGGAATCAAATATATATAGCAAATGTTAAACATTTATGATAAAATAAATAAAACATAAGCATAAGTAGAAACAATTACCTGAAGGTGACGACAACAGCGGTGGAAATCTGTGTGCAAAGGTTGTGTGCGGTAGTGTTTAGAAAACTCGCCCTCCAATTGTGAGATAAATTTTAGGTGTTCTGTTCAGAATCCTAAAATAATTGTTGATAAAATTTTTGATCTCCAAATGATTGTTGATGGAGACTTCAAGGTTTCTTTTTTGTTGTTCTTCGATGTGAAGAGCAACAACTTTTAGGAGAACTCTAGTGAGTTGTTGGTGATCTAATAGTGTGAAAGAGTGGCCTATTTATAGTGATAATTAGGTCAACAAATTAGGAAATAAAGTTAATTGACAAATCAAATTTTTCTTGGTCACAAAGCTAACCAATCAAAAGATAAGTATGACACAAATTGACATTGATTGACCAATAAAAAACGAGTAAACATAAAAGGAAATATTTTTCGTATTTATTATAACTTTTGCACTCAATTTTGGTAAAATAAAATGCATAAAATCAAGTTAATAATTTTATTAAAAAAATGCTTTAATTAAAAGTATAAAAATAATATTTAAATAATAAAAAAGGCTTTTTGTGATTTATTCGTTACCAATTGTGCTATGTTGCTTATTTAAAATAATAACTCAATTGAAAGTATATGAAGAGGAGCAAGTATTTGTTATTTTTAAAAAAATACAAATAAATTATTATGTATATTTTTAAATAAGAAAAATAATTTAAAAATGAATATTTATAAAAACCAAATAATGTTAGTGTAAACAAACCAAAAGAATTTTAAAACCTAAATTTGAAAATAATTTTGACTATAGCACTGAGGCGGGCAAATTTGGGGTGTGACACGCCGTAGTTTGGTTCAATAGTGTTTGTTTGTTGTTTGTTTTTTATAGACGATGCTAGCGGAGCATGTACTTATTAAAAATGTTTTAAAAGAAAAAGTCTAAAGACAAAAAGATTTGGATTGGTTGATATTTTTTACCTTGAAAAATGATTTGAGATTTGAACCACACCAAAGCCTAAGAATGGAAGAATGATAAGATCGAGAAGAAATCTGCTTATCATTTCCAATACTTAGTAAAAAGTGTGATTCTCATCAATTATTATTAAGTGTTTTGAGTGTTTGAAAAGAAAAGTAAGAATTTTTAGTCTAAATGCAAATAAAGATATGAAGCACACAAGAGATGAAACTCTTACATGAGGACGTACAAAAATACATGAAAACCCTAAATACTCTCAAACCCTAAACCCTTATTTTTCAAAAGGTTTTACAATAAAAACAATGCTTAAAAAACTAGGTCTACTAAGACTCCTTAAATAGATTCTTGTAGTTGGGCTCGGACTAGCATGGACTCTTCAATCAAATCTAATCTTCAAATGTAAATCCGTGTAGAACCTTCTCCACATTAATAGGAACATATATTCAAAAAAAAAATCTATAAAGTCTCAAAGATCCTTTTTATGAAACAAATCAAATTTGCACATGTTCCTAAAATATCATTGATTGATTGCGCCTGTATGAGTACTAGAAGCTTCCAAAAACTCATATTTTTCAATAAAATCTTCAAGGTTACATACCAATTGTAATGTTAGGATATTTCATTGTAACATGTTATAATATTTGATTAAACATTTGTCAAACAAGTACTAACGGACTCTATTGTACAAGCTGGTCAAGATGTTATGACACCTTGCTCAACATTAGGCTGCTATATATGCTTTCCAAATTAAACATGGTTTGATAAAATTGTTGCCAACTCTTTGTTTTACCAAAATTGTTGTCAACTGTAAAATCACATACCTAACAGAGAATTTCTCTCATTTTTTAGCGTGAGCAGGTTATGATTTCTAATAATCTGGCCTTAGCTAGATATTTTATCCCTTCCTCTCATCCTAATAAGTGGTGGAGCCATTATAAAGATAGTTATTATTTTATGGTATTCATGTAATATTTTCTTCTCTCTCGTGAGTTCCTTAGAGATTGTCAGATCATAAAGTGGAGTCGATTCTCTCTAGTATTTGGAGTAATTAGCCCCCCTTTAAAGTGTTAGTTTTCTCTTGGAAATTCCTATAGGATAGAATTCCTACTGGAGGAATTTACATAAGAAGGGAATTGACACCAGTTCGGAGGGTGTCTTTATTTCTTTCTGTTCTAGGTTTGTAGAGTCGTCCTCTCATTTGTTTATCACTTGTGAGGTGCTGGTTTCTTTGTGGTTTGTGACTTTCAGATTGTTAGGTTGATATGTAGTCATACATAGGGTTTATTTGAACTTTCTTCAAATGTTGTACAATAGTGATGATACATCTATACTTGAGGGGGTGGTTGTTAGCATATCATGGTCAGAAGGATTTGGAAATCTCGAAATGGTATAGTGTTTTTAGGTAAATTGGTGACAACTATGGACATGGTAAACATAAGTATTCTTTCAATTTTGAAATGGTATCTTAGTAGGTCTATAGGGAACTCCTGCACTTTATTGGCCTGACTAGAGAATTTTATTTGGGATCTAAGTCAATATTAGTTTCAGTGTATTCTTCTTTCTTTAAGAGTTTTCTTGTGCTCCTAGTTTTTTCCTTTCTTCGACTTTCATCTTTGTGTGATTTTTTGTTGTTGTTTTCTCTTATTGGCTTCTTTGGGTTTTGTTTCAGGTTGGTTATTTTATTTTATTTATTTATTTTTGCGTGTTTCATTACTTCTTGTGTGGCTTCCGTGAAGAAGTTAAAAACACAAGAAGGGGGGTGAATTGAAACTTAAAATCAAAAGCGTAGTAGACAATATATTTTTATCCTGGTTCGTTTGATCTCAAACTACTCCAGTCCACCCGCCAATGTGATTTCGCCTCTCTCCAACGAGGACTTAATTCACTAATCAAAAATGATTACAACACAACTTTGACAACTGCCAAAGTCTTCTTGCGTACAACCACAACCCAGTTTATCTCAAGGAAAACTAGCTTAATCAAGATAAAATAATCAATTGTGTACTATTATTTTTCCTTACAAAAACTGTATCACTACTGTGATATTTTACACAATTTTGAGCGTATATATGAATATGTAAGATTGCAGCGTTTGAGAGGTATTTGCAGTTGTGTGTCAAAATCGTAAACGATTTGTCCTCTAATCTTGTTTATATAGGCGTGGAAATCTTGTCCAACATAAAGTGTGATAATGGATGTTCGATGCTATTTCCATATTGAGAAGAATCTTGTCTGAATGAAGCCATTGCATATGATGCTGTCTTAAATGAAAAGTAACGCTTCAGAACTTAGAATCTTGCATGCTGCAATTGCTTCAGAACATTGATGACTCAGAGATGTGGGGATCTGATGGTATATTAAACTTCTATTCAGAATCAGAGTATTCTTCACTTCAGCGCAGATTCTGATCATCATTCTTCAACCCATATTCTGATTACCTCAACTTGAAAGCTTCTGTAGCTTAATTTATGATGTTGTTTCGGTCAGAACTTCTGCATACAAAATAACACAAATTTAGAGTGCATATTTGTTCTTTGTGTTTGTTATCATCAAACCTCTAATTAAGGGTTGTAGAATCAAACTATGTTCTAATAATCTCCCCCTTTTTGATGATGACAAAAACTAGGATTTTCAATGAAAAATATAGAACAAAAAGCTTTAGGAGAGTCTCCCCCTGAGTTGATTACTCATTTAGAGATGAATTACTTCCCTGAAGTTCCTTCTCATTAGAGCTTTTGATGCATCTCCTTCTGTACTTATCAGAATATGTTCTTGTTCAAGCTTTTCAGAAAAAACATAGAGGTTAAGATATTCAGAATGTTTGAGACTTTGTCCATGTATACTGTTATTGAAAATATCTTACTTTCTCCCTGTTGTACCCCAAAATTTGCCCTCCCATATTCTTCAAGATTTGCAAAGAGCATGCTTCAAGATCTCTCAAGGGTTGCACAGTTCAAGGGCCTCCTAACAGTCAAAAACTAGGGTTTAGGTTCTGTCAAAGAAATTGAAGTTTTCAAGGGTCCAATCAAGTCCCACATGCCTACAAACATGGTCAAGCATCCTCATACCAAGTTTCAAGACTTACAGCACAAAATTGCACAGTCAAAAACCCTAATTGCCCTACAGTCAATTGCAGGGGCAAAATGGTCATTTGACAGTCAAAAGTTCAAATTTTTGGTCAACATCTTATTTTTAAGCCACAAACATCATTTGATCAATTATTGATCATGATTTTCAAGGCATGGCTCAAAAAGTCTCAAGATGCAAAAGTTTCCATATTTGGACAGTTGAAAAAGTCAACTGTAACTTGACCAAGGCATAACTTCCACATGGTTTATCAGAAAAATTCCATCCAAAGCTCATTTTGAAGAGAATTACATTTCCTACAACTCCTCTTCACACTTCAAGTCCAAGAAATGCTCTCACAAAAAGTTATCAATCTCAACATTATAGGTCATTTTCAAAAGTCAACAAAAAGGGACTTTAAGTCAAAGGCCATAACTTGGGATTGGTAAATCAAACTGACATGGGACCAAAGGCATTGGTTAGAGGACTTCAATACCTTTCCAAAATGTCCAAGAACATGATCAAAGCTTAAATATTGAGCAAGATATGCCTTGTGGAAGTTGGGAAATGTTTGGGAATTTTGAAAAGTCAACTTTACTTCAAATGCCTCAAAATTGCTAATGGGCCACATTTTCTTCCAAGAATCATTATCCAAAGGCTATGCACGACCATTTGGCTCAAAGGGGATTTATTTCATCATTTTTTATTATTTATTTGAATTTTTATCAACATTAATTCATTTAATTAAATAAAATATGAAAAAAATACTAAACAAATGTGTTTGAATCTTTTTATGCAGCCTATGCCCTCATTGGTTACTCAAGATCTCGTGCACATCAAAAAAGGGAAGATTTGGTGCAAATTGACATGTTATTCATGGAAAAGATTTGAAAAAATATTCATTGAAAATCAAATATTTGATACATTAATGCAAAGGCTTTTTGACTCAAATCTTTACCCTAATTCGTCCCATACATAAGTCAAAACCTAACCCTAGTGAAAACAACCTTGAAGCTGCGCCCAAACCTAAGAACACACTTTGCAATTTTTGGTGAAAAAGTCAAAACTGAAAACTGCATTAGAGGGCAATTTAAAGCGAAATATCAATTCCAAATGCTTTCTAAGGCATCAAGGAACCTAACTGAATCCTTTTCCACGCTTCCAGCATCAAGAATTGGTATATAGAAGTCAAAATTCTTCATACTTTATGCATAATCGTATTTTAATTTCTTGGCATTTCCATACAGTTTGATTGTTGTTTTATACTAACATGGACCTTCTGAGTCTATTGATATTGTTTAATTGAGTTTTCATAGCCTATATGCAAAGTTACCATTGGAGCTTGTTAGGTTTTCAAGGCTGTGAAATTAGGGTTTTCCTCTTCAGGAAAAATTGAGACACAAGACCCACGCCATTGAAACCAGAAGCTCACGACCAATCAATTCCATACCTCGCGATAAATTTATGATCAACAGGGTTCTATTCGCTATTTTTGTATGCATCATTTAGTGGGGGTTTAAAACCCCCGCTATCTAGTTTGTTTTTTTCAGGAAAAATAAAGAACAGATGAAGAAGACGCTTATGTGTCATGACGTGAAAGGGCAGTTCAAAGCTTGGCGCGCATTTTTGTGTATTATACCACTAGTGCCTATTTTTTAATATATTAATTACGCTTCATTATAATAACAAAGTGATCAAATGGCACAGTTGGTGGAGAGGCACGTTTGCAAGTATTAGGACCTGGGTTCGATCCCCAGGTCCCCATGTTTCCCTATGCTTTTTCTTACAACTTGTTCAAGTACTCCCTCTCTTCAAAGGTCTACCATGCAGCTTCACCTCTGAGCCTGCCACATGCCCAAGCAATTCCAATCCAAGGGTCATCACCAGCTGTCTACCATAGGCGCCAGTCAAACATTCCACACGCCAGCCTGAAAATTCAAAAAGGGCCTCCATCTAAAGGGCCAAACCATTCTAACAACACCTCCAAAAGGGCCAACAAACCCCCCATGTTTGCATTTTTTCTCTTTTTTTTTTTCTCTTATTTATTTTAATTAGATTATTTATTTTAATTCTTTAAATTAATTTTTCTTTAATATAAAAATAACAAAAAAACAGAAAGACAAAAAATATAAATATATTTTATTTAATTGTTTTTTATAAATAAATTCCATTAATTAATTTAGTTTTTAATTCTAGGTTCAATTTTAATGTTTTTTCTAATAAACTAAAAATGTAGAATTAGGGTTTTAGATACTTTTATCCTTTTTTCTTTTCCTTCACCATATTTAATAATTAATTATTTATTTTGTAAATAAATTTGCCATGTAAATAATTAGGTTAAAATCAGGGTACAAGTTTAAACATTCTTTTAATAAATTAAAAATAGTTTAGAATTAGGTTTTAATTCCATTAATTCTCATTAAAGTCCATAAATAAAAAAATCTCAAAAATAATTTCCTTTTCTCATTTAACTTAATTAATTTATTAATTGTAATTTAATTTCCTTAAAAGGGTCCAACGCCCTCGCCTTCGATCATAATTCTATTTCGCGCGCTTATTTTCTTTCCTTTTTATAAATTTCATTTAATTATCCCAAAGCCATGTAATAGATTAATTAGGATATTTATCTTTCTGCATTTTTATTTTATTTCAAATCGGGTCTTGGATTAATTTGGCGATGTAGACCCGCGCCTTTGTAATAGCGTAGGACTGTTAAATTCCGCATCTTTTAAACTGTTAATAATTTGCATGAAAGAATGAATGCCAAAATAAAAGCAACGCGTAGATCACCAATCCATGAACAAGATAAACATAAATGAAAACGACACACAAATCACACACCACCCCTAGGGTACGTCTCACTGTTGCCTTGCCCCTCGAAAGGTGGTCGTCGAGTAGAGGATGTTTTAGTAAGTCCTTATGTCCATGAACATGGCATGAGGGTAGCTTCTAAGGTGTCTTCCTATTGCTCTGTTGACCACTATGTCCCGAACCCTCGAATTGACCCGAATACCTCCAACGGTGGTGCTACCTACCTCTCAATGGTGGGATGGCACTACTTTAAGGACATTTACACAGACGAATTCCTTAGGGTAGGTAGACAACTCTAGATACTTGCTCTAATTTCAAAACAAATCAAAAATACTTTTCACACCGACACTTTTCAAAAAGCTTTTGAAAGCAACTTTTCAAACACTCTTGAGGACTGATACAAGAGTCGAACTGAAATTTTCAAAGAAACTTTTTAAACCCACAGTTGAAAAGCAAACAAACCATTTTGAAAACACAAATGAGCAAGTGTCTAAGAGCCCATGGATAACCATGGATAGAAATGGTGCTAACACCTTCCCTTTCTATAATCTACCTCCCGAACCGAGAGCAATCTCTATAAGGAATTTTTCTGTGCTTTTGTCCTTTCCATTTGGAGAAAATAAAAGACGTTGGCGACTCTTGCTTCCGCGACATTTCGCGAACCAGCGTTAAACAGTCAGTTCCAGATCCACCGATCACACTCCCCCTTTTTGTTAGGTATCAAAAAGCAATATAATTAGAGTCAAAAAGATGATTTATATTTAAAACAGAATGCAATGACAATTTTCAGAAACAAGGAGGATAAGATGAAAAATAAAAATACAGATAAACATTTAAAGAAAATCTAAGAAGGAGGGGGAAGACGTGTGAACAACGCTTCCAACAAGCTCTTAATATGAGTGCTTGATTCTTCCTGCTTACCCATAATGTATTTGATTTCTTTTGTTGTATCTTCTTGTTTATCCAATATATCCTTGATCTCTTTGTTTGTGTCCTCTTGCTTATCCAGTCTGGCATGGATTAAGGCATTCTCCTTCTTCAACTCTTCTAGAGTTTGCATGACTAGAGACGAAGCTAGTGTATCTTCAGGGGTTGCATGTCGTTCAGAATACTCTGCATCCTCTTCTAATTGAACAACTTCTTCTGTTGCAATCACCTTTTCTTGAGTAGTAGTCAGAGGGTGACTATCAGAATCTGGTTCAGTGGCTTCTGAAGGTTGGTGCTCTTTCCAGGGAGCATTATCCAGCAGAAGAATTTCTTTCTTGTCCCATTGGCTCAGAACTTGATCTTTGAAGGCTCTCAGCTGATCACTGAAGTTCTACTGAGCCCTTTCATAGCTCAATTCTTTTAGCTTCTGGGTTTCAGAGTTGAGCCATTTTCTGAATCTTTCCCACAGAATCAGAAGCAGCAGGATTAAAAATCTCTTGACTTGCTTTCTTCAAAGAAGTAATCCATTCTTGCATTTCTGTTTCAAAAATCAATAGATTCTTACCAACATCTGATTTAGTTGAGGTTGGTTTAGGTTTGGGGGTGGAAATTTTGTTTGAGGTGGAAGCTAGTTGGTCCAACATTTGTAGATCAATGACAAGTATGAGGTTTTCAGCTGGACGGTTGATAGGTTAGGGAGTGGAAGAGTCAAAAATCAGGATTTGTGAGTGAGGGGTGTTTGGTGGAGTGGATTCATATGGTGAAGGTATTTTTGCAATATCATGAATGGAGAGAGGTAAACGAACCGTAAGAGGTTCTGTTATCCCAGTAATTGGGATAGTTGTATCAGAGTCTGAAAGGGAGTCTTCTGATTGGTTTGCGGTAGCATGTTGAATTTCTGGTTCAGGTATTTCAGAATATGGGTTTTCAGATTGAGGAGTGAGAGGGTTTTCATTTTCTGGTTGGGGTGAGTTGAGGTTTTGATGTTCTGGTTGAGGAGAGTGTGGTTGTGGATTTTCCGGTTGAGGAGAGTGTGGTTGTGGATTTTCTGGTTGAGGAGAGTGTGGTTGTGTATTTTTTGGTTGAGGAGAGTGTGGTTGTGGATTTGGATTTGGATTGGGGGAGTGAGGTTCATTCAAGAAATTTCCAAGAGTTACAGATGGGTCAAACTCTATGTCAAAATCCTCAAATGTTTTGGGGTGAAGGATTTTCTGTTTATTGAGGGGGAATGGTTTTAGATGTTGGAATAGCTATTGATTCTACAATAGAAACAAAGGAAGGGTTACCTTTCTTTTTCGCAGATTTGGGTGTCCTCTGAGAGGATCCTTCTCCTATTGCCTTCCTCTTTCTGGATTTCTTTAGCACAACCTCTGGAGCTGGCTTGTGCAGATCTTGGATGTTGATTTTTGGAATAGTCCCATCAGCCTTGCAAGCTTCAAGGTATCTGACAATAATCTCTGGAGAGGCATCTATCTAAGAAAATAGTGGAAAATCCTTTAGAGGGGTTCTCCTAGAATTGATGACCTCATGAGAAGCAATTATTGGTTCCTTCTTAATGTTCTCAATAATCTTCATTTCCTTCAGATTCTTGGCATTTAAAGGTTTCCCAGCAGTTGCTTCTTGAGTACTGATTTCTTGAGCCTCTGTCAGATGTTCTATCAGCTTGTTTTCTATTAGAATATCTGAAATCAATTTTCCTAGAGGAATCCAATCCCTCTTAGTTCTTTCTTCTTCTTTTGTCTCTTTCACACTTGTTCTAACATGGTTGAAGAGCAAATGTGGAAGGTTTATCTTGGTCTTCTTTGCAATGAAGTAAATCAGAAACTGCTGGTCAATATTGATATAATCAGGGGAGCTTGTAGGCTTCCTGTGATTGATAGATCCCAGAATTATTCTAGCCCAGATTCTGTAATGGTCATTCAAGTCTCTGATCTTGCTGGATGGCTGTCCAAAAGTGAAGATTTCCCTAGCAATAGATTTTAGGTCAGAGCACTTATCAGCCTTATCAATGCATCTGATTCCACCGCCATTGTATCCAATGAGTTTCCCAATCAAATCTTCTGTAATCACTATCTTCTTCCCTATAACATATGATATGACATAGTGATTGGATGAGGTAGCATGAATCCAGAACTCTTTAACAATAATGGGAAAAGTTGGACCCAACATACGATCAAAGTATTTGTTCCATCCCTGTGCAGTTACATCTTCATACAAATTAAACCCATTTTCTTGTAAGCTTTCAAAATCAACGATCAATTCACAGCGAACTTCAAGGTTGTCAACCGAAGTGAGTAGCATTCTAATGGGCTCTTTATACTGTTCAGTTGATGAAGAATCAGGAGCACTGTTGAGATTCTTGAGACTTGATGATGATGCCATTGTTCACACGGATTCTTTGAAGAAAATTGATGGAAGGGTTTTTTGAAAAACAAACAATGACAAGAGAGAATATTGAAGATGGTAAAACATGAATGAATGAAATAGTAAATTGAGTTTATATAAGTTCTTTAGAAAACATAATCAGTAAGAAAGAGAAAAATAAGTAATGATTATATTGAATTAATGACACCTGAAATTAGGGGATTTAGAGATATATTGAACAATTACCAATGACAAGTGTCCCAATGCATCCAATCAGAGCCTTGGACCCTTCAGAATTTGAACGCGTGTTCGGCCTCAAAAGGTAGCTTGTGAGAGGATGACAGATGTTTGATTGTGTGAATTGCACGCCTCTATCCTTTGAAATGAAACATTTAAATCTTCATAGATAGATTCTGAGGCAATTGTACTTCTAACTTATGAAGACAAGTTGATCAGATGTTCACAGAAAACAATAAAGTTCTTAGGGTTAGGATATGTAAATAAAACATTTTATTCTGGACACAATTTCATGCTGAGATGTTTCAGAATGAAATTGAATCTATCTTCAGAAAGGGGTTTTGTAAATACATCAGCCCATTGATGGTCTGTGTCAATAAATTTTAAAGTAAGAATTCCCTTCTAAATATAATCCTTAATAAAGTGATGTTTTATTTCTATATGCTTAGTCCTAGAATGCAAAATGGGATTTGTAGAGAGACATATGGCATAAGTGTTATCACAGAAGATAGGAATGTTACTCTCAAATATGTTGAAGTCATCAAGTTGACTTTGCATCCATAGCATTTGAGTGCTACATCCAGCAACTGCTATGTATTCATCTTCTGTTGTTGACAATGCTATTGTGGACTTCCTCTTGCTGGTCCATGACATCAGATTGTTTCCCAGAAACTGGCAGCTTCCAGAAGTGCTTTTATGTTCTACTCTGTCTGCGGAAAAGTTAGCATCACAGTATCCTACTAAGTTGTATTCATTGGATTTTCTATAAAACAAACTTAGATTAGTAGTACCTTTCAGATACTTGAAAATTGGCTTAACTGCTGTTAAGTGAGATTCTCTAGCATCTGATTAGAATCTAGAACATAATCAAACATTGAATAAAATATTAGGCCTTGAAGCCGTTAGATAAAGGAGAGATCAAATCATACCTCTGTAGATTTTATGTTCTACCTTTTTACTTACCTCTTCCTTTTCCAGAATGCACGTGGGATGCTAGAGTCTTTGAGGTCTTACATTCTGAGAGGTCAAATTTCTTCAGAAGTTCTCTGACATATTTGCTCTGATGAATGTAAGTTCCTTCTGGAGTTTGGTTTATCTGAATGCCCAGAAAGAATTTGAGTTCCCCCATTAAGCTCATTTCAAACTCTGCCTGCATGCACTCAGCAAATTCTCTTCCCAGAGAAGGTTTAGTGGATCCAAAAATGATATCATCTACATAAATCGGACAAACTAAAATTTCATTCTTAAATGTCTTACAGAACAAGGTTGTGTCCACTTTCCCTCTGGTGAATTCCTTTTCTAACAGGAAGTTACTTAGTCTTTCATACCAAGCTCTCGGAGCTTGTTTCAAACCATAGAGTGACTTCTTTAGTTTGAAAACATATTCTGGGTGTTTGGAATTTTCAAACCCAAGGGTTTGGTGCACATATACCTCTTCATCTATGTAACCATTTAAGAATGCACTTTTGACATCCATCTGATACATAGTGATGTTATTATTAACGACAAAGGAGATTAAGAGTCTGATAGATTCTAACCTGGCGACTGGAGCAAAGGTTTCTATATAGTCTATCCCCTCTTGCTGACTATAACCTTGTGCCAACAGTCGTGCCTTGTTTCTGATGACTTCTCCTTGCTCATTCAGTTTGTTTCTGAACACCCACTTTGTTTCAATAATGTTAAATCCTTTTGGTTTGGGAACCAGATCCCATACATCATTTCTGGTGAACTGGTTTAATTCCTCCTACATTGCAAGAATCCAATCATTGTCCAGAAGAGCTTCATCAATAGATGTTGGATCAATCGGAGAGACCAGTCCCATGAGGGATTCTTCAGAGTTTCTGAATGTTGATCTTGTTCTGATTGGGTCATCCTTCTTTCCCAGGATCTTATCTTTTGGGTGAGCTATGCTACTTCTGGATAACCTGTTCTGGATTTGATCAACATAAGGTATTGGATCACTTGTAACACTTCTTTCTGAAGTTGTTGGAGCGTCTCTGTTGAGAACTTCCGATGAGGTGTCTTCAGTACCTGTGAATTCAACTTCTATATCTGCAAAAGATTCATTCTGCTTTGACTTTTTAGGGTCAAGCTTATCATCAAATCTAACACTGATTGACTCTTCAAGAATTTGTGTTTCTGTATTGTATACTCTGTACCCTATTGAGTGTTCAGAGTATCCTAACATAATACACTTTTGTGCTTTAGAGTCAAACTTGTTCAGATGATCTTTATTATTCAGAATAAAACACGTGCCTCCAAATTGATGGAAATAAGATATGTTGGGCTTTCTGTTCTTCCACAATTCATATGGAGTCTTTTCCAGAATAGGTCTTATATAGATTCTATTCTGAATGTAACACGTTGTGTTAATTGCTTCTGCCCAGAAGATCTTAGCAATGTTAGCCTCATTTATCATGGTTCTGGCCATTTCTTGCAATGTTCTTTTCTTTCGTTCTACAACTCCATTTTTTTGGGGAGTTCTAGGACAAGAGAAGTCATGCAAGATGCCTTTTTAATTAAAATATGTTTCAAATTTTTTATTTTCAAATTCTCCACCATGATCACTTCTGACTTTAACAATTCTAAGATCCTTTTCATTATGAACTTCGTTACAGAATGCAACAAACACATAATGAAATTCTGGCTACAGATACTCAATGTCACGTTCAATGTTATGACATCGTATCTGACTTTCAATAAGACAGTAAATACAAAAACAGTAAAGAACACAGTCAATTGTTTACCCAGTTCAGTGTGCAACAACACCTACTCTGGGGGCTACCAAGCCAGGGAGGAAATCCACTATAAGAGATATTAATTCAGGAATAAACCAACCAGTTTATCTCCTTCACTTAAGACCTACCAAATGCAACTTCAATCTAAGTACAACTTAAACCTGAGTTCCTACTCACTCCCCCTCAATCACAGCAGTGATACATAAAACAATTTGACTAATGAATTGATGAAGACACTCTTCAAAACATTCACTTGATTATGCTTCACAGCTTTTTAATCAAGCAACACAAACACTCTTGCTTCACAGCTTTGAGTGATACACAAACCTAACTTGACTTTGCTTCAAAGCTTTAGTTAAGAGACATACAAACACTCTTGCTTCAAAGCTTTGAGTGATACACTACCCTTACAATTAAAACCTATTCCAAGTCACTTATCACAATGATAATTTCTTGGATTACAATAGTTAAAACTATACAGCTTCTAAATGATCTTCTGTCAAAAAGGGGATCCATTCAAAGCAGCAGCCCTGTTGAATATATAGCAGCTGCATCTTTAGTTAGGGTTTCCACAAAAAGCTAGGGTTAATTCCGTTTATCCTTAAGACTAGGTCACAGGACTATATCAACCAGGTTGGGGTTGAGCTAGGTTAACCCAAAGAAAACGCAGGATTTTGTTCTGGAAAGACTGAGTCATTTTCCTGAAAAAACTCAGAATTAACCAAACTGCATACCTGTTAGTTCAGAACAGGATGTCATAACATTTGTTATGACATCTGAATTCCTGTTTACTGATTTTGGTAAATGTGATCATTTTGCAAAACGCTCAGATACACACTCATAAACATCAGTACCTGTATGACAATATTTTTCTACAAAGGTACCTAATAAATCTGTACCTAATAAACTAGAATGTTATGACATCAGTCATGACATTCATACACCTGGTTTTACCAAAAATGCATGCCAATACCTAAACAACTACAAACTCCCCCTTTGGCAGATTTTTGGCTAAAGCCCCTAAGCAATCAGAGATAGATAGCAGCAGAATAAATATGACTGCAGAAAAATGGAATGTCAAATAAACTCTACCAAAATATATCTCCCCCTCTTTAGCCACAAATGGGCCAAAGATACAAGTTCTTAAAGATTATACAGTCATCTAGAAAAAGTAACACAACAAGACAAAAAACTGAACACACTTTGCAAACTCCACCAGGGACCAGCAACACCACCAACCAGCAACTCCACCAACCTTTAAGCACTGTCATTATCAGAGGAGCTAGTTTCTTCAGTATTGAGTTGATCTTCAGCTTCTGCACCCTCTTCCCTTCTGTTTCCTTCAGCTTCCTCCTTTTCTAACTTGGCAATTAGGTTTTCTAGGGTCTTTTTCCTAGCTTCCAGCTCTTTGCAGGTCTCTTTCAATACCACTATAACATCAGATGTTTTGGACTGAGTCTTTACAGATGATGTCTGAGCTGATGTTATGACAATATCAGGAGCATTAGATCCCTGAAACAGCTTGTAGTGTAACCCAAGAGCAGGAGCTCTTTTGCAAGCAGTATCTCTTGCCACCAGGATATCAGGGTATTGTGCAAGGATAATTCCACAAAGGAGGGAGGGAAAGGCAATTGGTCCTTTGACAGCATAACTACCAGCATGTTTTAAAGTTTGTTCAAAGACATACCTGCCATAGTCAAAAGTAGTCTTGGTTCCCACATCATAAATAAATCTCCCCAATCCTGTGGAGATAGTTGATTTATGGTTTGTAGGGACCCATTTGCCTGCACCAATCTTGTGCAGGATGGCAAATTTCATGCTAAGTTTACTGGCATTCAGCTTGCCTTTCAAGGGCCAGCACTTCACTTGTTTTGCTGTGATGGTTTGACAAACATCATTGTCAGTGACTTCCAGTTCAGGACAATCCTCATTTGCTCTTCCAAGAAATTTGTTAATTTCTGATGGAGAGAAATTAACCCTTCTTCCTCTAAGATAAACACTTTCAAAGTCAGCTGACCTTCCATCAGCACACTCATTAGACAAGTTAACTATGAACTCCTTGACCATATTTTCATAACACTTGGTAAATTTTTCCACTGTCTTCATCAGTCCAGCATTCTTAATCAGGTCCATGATGTCCTTGCACTCCATGGCATCATTGTTTAGCTCTCTTTCTAAAGCTATTCTCTTCAAGCAAACATACTTCCATCTGTTTGCATTGTCAGGATGATGAAAAGAGATGTTGTCTGTTGGGACTTCAGGAACTCTAGCAATTTTGCTGGAGGGGAGCTTCCTTCTGATAGGAATTTCTTCAGCATCAATCTCAAACTCTGATTCCTCATCAGAATCAGAAGATTCAGGTTCTTTTCTCTTCTTTGTAATTGGTTGTCTACCAGTATGCACCTAGGCTTTCACCTTCCCTTTGGACTGAACAGTTTTCACAGATTCTACCCCAGCCATGCCTTCAGCCTTGGATTTCTTATTAGCAGGTTTATCTTTTGTCATACATTTTCCAGCATTCTGATTATCCTTCCTTTTCATCATTCTCCTAGCTATGATAGGGTTTACATTGGAAATCAGATCATTGTCTGAGTATTCCTCATCCACATCAATGATAGGTGGATCAACAGTCTTCTCTGAAGGGTTCTGAATGTTGTCATTTTGTGTCACAACATTCTCAGAGACATCTACATTTGGGCTTGCTGATTCTTGATTTAATGGGACAGAAATCCCCGATACAGGTTGGTTTCCGCTTAGTATACTAGTAACAAGCCTAGCAATAGCTTGATGAACTTGAACTGATCCTTCTCTATTTGGTACAGAAGAAGAAGGATGAGAAGGATTACCAGAGGCAGCAGCTTGAGCTCTTCCTGCATGTCTAGTTCTCAGCTTTTTGACTTTGGCGGGGTCAGTTGCCATCTCTCTAAGAGGAGTGATCTCAAGGACTTCAGATTCTATGCATATGGTGATTGCTCGAGAGTCTTGCTCAGATGATGAAGATGAAGAGGTCGCCTTGGTTGAAGATGATGTTTGAGACATTTTGATTGACTTAGAGCACCAGTAGCAATTTGAGAGAAAACTTTGATTGAGAGAAGGGAACAGGTTGCAAAGTTGAGAGAGGTAGGAGGCAAAAGAGAGTCTTTTCAACTTCTTAAAGATTTTGAAAGAATTGGGAAAACATATGATTAACCCACTAAAAATAGACTTAACAAAATTAACTCCTTCAACCCTTGTTTTAAGCAAAATTAATTGCTATAATTTCTCATGTTGGCAAATACCCAACCTGCCCCTCAAGTTTTCAAGTTTATTTCCAACAAGAGCCTTGGTAGAAGAATCAGCCAGCTGAAGCTTAATGATACCATGTTCCAGTTTAATTGACTTCTTCTCTACAAAGTCAATGTGCTTGGTCCTGCTATGCTGAATAGGGTTCATGGAAATATTGATTGTATTCAGATTGTCACAATACAATGTCACAACATCTTGTGAGACATTATACTCAGTGAGCATCTGTTTTGTCCAGATATTTTGAGAACAGTTACTACTAGCTGCAACCATTTCAGCAGAGTTGGGAAGGCATTCTTTTGACATGAATCATAGTTCTGGTTGATTCTTGAATGATCTTATTTTTCTTTTTGTCAACTCCATTTTGATGGTGAGTTATAGGAGAAGAGACTTCACGACTCATTTCTTCTGGGAAACAGAATTTATTAGACTTGTTGTTTCCAAAATCCTTGTCATGATTACTTCTGGTTCTGACAACACATCCTTCTTCAAGTTTATTCACCACATCATAGACATGTTTCTTTTTACCAGGCCTTTCAATTTTAAGTTCATCACAAACCCTTCTTTTATCAATCTGTAGTTTTGGAGTCCTTCTGACTGCTTCCATAGAGATAGCTCTTTTCATTCTTCTTAGATGAAGATGACCAAGCTTATGGTGCCACAGTTTCATCTCTTTTTCTTCTTTGGAAATTGGACACATAGTGGAGTTATTAGTGTTCTCAGGCTGCCACAAGTAACAATTATCTTTGGATCTGATTCCTTTCATTATAACTTCTAGTTTTTCATTAATTACTAGACATTCAGATTTTGAGAAGTTGATCTTGAATCCTAGATCACACAATTGACTGATACTAATGAGATTAGCAGTCAGCCCTTTTACCAGCAGTACTTCACTCAGACTTGGAACTTCAGGGCAGTCCAAATTACCAACTCCTTTGATTTCACCTTTAGCACCATCTCCAAAGGTCACATAACTAGTGTTGTGAGGTTTAACATGATTGAGAATGTTCTTTATTCCAGTCATGTGTTTTGAACACCCACTCTCAAAGTACCAGCCTTCCTTTGCAGACACTCTCAGGGAAGTGTGGGCTATCAGGGCAGTAGCCTTTTTCTTCCATTGAGGAGTATGTGGTACCCTTTTTGACTTAGGTTTAACACCTGAGTTTTGATTAGGGTATCCATGCAATTTGAAGCAGAAGGGCTTTATGTGTCCATACCTCCCACAATGATGACATCTCCATCTTTGGTACTTTTTCTTCATATATTTCTGTTTCTGATGTTGAGAGTTGTGTTGAGACATCTGCTTTGACATTTGTTTATCAGGCCTGATCTTCTTATCTGTACCAGATTTCTTTGCTTCCACAAATCCTAGTCCAGATTTGTTTCCCACATTTTGTCCAACCTGAAGGATCTCTTCCAATTTGTCTGTTCCATTAGTCAGCATCTTGACAGATTTGGTCATTTGATTTAGTTGTGAGTTTAGCAATTGAACTTCTCCTTCTAGATGACTTATAGTTTCAAGGTTTGACCTTTTTTCAGCCTCCAGCTTTATGATGAGTTTTGATTGTTTCTCATTCTGCACACAGACTTCAGCACTTCTGATACACAATTTCTTGTAAGTATCAGCCAGTTCTTCAAATGTCACTTCTTCATCACTAGTGTCACTTTCAGAAGTACAAACACAAGTTAGAGCAGTAACTAGTTTGGCAGATTCTTCTTCAGAATTACTTTCTGAATCACAGTCAGACCAAGTAACAGTCATTCCTTTCTTTTGTTTCTTAAGAAAGGTTGGACATTCAGCTCGAATATGCCCATATCCTTCACAACCATGGCATTGAATTCCTCTGCCTTGTTTCCCTTCTCTTCTGACCATGGTCTTCTGCTGGAACTGTCAATGTCAGAGGGAATGTTATAAACATTAGACCTTGACTTTGGATCTATTCTTTTGATGAGTTTGTTGAACTGTCTTCCAAGCATGGCTATAGCTTCTGAAATATTTTCTTCTTCATCCTCCTTGTTTTCAACATCAGTGTTGGATACAAGTGCTATGCTCTTGTTCTTCTTGTCACCATTATCAGTGATCCCCATCTCAAAAGTCTGAAGAGACCCAATAAGTTCATCCACTTTCAACTTGCTGATGTCCTGGGCTTCCTCTATGGCAGTTACCTTCATTGCAAATCTTTTAGGCAAGGATCTGAGAATCTTTCTCACCAATTTTTCTTCTGACATCTTTTCTCCCAGTGCTCCTGAGGTGTTGGCAATCTCCAATATGTTCATGTGAAACTCATGAATGGTTTCATCTTCCATCATTTTTAGATTCTCAAACTTGGTAGTCAACATCTGAAGCCTTGACATTTTTACTTTGGAAGTGCCCTCATGAGTAGTTTTGAGAGTGTCCCAAACTTCCTTGGCCAGTTCATATTGATGTACTAGTCTGAAAATGTTTCTATCAATTCCATTGAACAAGGCATTTAAAGCTTTGGAATTTCCCAGGGCTAACTCATCTTCTTCTTTACTCCAATCTTCCTCAGGCTTCAGACTGATTGTCCCATCTTTCTCAGTTATGGTGGGATGGTCCCATCCTTTGTCAGCAGCTCTCCAAGCCTTTTTGTCCAGAGATTTTAAGAGGGCTATCATACGAGGTTTCCAGTAGTCATAATTTGTTCCATCCAGAATGGGTGGTCTATTTCCAAAAACTCCTTCTTTGTCCATAGTGCCAGAAAGTGATATCCCTAGATATCACCCAGTAATACAGGCAGGGTGCCTGCTCTGATGCCAATTAAAATTCTGGCTACAGATACTCAATGTCACGTTCAATGTTATGACACCGTATCTGACTTTCTATAAGACAGTAAATACAAAAACAGTAAAGAACACAGTCAATTGTTTACCCAGTTCAGTGTGCAACAACACCTACTCTGGGGGCTACCAAACCAGGGAGGAAATCCACTATAAGAGATATTAATTCAGGAATAAACCAACCAGTTTATCTCCTTCACTTAAGACCTACCCAATGCAACTTCAATCTAAGTACAACTTAAACCTGAGTTCCTACTCACTCCCCCTCAATCACAGCAGTGATACATAAAACAATTTGACTAATAAATTGATGAAGACACTCTTCAAAACATACACTTGATTATGCTTCACAGCTTTTTAATCAAGCAACACAAACACTCTTGCTTCACAGCTTTGAGTGATACACAAACCTAACTTGACTTTGCTTCAAAGCTTTAGTCAAGAGACATACAAACACTCTTGCTTCAAAGCTTTGAGTGATACACAACCCTTACAATTAAAACCTATTCCAAGTCACTTATCACAATGATAATTGCTTGGATTACAATAGTTAAAACTATACAGCTTCTAAATGATCTTCTGTCAAAAAGGGGATCCATTCAAAACAGCAGCCCTGTTGAATATATAGCAGCTGCATCTTCAGTTAGGGTTTCCACAAAAATCTAGGGTTAATTCCATTTGTCCTTAAGACTAGGTCACAGGACTATATCAACCAGGTTGGGGTTGAGCTAGGTTAACCCAAAGAAAACGCAGGATTCTGTTCTGGAAAGACTGAGTCATTTTCCTGAAAAAACTCAGAATTAACCAAACTGCATACCTGTTAGTTCAGAACAGGATGTCTTAACATTTGTTATGACATCTGAATTCCTGTTTACTGATTTTGGTAAATGTGATCATTTTTCAAAATGCTCAGATACACACTCATAAACATCAGTACCTGTATGACAATATTTTTCTGCAAAGGTACCTAACAAATCTGTACCTAATAAACTAGAATGTTATGACATCAGTCATGACATTCATACACCTGGTTTTACCAAAAATGCATGCCAATACCTAAACAACTACACATAATGTGACTCGTCCTTGTGTCTTAAGAACTTTACCCATGTCCATCTGCTATAGCCATCTACGATCACTAACCCATACTTCTTGCCACTAACAGACACCGTTTTCACTGGTCCAAATAAGTCTATGTGCGGAAGTTCTAATGGCTTAGAGGTGGAAACAACATTTTTATATTTAAAAGCAGGTTTTGCAACTTTTCCTTTCTGACATGCTTCACACAGAGCATCTGAGCTGAACTTCAGATTAGGAAGTCATCTGACCAGATTGAATTGATAATCTGAGATATTCTTCTCATACTAACATTCCCCAATATTTTGTGCCAGACCCATTGCTCGTTGTTAACAGAGAGAATGCATTTTACATTCTTACTTTTTAGTTCATAAAGTTTTATCTTATAAATGTTGTTTTTCCTCTTTCCATTAAAAAGGATAGTTCCATCTTTCTGACTAACAACTTTGCATGAATTTTGATTAAAGATTATATCATAATCGTTATCACTTAATTGACTTATGAATAACAGGTTATGCATTAATCCATCAACTAAAATCACATTATTGATAGAAGGGTGATTACCATTACCTGCTGTTCCAGAGCCAATGATCTTCCCTCTTTGGTTGCCTCCAAATCCCATGTAGCCTCCAGGTTTAAGTTCCAGGCTTTGGAACATATGCTTTCTTCCCGTCATGTGTCGAGAGCATCCAGAGTCCAGGTACAATGACTGGTGTTTTAGCCTTGCTGCTAAAGATATCTTCTACATATATAATTTTATCCTTAGGTACCCATATCTTTTTGGGTCCTGGTTTGTTAGTTTTACCAAAATTCTGGTTGAATTTTGGTTTGACAGAGTAATCATTACTAGTGTATTTTAGGTCTTGTGTGTGCCCATATGTGAAGTGTGATTTTAGTGGTGTGTGTTTTATAACAAAGTCTATGACTTTGTTAGGTGGAGATACCTTACCTTGGTATCCTATTCCTCTTCTTCCATTCCTGCTAACTCCATAGATCATTGAAGCCATCTTGCTTCTATCGATGTTTTTAGCCAAAAACTTCTGAAAGTGGTGATCATACTCTTTGATGATCTTATCAGCACTACTGGGAGTCTCTGAGATTATTTCTTTCTGAGAGTTTTGTAAATCATTTTCTATTTTTAAAATCTTTTCTTTTAACTCGAATTCTCTAATCTGAGACTCTCAGTTCTTTTAGAGTCAAAGACAAGTTCCCTTTTCAAGTTCTTGAATTTGACTCTGATCTGCTGATATCATTCCAGAATTTCATTCATACTTTCTACAAGTTCAGCCTTAGTAAAATTAACAGTGAAATAAGAGTATACCTCTTCTGTGTCTGATTCTGAGTCTAAACCAGAAGCTTCGCTGTCTTCTGACACATTTTCCATGAGAGCTATGTTGACTCTTTCATCATCTGACTTTGAGTCAGCATCAGAAGTCTCTGAATTGTCCCATGTTGCCATGAGGCTTTTCTTCTTCTCCTTGAAGAACTTCTTTTTGGGCTTCACCTTTTGAAGCCTTAGATAGTCACTTTTGTAGTGCCCTTGTTCATTGCACTCATAGCAGATGATGTCTTTGTTGTTTGACTTTCTGTGTCCTAAAGAAGCTTCAGATCTTCTGTGTCCATAGGAGGACTCAGACTTTCTATATTTGGAGGAGGATTCATTTTGATTCTTTGATCTTCTCGGGTTTCTGAATTTTCTTTGTCTCTGCTTCCACAGTTGATTGACTCTTCTAGAGAGAAGAGACAATTCGTCTTCTTCTGGTGAGGATCCATCAGAGGTTTCTTCCATAGCCCGCAAAACCTTAGAATTAGATTTTTTGTTAGATTTTAATGCTAGAGGCTTACCTTGCTTTTGAGGCTCGTATTCTTCTAGCTCTATCTCATGACTTCTGAGGGAGCTGAGAAGTTCCTCCAGAGATATCTTGTTGAGATCTTTAGCCAGCTTAAGTACAGTGACTGTTGGCCTCGATTGCTTGGGTAGACTTATGATGATATTCTTTACATGATCAGCAGTAGAATATCCTTTGTCAAGAACTTTCATCCCAACAACAAGAATCTGGAATCTTGAGAACATTGCTTCTATGGATTCACTGTCTTCCATCTTGAATGCTTCATATTTCTGAATGAGCGCAAGGGCCTTGGTTTCTTTGACTTGTATGTTTTTGGTTGCCTTCATGCGTCATTCTCAGAGAGTCAAACATGTTTTTACTGGTCAGACATCCTTTTTTTGTCTATCTTCTGACCACTTTCATCCATTAGATGTGTGTATCCATAAATTACCATGTCCCATAGATCAACATCATGAGCCAGAAAGAAGCTCTCAATTCTGTCTTTCCAGTAGTCAAAATTTTCTCCATCAAAGACTAGAGGTTTACCGCTGATTCTGTCCTTGTCCTCATGATAGTCATTGCTGATGTTTTGGCTTGGTCCCATCATAGTGTTTTTCTAAAGCTTGGATCTTGTACTGACACGGTTAAGTGTATGAACTAAAAACCAGGCGCTCTTATGCCAATTGAAGAAGTGAAAAACACAAGAAGGGGGGTTGAATCAAAACTTAAAATCAAAAGCGCAGTAGACACGATATTTTTATCCTGGTTCGTTTGATCTCAAACTACTCCAGTCCACCCGCCAAGGTGATTTCGCCTCTCTCCAACGAGGACTTAATTCACTAATCAAAACTGATTACAACACAACTTTGACAACTGCCAAAGTCTTCTTGAGTACAACCACAACCCGGTTTATCTCAAGGAAAACTAGTTTAATAAAGATAAAATAATCAACTGTGTACTGTTGTTTTCCTTACAAAAATTGTATCACTATTGTGATATTTTACACAATTTTCAGTGTATATATGAATATTTAAGATTGCAGTGTTTGAGATGTATTTGCAGTTGTGTGTCAAAAACGTAAACGATTTGTCCTCTAAGCTTGTTTATATAGGCGTGGAAATCTTGTCCAACATAAAGCGTGAAAATGGATGTTCAATGCTATTTCCATATTGAGAAGATTATTGTCTGATTGAAGCCATTCCATATGATGCTGTCTTAAATGAAAAGTAACGCTTAAAAACTTAGAATCTTGTATGCTGCAATTACTTCAGAACATTGATGACTCAGAGATGTGAGGATCTGATGGTATATTAAACTTCTGTTCAGAATCAGAGTATTCTTCACTTCAGTGCAGATTCTGATCATCATTCTTCAGCGCAGATTCTGATTACCTCAACTTGAAAGCTTTTGTATCTTAATTTCTGATGTTGTTTCGGTCAGAACTTCTGCATACAAAATAACACAAATTTAGAGTGCATATTTGTTCTTTGTGTTTGTTATCATCAAAACTCTAATTAAGGGTTGTAGAATCAAACTATGTTCTAACATTCTGTATTTGTACCCTAAGCACTTAGGTCCCATTTTCATTTATATATAGTTCTATTTTATTTAAAAAAAAACAAACAAATTAAAGTGATACCAATAACAGAAGCATGCCATACACACATATGCCATGCTTTATATAGGATGTGGTAAAGGGAGAACAAGTACATATTATTGGACAACTAACTCCAAACACAACAGGCGAAAGGTGAATTGGGAAGATTTGAAAATATTTGAATAAAAGCAAAATCTTGATGAAAATCACAGTTTAAAATCGTTTGTAAAATAACCAAAGAAATAAACAGCGAAATAAAGAAACATATGGAAAAACAGAGGAACTAAAATAATTAAAAAATAAAAGAGATATGTAAAAGAGAAAGATACCATCAAATTATAGAGTTTATATCTAAGTGAAGATGACCTAATCCTCTTCCTAATATTTTCTTTTATTAGAGTTTTCCAATATTTCTTGTGCGAGTATTTTTATAGATTTTCCCACTACTCTTCTTACAACAAAACTTGGAGTTTTGATTTTCTACCTCTGAACAAAACAAAGATTTGGTAATGGCTGACCTCCAAACTAATATGTTGTGTTACATGGGCTAAACACCTAACCAAACGAAGCATTTACACAAGGATGAGCTCATGAACCCCATGAGATATTTTACACTAGATAATCTCTTAACCCTTCCTTGAGATTTCATACTGGATGATCTCAGAATGTGAATTTTTTTATACATGCTTAGCTTAAGAACCTTGCACAAGATTTTAACCGACATTACTTTATAATTGAACACCTCTTTTACACGAGTTAATATCATAATCCTTTATGGAGATTTTACTAGGTTATCTTCATGAAATAAACGAGAGCTTTTGTAGCAGGCGTAACTCATGAACCAAACACAGACTGTAAGAATAAGATTTGGTTCTACATATGGCTTTGAGTTTTGATGAACATTACATGGGTGATTAGATAAAAATTTAGTACCCTAATGGTTTGTTTAGTGTGTAGCTTTTGATAACATGTTCTGACTCTGAAGATTTGACGTGTGACGTCGTCATATATTGAACTCAACACACTGAAGAGTATAAGTTTGTGCTTTATTGCTTGTACTTGTGTGTCTATTCTAAAGCTTATGATATGTTCTCAAGCTCTATGGAATCCATGTCCGCTTGCCCATGTTCTGAAGATTCTAAAGACAAGGTTATGTTGAAGGAGTTCTGAAGATTCAGAAGACCAACGGTTCTCTAGACCAATTTCTAAAGACTCTGAAGACAAGGTTTTATTGAAGGAATTTCTGAAAACTTTGAAGAAAATTTTATGAAGACTCTGAAGACCAAGTGCTGAAGACAAGGTTTAGGTTGAATAAGTTCGGAAGACTCTGATGACATGGTTCTGGAGACTTAGTTTTGATCCTTCTACGCATGCTTCAACCATTATACATCCAGAATCCTCTGAAGATAAGAATAGAAGATTGCAAGGGTTCACGTGAGTAATATTACAAGGTACAACATCACCTCACCTCCACTAGGTTGTTTTTGTGGCGCAAGGACAATTTTATTGTACTAGGTTATCTACCACTCTCACTGACCCTTAAAAGAAGACAACTGGAATTTCAGTATTCCTATTCTACCCTCCAACGAATTTCTTTTTAGATATAAAAGGAATACTTGGAAGAATTATAATTGTTGAAGAACTTTGAAAAAACTCACGCTAATTCAAGTTAAAGAAGCGCTGCCAAAATAACTCTGTAATTTTTGTAAGGCAAGGAGTTATTTCTAGTTAACTTGGTATCAATGAACTTTTTTTTGTTAACTTTCTTAACATTATTCTGTTATTATTTGTACTTTAATCTTGTGTAATCTTCATTTAAGAAGCAATCTGGTAAACACAAAAACATGCATTCAACAATGAGTTGATAGTTCCTTGAGTGACTAAGTGTTAGTTTGTGTAAGTAAACAAAGAAGGTTAGTCTTTATCGTTTGCAAAAGTGAAAGTTAGTCTTGTTATGGTTCTGCAATCAGTTTGGTTATAATGGATTAAGTCCTTATTGAGAAGGAGAATTCACCTTGGTGGGTGGGCTGGATTAACTTCATTAACTCTGAACCAGGATAAAAATAATTGTGTTCATTTATGTTTATTCTTCCTGTTAAGAGTTTTTGGTTGCGTTTCAAGAAATCTTATTTTGTGAAACCTAATTCAGACCCTCATCTCTTGTATTTCTTACACCTTTAGAGACTTACTAAGACAATCCCTAAACCAAACAAGAGCTTTTAATGGTTTATCTCACAACCAAACAACTTCTTATAAAAGATACTTGACTCAAGAGATAATACACTCTTGGGTAAATTACAAATATTCCTTTCACTTGAAACAAATATACCCACTAAGCACAAGAACAATCTCAAAGAACTAATGAAAATTTCAAGTGAAAAAATGGAAAATTTATAGAAAAAGTGGAAAGAGTTATAAAGTAAAATCAAAGATCATTTTCTGAGTGATTTGAAATGGCAGATAATTTTTCTATTTAAAGTACAAAATATGGTTCAAATTAGGAAATAATCCATGGACCAATTAAGTTTGATAATTAATTATGCTAATTGATTATTTGACCTCAAAATGAAATGTTTTTATTTCTAGTTGTTGCAAAACATTGACAGACTGCTCTAATTAATTATAGGCAATACAAATTGAATTAATATATTATATCACTGGATAATCAATTATTCTTTGTAAAAGGTGCTTTAAATTAATCAGATAGTTCCTTTGTTAATTAGCTCGGCCTTTAAAACATTTTATGTGGTCTTGAAAAATTAAGACAAACTTCTTAAAGATGTTTAGTGTGTGTTTTATTTTTCCTTTGTAATTCCAGAGATACCCTTATGCCTTTCACACATCCTCACTTTCACAACTCTAAAGCTTCTAGTCTTGGCATCATTATATTACAAGAACCTTGAATCTTATAGCTTGATGAAGCTTGATATGTCTTCAAATTGATTACCATCATTAAAAAGTTTAGAGACCAAATCACTAGAGAATCATGAAACAAAAGTCTTCACTTAAACATCGTTGGATGACAGAGTTGACTTAATAGAGATGACTTGATGTTAACAATAAGTCTTATAGGCATCTAAACAAGATGATCTTAAAAATTCTAGCTTGAAAAAAATATTGGTACTAAGATCACCTGTAACCGCCTGAGCTATCTATAAGAGATAATAAGTTCACTAGATATCATTGGATATCAGGTATTGTATCATCATAACCAAACAATTTATTGAAAATTTTATATCAACAAACTCCACCACTTTTGGTCACCTTGACAGTACATGCAAGCACATAGATCTACACATATACATAATGTAAATGTAGAATTATGCCAATATACATTCACATGTTGGTGTTACATACATTTGGTTACTAAAAAAGAATGAAATAGCTATAATTATTGTATTTATTTTAGGTTAAAATAAGTGTTGAATGAATGAAATTGCAAAAGTACAATAGGAATATGATGCATTATACAAAGAAGCGAGATATATGCCATGTGAAATTTGGGGAACTATGTTTTACAGGTAATATTTGAAGTACTAAAAGGAGTATTTGATAATGGAACCTATAAGGATTAAAATAACACAAGCTATTAAAGATGTAGGGAGACCAGTTAGGGCTTCATTATCACTACAAAATCATCTGATGATGGCACTCGACTTGAATAAATATCAAGCCTCATATTAAGAAATAATTCAAGCAAATGTTTATATGACTGAGTTACTTGACAAGTCTTGAAGCTTTAAAGTATGAAAGATGGAGTATGAAAGCTAGCCCTGATGCGTATGAGTAATTAGTGTGTTGTAAAAACATAGGCTATTTCGTAAAGTTATACGGCTAAATTAGGCACTGAAGAAAAATTGTGATCCAAAATGCAACAGAAAATTAAAATTTTCCTTTAGTGATCCTTACAAAAAGGAATGGTTATTGATAGAAATAATTACCTCTTTTGGTGATTCAAAACATGTATATTATGATCACGAACGTTAATGAATAGCAACGTCTCTACTCAGTCCACACGAACAAATCGCTTCCGGTCACAGTGCTACCTGCTTACGAACGAAAACTTTTAGTGAGATAGTGAGACAAAATATGGATTGGGTTTCAAGACCTAAATTTCATCAAGTTAAATTCTTTAGAACAGGGGTTCTATTTTTAGAACCACTTATATAAGCTGCAAACTAAAAGCCCAATTAAGGTTGCAAGATAAAAGCCCACATAAGCCTACTGGTATCATAACTTATGATATACCGCATATCACATAAGAGTTTGTTATTTTACAATATTCCATAGTTCAATTAAGTGTATCGTACCCTACGGTGTTCTACAATTCACTTAAGTGCATTGTACCTTACGGTGTACCTTATTTACTTTATCTCTCATCAACCTGTCCTTATGTGTGTGACCCTATAGTTTTTCGTGACGTTGGCAATTATATTAAATCACACATTTAACATAATAACAATGAGCGGTATCTAGCAACACATCACTGCTACCCAAGTCATGAAAATGTCATGTGATTTGAAAAAACCTTTCCATGATAAAATTTGTATGTACAATTACCCTTTTTCCATTATGTCTATATTGAACACAAGGCATAGATGGTGTCACCCTTGTCCAGTTCAATATTGGGCCCTTAGACATTTATCCTGTTATGTAGGATGGGAAATTCCATTTAGGTCACTCATGTCCCTCAGCATGCTTTCTGAAGTACCCATCAACTATCTTTATGGTCATTCAATTACGGATAACATTTAATCAACAATAAAGTACTTAACTATACATCTAGGGTCCATAGTGGTTTCAGGTCGAAAGATGGTATACAACATTATCACCATGAGATTAACTTATGACACCTTGCATAACATTCTATGTAGTATTCTCATAGTGGGTCGATCGAGTATAAATATTGCTCCTAATATTCATACTTATGTCAAGACTTGATAACTCCTTATCCATGATCCATGAGGTGTGATCATCAGTCTATCTTCATAATAATATCAATGCTTTAATGTTATCCCACTTCGAATAAAGCTCAAATAGGATACTTTAAGAATAGTGTTCTTATGTTTAATGAGATCTCATGATTAAGTCACACTTAATATTTCAATAAACAGACAGACTATTCTAGGGACTTTATTATTTTGGAAAAGCAAACATAATAAAGAAATGCCTTTTATTATTAATAAATAATTCGATACAAGTACCAAAAGTATTGGCCTTTAGGGCTTACACCAACTATCTTCCACTAGCACTAGACCAATTAGGCATACCCCTAATAGCCATAGATATAATATGTCCATCATGCTTCTACTACACAAGAGGCTTTGTTAGTGGGTCAACAACATTGTCAAGTGTAGGTACTATACATATCTTCACATATACCCGATTAATCATCTCTCAAATAAGGTGATAATTCCTAAGTATGTGTTTGGATCATTGGTGAGATCTAGGCTTCTTAGCTTATGCGATAGCACCATTGTTATCACAATAGAGATCAATGGGATCCACAATGCTCAGGACTATGTCAAGTTCGCTAATGAACTTCTTGATCCAAACAACTTCCTTTGCTGCATTTGAGGTAGAAATATACTCGGCCTCAATTGTAGAATCAACAATTGTATCTTTCTTTGAACTTTTCCAGCTCACAGCGCCACAATTTAAGCAGAACACATAACCAGATTGTGATCTAAAGTCACCCTTATCTATCTGGAAGCTAGCATTGGTGTATCCAATTATAGTAAGCTCTTACTGACCTCCATATAACAAGAATGAGTCCTTAGTCCTTCTCAATTACTTAAGGATATTCTTGACAGCTACCCAATGAGCATCACCGGGATCAGATTGGTACCTACTCGTTGCACTTAAAGCATACAAGACATTTGGTCGAGTACATAACATGGCATATAAGATAGATCCTATTGCAGATGCATATGGAATCTTTGTTATGCGATCCATTTCTTCCTTAGTTGAAGGGGATTGTGTTTTTGATAAACACATACCATGTTGCATATGTATGAATCCTTTCTTGGAATCATGTATATTAAAGTGTCTCAACACTTTGCCTATGTATGTACTTTGACATAGGTGAATCAGTTTTTGTGATCTATATGTATAGATCTTGATTCCTAATATATAGGCTACTTCACCTAGGTCCTTCATAGAAAAGCATTTCCCCAACCAAGTCTTTACTTGTCGCAAGGTAGGGGCATTGTTTACAATGAGTAATATGCCATCTACATATAATATCAAGAAAACAATCATGCTCCCACTAACCTTATTGTAGACACAAGGCTCATCTTCATTCTTGATGAATCCATATTGGTTTACTATTTCATCAAAACAAAGATTCTAGCTTCTGGAAGCTTGCTTCAATCCATAGATTGATCATTGTAACTTGCATATCTTTTGGGCTTCTTTTGGTATGTCAAATTCTTTAAATTGTGTCATGTGAACATCCTCAAGAACATTCCTATTAAGGAAAGCAATATTGACATCCATATGCCATATTTCATAATCATGATATGCAGCGATAGCAAGTAAAGTCCGAATAGATTTAAGCATTGCAAATGGTGAAAAGGTTTCATCATAGTCAACCCCATGAATTTGTTTATAGCCTTTTGCAACAAATATTTCTTTATAGGTATGTACCTTACCATCCATGCCAGTCTTCTTTTTAAAGACCCACTTGCATGGCTTCTAGCCACTTCTCAGAGTCAGGGCCAGTTATGGCCTCTTGTGCATATCTTCATGTAATACATATGTGGTTTCTTACCGCTCCATAACTCATATGGTGTCTACTAAACCTTTTTGGATGGCATACGGTTAAGTGTGTAAGCTGTTGTCAATAGTGCATGTCCCAAAAAGGAGTTTGGAAGATCGGCGTGACTCATCATGAATTGGACCATGTCTAAGAAAGTTGGATTTCTTCTCTCATATACACCATTCCATTGTGGTGTTCGTGGAGGAGTAAGTTGGGATAGAATCCCACATTCCTTTAGATGGTCATCAAACTCTAGGCTTAAATATTCACCGCCTCAATCAGATCGAAGAACTTTAATATTCTTACCTAGTTGGTTTTGTACTTCATTCTTGAATTCCTTGAACTTTTCAAAGGCTTCAAATTTGTGTTTCATGAAATACACATAACCATATCTACTGAAAACATCAGTAAAGGTGATAAAGTATTGAAAACCTCTTATGGCTGGTATGTTCAGTGGTCCAAATACATTAGTATGTATGAGGGCCAAAAGATCTTTAGCCCTTTCACCTTTTCCTATGAATGGGGGCTTTGAAATCTTTCCAAATAAACAAGACGTGTATGTCTTATATGATTCATAATCAAAAGAGTCCAAGAGTCCATCTTTATGGAGTTTGGAAATGTGTTTCTCATTTATGTGGCCTAAGAGACAATGCCAAAGGCAACTTGGATTTAACTCATTAGGTTTAATCCTTTTAGTATTAATGTTATAAATTTGCATTTCAAGATCAAGGAGATATTGTCCATTGTTCATTTATGCAGAAGAATAGTGTTATACCCCAAACTTTTTGAAGTGGTGAAAAACACAAGAAGGGGGGGTTGAATTGTAAAACTGAAATCTAAAGCAATTGACAAGATATTTTTATCCTGGTTCATTTGATCTCAAACTACTCCAGTCCACCCGTCAAGGTGATTTCGCCTCTCTCCAACGAGGTCTTAATTCACTATATTCAACTGAATATTACAGACTGCTTTAACAACTGCTAAAGCCTTCTTGATTCAAACCACAACCCGGTTTGTCAAGGTAACACTTTCTTACAAAGAGATAAAACTATGTGTGTGGATGTTTTCTACAAAACTGTATCACAACTGTAATGTATACACAAAATGAAGCTTAGAAACTAGATTGCTAAACAGTAATGGAATATCAGAGTATGTGGTTTAGCAAAACTGGTAGAACGAAGATTATGGTTCAGCTTTTGTGCGTGTAGAGATTTGGAGAGCATTAACCATTTCAATCTTCAAAGCCTTGTTTATATAGCACTTGAGATGATGAACGTTGGATGCAATATTCTTGATTCAATGCTAATAACAAGCTTTCCTTTTTGAGCAGATCTTGTCTGGAATGAGGCCGTTGGAATTAATTAGCTTTCAATGCACAGTACCGTTGCTTACTTAACGCAAGTTCTGGCTTGGCTCATTCTGATTCTGCTTCGCTGCTGATGAACTATTGTGTTTCTGTATCAGAGTGTTTGAGCGCAGTTCTGTTCATCAAGCTTCAGCATGTACGTGAGTTGATCATCTGATCTTGACGTTCTGATGTAGCAACTTCTGATGCTGGTGTATGAAATCAAATTCTGATGCTGAATAGATGTGATCTTGCTTATTTTAATCAGCGTATCTGCAAGTCAGAACATAATAATTTAGGCAGCAGATAGTTCAAACATGAAACATATAAATACTATATCTTTTCACTTTGTTATCATCAAAACTTAAATATAGGGTAGTAGATTCAAACATTGTTCTAACAATCTCCCCCTTTTTGATGATGACAAAAACTAGATATTTTAAATTAAAATAACGTGAAAAGGTATCTGGAATATGTATCAGAGTTAAGAAGTACGGAGAAGTCAGAGTTAAGAGATACTCCCCCTGAGTTGATTACTTCCCTTTGATTATACGTGTTCTTCAGGATCAGATCTTTTTCTTTCTTTGAACATCAGATTATCAGAGTCTTTGACTTATCAGAGAGCAGAGCTTCAGAGCTTTTCTTGTCAGAGCTTTGCTTTGGATCAGAGTATTAGGACGATCAGAACTTCATATTGATCAGAGTAACATTGATCAGAGCTTCTAGTCTTCAGAGTGTCCAGGAGCTTCCTTGTGCCTGTAGACTTCAAACAAAACAGAAAAAACATTTCAAGTAATAAAGTTAGAATGTTTGAGAATTTCTGTCTAGTTAGCCGTTATTGATTTAAATATCATTCTTGTTCTCCCCCTTTTTGTCAGCAATCAAAAAGTGTTGGTGATGTGCTAAAACAATTAAGATCAGAAAAACTAATCATATTAATATAGTTCAGAATCGGAGCAAGAAAATATTACAAAACATAATCAAAACAGTACATCAGAAAATCAGGGAAAACATGAAGAAGGTCATGCATGAAAAAAGATTTAAGGTTGAGGAGGCAGGCGTGTGAACAGGCTCTCCAGCATCGCTTGAATCTTTTCAGAAGTCTCATTTTGCTTATGAACCATGCTGACAACAGTGTCAATCTTGCTGATTTTGGGGGATTTGAGAAAGATACTTAAAAACGGTTACCAGACATGTGTCTCAATGCACCCAATCAGCGCTTTGCCTTCTCAGAAGCGTGCACGCGTTCTGCTTCAGAGATATGCTGATGATTGGATGACACTTGTTTGATGTAGTGATCAGCACGTCTGTCTTTGAGATTAGACTCTCAGATCTTTAGACTTGCATCTGATACAATCTGCATGTTTTATCTTTCTGAAAGGAGATTGATCAGAAGTTCACAGTAAAATAATTACATTCTGAAGGTAAATATATGGAATTAAAACATTTTCACTCTGGGCACACTTTCATGCTGAGATGTTTCAGAATGAAATTAAACCTATCTTCTGAAAGGGGTTTGGTAAAGATATCCGCCCATTGATGGTCTGTATCTATAAATTTTAAGTTCAAAATACCTTTCTGAATATAGTCCCTAATGAAGTGATGTTTTATTTCTATATGCTTAGCTCTAGAATGTAAAATAGGATTTTTACTTAAGCAAATAGCAGAAGTATTATCACAAAGTATAGGAATGTTACTCTCAAAAATCTGGAAGTCTTCAAGCTGACTTTTCATCCAGAGCATTTGTGTGCTACATCCTGCTGCTGCTATGTACTCAGCTTCTGCTGTTGACAGAGCAATTGTTGATTGCCTTTTGCTGGACCAAGAGATCAGATTTTCTCCCAGAAACTGGCAGCTTCCAGAAGTACTTTTACGTTCAACTCTGTCTCCAGCAAAATCAGCATCACAGTAGCCTACTAAGCTGTAATCACTAGATTTTCTATAAAACAAACCCAGATTAGTAGTACCTTTCAGATACTTGAAAATTCGCTTAACAGTTGTTAAGTGAGATTCTCTAGGATCTGATTGGAATCTAGCACAGATACAAACACTGAATAGTATGTCAGGTCTTGAAGCAGTCAGATAGAAGAGAGAACCAATCATACCTCTGTAGACTTTCTGTTCTACACTTTTGCTTACCTCTTCTCTTTCCAGAATGCACGTGGGATGCATTGGAATCTTTGATGGCTTACATTCTGAGAGGTCAAATTTCTTCAGAAGATCTCTGATGTATTTGCTCTGATGAATGTAAGTTCCTTCTGGAGTTTGATTGATCTGAATTCCTAGAAAGAATTTCAGTTCCCCCATGAGGCTCATCTCAAATTCTGCCTGCATACACTTAGCAAATTTTCTTCCAAGAGAAGGATTAGTAGAACCAAAAATGATATCATCAACATAAATCTGACAGACTAAGATGTCACTCTTAACTGTTTTACAGAATAGAGTAGTGTCCACTTTCCCTCTGGTGAATTCATTTTCAAGCAGAAAGTTACTTAGCCTTTCATACCAAGCTCTGGGAGCTTGTTTCAGACCATACAGTGACTTCTTTAGTTTGAAAACATGTTCTGGATGTTTTGTATTTTCAAAACCTGGGGGTTGGTGAACATAAACTTCTTCTTCTATATAACCATTTAAGAATGCACTTTTGACATCCATCTGATACAGAGTGATGCCTCTATTAACAGCAAATGAAATTAAAAGTCTGATAGATTCTAACCTGGCGACTGGGGCAAAGGTTTCTGTATAGTCTATCCCCTCTTGCTGACTATAACCTTGTGCAACCAGTCGTGCCTTGTTTCTGATGACTTCACCTTCTTCATTTAGCTTGTTTCTGAACACCCATCTTGTTCCAATGACGTTGAATCCTTTTGGTCTGGGAACGAGATCCCATACGTCGTTTCTGGTGAATTGATTCAGCTCTTCTTGCATTGCCAGAATCCAGTCATTATCCAGAAGTGCTTCATCAATAGAAGAAGGTTCAATCAGAGACACCAGTCCCATAAGAGTTTCTTCAGAGTTTCTGAAGCTTGCTCTTGTTCTGATTGGATCTTCCTTTCTTCCTAGGATAGTCTCTTCTGGGTGATCCAAGCTGCTTCTGGGCAATCTCTTATGAGGTTGATCAGCAGCTGTTGTAGGATTTCTAGCAATGCTCCTTTCAGACGTTGAAGGAATGTCTGTGTTGAGAGCTTCTGGTGACTTGTCTTCAGAACCTGCAAATTCAATTTCTATACCTGCAAAAACTTCATTCTGCTTTGACTTTTCAGAGTCAAGCTTGTCATCAAAACGAACACTGATTGATTCTTCCACAATCTGTGTTTCTGTATTGTATACTCTGTACCCTCTTGAGCGTTCAGAGTATCCTAACATAATACACTTCTGTGCTTTAGAGTCAAACTTGTTCAAATAATTCTTTGTATTTAATATAAAGCAAGTACATCCAAATGGATGAAAATATGAAATGTTGGGCTTTCTGTTCTTCCACAATTCATATGGAGTCTTTTCCAGAATAGGTCTTATTGAGATTCTATTCTGAATGTAGCACGCTGTGTTTATTGCCTCTGCCCAGAAAGTCTTAGCAACGTTTGTCTCATTGATCATGGTTCTGGCCATTTCTTGCAATGTTCTGTTCTTTCGTTCTACAACTCCATTTTGTTGGGGAGTTCTAGGACAAGAGAAATCATGCAGAATGCCTTTGTCATTAAAGAATGACTCAAGATCTTTATTTTCAAATTCTCCACCATGATCACTTCTGACTTTAACGATTCTAAGATCCTTTTCATTCTGAACTTGGTTACAGAAGGTAACAAACACAGAGTGTGACTCGTCCTTGTGTCTTAAGAACTTTACCCATGTCCATCTGCTATAGTCATCTACGATTACTAACCCATACTTCTTACCACTGACTGAAGCAGTTTTAACTGGTCCAAATAAGTCAATGTGCAGAAGTTCTAATGGCTTAGAGGTAGAAACAACATTTTTGGATTTAAAAGAAGGTTTTGCAAATTTCCCTTTCTGACATGCTTCACACAGAGCATCTGAATTGAACTTCAAATTAGGAAGTCCTCTGACCAGATTGAGTTTGTTAATCTGAGATATTCTTCTCATACTGACATGCCCCAATCTTCTGTGCCAGATCCACTGCTCGTTGTTAACAGACAGAAGACATTTTACATTCTGACTCTTTAGTTCAGAAAGTTTAATTTTGTAAATGTTGTTTTTCCTCTTACCATTAAACAGGATAGTCCCATCTTTCTGACTAACAGCTTTACATGATTTTTGATTAAAGATTATATCATAACCGTTATCACTTAAATGACTTATGGATAACAGATTATGCATCAATCCATCTACTAGCAGAACATTATTAATAGAGGGAAGATTTCCATTACCTACAGTTCCAGAGCCAATTATCTTTCCCCTCTGATTGCCTCCAAAGCCAACGTGGCCTCCAGGCTTAAGTTCTAGGCTTTGGAACATATGCCTTCTTCCCGTCATGTGTCGTGAGCAGCCAGAGTCCAGGTACCATGACTGGTGTTTCTGACTTGCTGCTAAAGATATCTGCAACATGTATTATTTTATCCTTAGGTACCCAGATTTTCTTGGGTCCTGACTTGTTAGTTTTACCAAAACTCTGGTTGAATTTTGGTTTCACAGAGTGCTTACTGCTAGTATATTTGATATCATGTGTGTGACCATACACAAAGTGTGAATTTAGAGGAGTGTGTTTAATGGTTAAGTCCATGACATTCTTTGGTGTAGGAACCTTACCTTGGTATCCTATTCCTTTCCTGCCGTTTCTGCTAACTCCATAGATCATTGAAGCCATTCTGCTTCTATCTATGCTTTTAGCTAGGAACTTCTGGAAACTGTGATCATACGCCTTGATGATCTCATCAGCGTTGCTGGGAGTTTCAGAAATTGGTTCCTTCTGAGAGTTTTGTAAAGTGTTTTCTAATTTTGAAATCTTATCTCTCAGCTCAGAATTTTCCAATTTGAGACTCTCAGACTTATTAGAGTCAGATTCAAGATTCCTTTTCAGGTCTCTGAATTTAGCTCTAATTTGCTGATAACGTTCCAGAATCTCATTGAGGCTTTCAGCAAGTTCAGCCTTTGTAAAGTTAACAGCGAAGTTAGGAAATACCTCTTCTGTGTCTGATTCTGAGTCTGATTCAGAAGCTTCACTATCTTCTGAAATGTTAGCCATGAGAGCTATGTTTGCCCTTTCATCATCTGATTCTGAGTCAGCTTCAGACGAGTCAGAGTCATCCCATGTAGCCATGAGAATTTTCTTCTTCTCTCTTCCAAACTTCTTTTTGGGCTTTTCCCTCTGAAGCTTTGGGCAGTCACTCTTGTAGTGTCCTTGCTCATTGCACTCATAGCAGATGATGTCTTTGGTGTTTGGCTTCTTGCTACTGGAGGAGCCTTCAGATCTTCTGTATCCAGAGGAAGAATCTGTCCTTCTGTATCTGGAAGAAGACTCGTTCTGATCAGATCTTCTGGGATTCCTGAACTTCCTTTGTCTTTGCTTCCACAGTTGATTCACTCTTCTGGAGAGAAGGGAAAGTTCGTCTTCTTCTGATGATGATCCATCAGATGTTTCTTCAACTTCCTGCAAAACTTTAGACTCAAATTTTCTGTTAGATTTTAATGCTAAAGGCTTACCTTGCTTCTGAGGCTCATCAGCTTCTAGCTCTATCTCATGACTTCTGAGGGAGCTGATAAGTTCCTCCAGAGTGATTTTGTTGAGATCTTTAGCTAGCTTCAGAGCAGTAACCATAGGCCTCCACTGCTTGGGTAAACTTCTGATTATTTTCTTGACATGGTCAGCAGTAGAGTACCCTTTGTCCAGAACTTTGAGACCAGCTACCAGAATCTGGAATCTAGAGAACATAGTTTCAATGGATTCAGATTCTTCCATTTTGAACGCCTCATACTTCTGAATGAGCGCCAGAGCTTTTGTTTCTTTGACCTTAACGTTGCCCTCATGCGTCATTCTGAGAGAATCAAAGATGTTCTTTGCTGTGTCTCTGTTAGAGATCTTTTCATACTCAGTATAGGAAATGGCACTGAGGAGGATAGTTCTGGCCTTGTGGTGATTCTTGAAGTCACGCTTTTGTTGATCAGACATTGATTTTCTATCAATCTTCTGACCACTTGCATTCACAGGGTGCGTGTATCCATCTGTCACCATATCCCAGAGATCAGCATCATGTGCCAGAAAGAAGCTTTCAATTCTGTCTTTCCAGTAATCAAAGTTTTCTCCATCAAAGACTGGAGGTTTGCCACTGAATCTGTCTCTGTCCTCATTGTTGTCATTGCTGATGTGAGAATTGTTTCCTGCCATTGTGTTTTTCTGACGCTGGATCTTGTACTGACACGGTTAAGTGTTTTAGCTCAGAACCAGGCGCTCTGATGCCAATTGAAGTGGTGAAAAACACAAGAAGGGGGGGTTGAATTGTAAAACTGAAATCTAAAGCAATTGACAAGATATTTTTATCCTGGTTCGTTTGATCTCAAACTACTCCAGTCCACCCGTCAAGGTGATTTCGCCTCTCTCCAACGAGGTCTTAATTCACTATATTCAACTGAATATTACAGACTGCTTTAACAACTGCTAAAGCCTTCTTGATTCAAACCACAACCCGGTTTGTCAAGGTAACACTTTCTTACAAAGAGATAAAACTATGTCTGTGGATGTTTTCTACAAAACTGTATCACAACTGTGATGTATACACAAAATGAAGCTTAGAAACTAGATTGCTAAACAGTAATGGAATATCAGAGTATGTGGTTTAGCAAAACTGGTAGAACAAAGATTATGGTTCAGCTTTTGTGCGTGTAGAGATTTGGAGAGCATTAACCATTTCAATCTTCAAAGCCTTGTTTATATAGCACTTGAGATGATGAACGTTGGATGCAATATTCTTGATTCAATGCTAATAACAAGCTTTCCTTTTTGAGCAGATCTTGTCTGGAATGAGGCCGTTGGAATTAATTAGCTTTCAATGCACAGTACTGTTGCTTACTTAACGCAAGTTCTGGCTTGGCTCATTCTGATTCTGCTTCGCTGCTGATGAACTATTGTGTTTCTGTATCAGAGTGTTTGAGCGTAGTTCTGTTCATCAAGCTTCAGCATGTACGTGAGTTGATCATCTGATCTTGACGTTCTGATGTAGCAACTTCTGATGCTGGTGTATGAAATCAAATTCTGATGCTGAATAGATGTGATCTTGCTTATTTTAATCAGCGTATCTGCAAGTCAGAACATAATAATTTAGGCAGCAGATAGTTCAAACATGAAACATACAAATACTATATCTTTTCACTTTGTTATCATCAAAACTTAAATATAGGGTAGTAGATTCAAACATTGTTCTAACACTTTTCCCTCTCATTTTATTCAAGACATACTCATAGACGTCCCCAAATGCTCAAGGTTGACTAAGAATTGACCAGACAAATTCTATTCCTAAGCAATGGACTTCCAACTAGGGTTTCACTTTTCACAAAAAAGTTTGGGTTTCAAAGTCCTCAAGTGATTTCCATGGTTCCATATATGTCCTAAAGAATGTTAATGCCAAGTTTCATGCCTTGCATCACAAGTTTGCTCAGTCAATGGCTCAAATGTTTGAAAATCAACTATATTGGTCAAAAAGTCAACTATGGTCATCATACAATCAAACTTTTAGATTTTCGATTAACATCAACATTTTGAAGTGATATCAAAAATTTGATCAAGGGTTGATCGTGATTCCTCAAGGAATGCTCTCAAATCATCAAGAATCCAAAAGTGAAAAATTAGGGTTTCCTATGAAAAGTCAACTAAACTTTGACCAAGCATAACTTCCACATGCTTAATCCATTTCGCCCCAACCAAAGAACATTGTGAAGAAAATTCAATTCCCTATAACTTTTCGTTTGTCCTCAAGTTCAAAAAATGCATCATTGGAAACATATGAGCCAATACATTACAGGTCTTTTTGAAAGTTAAAAAAAAGGCATTTTTTTCAAGGCAAGTTACATCAAGATAATTTCTCCAAATGCAAAACTGGTAAACATAGAGATTGTAGGGGACATCTCAAGCTTTCTAAAAGGTCCAATATGATCTCCAAAAGATAAAATTTGAGCATGCTATGACTAGTACAAATTGGGCAAATTGGTGAAAATGCAAAAAAGTCAACTTTGGGAAAAATACATTTTTAAGTTCATAGACCTATTTTGTGGGGTTCAAATATGTTTATGACTTACTCAAGGATCCCTAAATTCACTCTCACCATGATTTACTTTTTTCTATATTTTATTCATATTTATTTTTTATTCAAATAAACACAAAATAAATTGCATAAAATAATAAATAAAAAGTATGGATATATGGGCTGATGATTCGGGTTGATATTGGGACTTAGAATTCGTGAAAGGCATGAGGAAAAAGACCAGGTTCATTGCATCTTAAGAAGGGAAAGTTTTTCACAATTTTGGAAGTATTTTAATATGTTTGATATTGCTTTGAAAGGGGGCCATTATGTGTGGATTCTTACCATGTTTACTCACCATTCCATCCCTCTATAAATACAAAACAAAAGCATAATCAAAGGACCACGAAATTTTGCACCAAATCTCTCCAAAATAATTCTCCAAATTCGAAGAAATTATGAAAATCATATCTCACATCTCTAGCGGTTTTCCAACCGATCCAAACCTTCCATTATTCTCCTGAAGGCCAGGAGTCGGAATCAATCATTACCCATTTCAAATCAACCCCAGAAAACACCCTCACATCGATTACGGTTGGTAAGTTGGTAGGTTTCATGTTTTCAATGGGTCCAAAACGGATGAGTCTAGGAGCTTTGGTCTGATCCAGTGGGGAACACACCTTGGGGTGCACCATGGTCATGATTGTTATTTCAGCCTCCATGCTTGCATGTAAAATATTACAAAATTGCAGAAAATACATATAAACGAAACAAACATGTTTACATGGATTTAAGCTCTAAAAATATTGAAAACATGAAACCTACCAACTTACCAACCAAAATCTATGTGAGGGCGTTTTCTGGGGTTGATTTGCAAAGGGTAATGATTGATTCTGACTCCTGACCTTCAAGTGAATAATGGAAGGATTCGATCAGTATGAAAACCTCTGGAGATGCGAGGTATGATTTTCACAATTTCTTCAAATTTGGAGAAATTTTTTGGAGAACTTTGGTGCAAAATTTCGTGGTCCTTTGCTTATGCTTTTGTTTTTTATTTAAAGTGGGATGGAATGGTGAGTATATGGCAAGAATCCACACATAATAACCCCCTTTCAAAGCAATATCAAACATATTAACATACTTCCAAAATTGTGAAAAACTTGCCCTTCTTGAGATGCAATGAACCAGGTATTTTTCCTCACGCGTTTGACGAATTCTTAGGCCAAATATCAACTCAAATCATCATCCCATGTGTCCATACTTTTTATTTATTACTTTATGCAATTTATCTTGTATTTATTTCAATAAAAACAAAATAAATATGAATAAAATAGAGGGAAAAATGAAAATCAAGGTGAGAGTGAAATTAGGGGTCCTTGAGTAAGTCATAAACATATTTGAATCCCACAAAATAGGTCTATGAACTTAAAAATGCATGTTTGCTCAAAGTTATCTTTTTTGCATTTTCACCAATTTTCCCAATTTGTACTAGTCATAACTTGCTCAATTGTTATCTTTTGGAGATGATCTTTGACTTTTTAGAAAGCTCAAGATGTCCCCTACAATCTCTATGTCGACCATTGTTGCATTTGGAGAAATTATCTTGTTGTAACTTGCCTTGACAAAAATTTACTTTTTGTTGTCTTTCAAAAAGACATGTAATGTATTAGCTCATATTTTTCCAATGATGCTTTTTTTGAACTTGAGAACAAAAGAAAAGTTGTAGGGAATTGAATTTTATTCATAGTGAGCTTTGTTTGGGGAAAATGGATGAAGCACGTGAAAGTTATGCTTGGTCAAAATTCAGTTGACTTTTCCTAGGAAACCCTAATTTTGCACTTTTGGATTCTTGATGATTTAAGACCATTCCTTGAGTAATAATGATCAAACCTTGATAAAATGACGGATATCACTTCAAAATGTTGATGTTGACCAAAAATCTTGAAGTTTGAATGTATGTTGACCATAGTTGACTTTTTGACCAATATAGTTAATTTTCAAACATTTAAGCCATTGACTGAGCAAACTTGTGATGAAAGACATGAAAATTGGCATGAGCATTCTTGAGGACATATTAGGAACCATGTAAATCACTTGAGGCCTTTGAAACCCAAACTTCTTTGTGAAAAGTGAAACCCTAGTTGGAAGTCCATTGCTTAGGAGGAGAATTTGTCTGGTTAATTCTTAGTTAACCTTGAGCATTTGGGGACCTCTATGAGTATGTCTTAAATAAAATGAGAGGGAAAATTTTGGGGTACAACACATAGAATATATCATTAAAATAAATGGAGCAACACTTGTTCTTTATTATGAATGAAAAACCAAACTTGTCCAAACAAGAAACGAAAATAATATTCCTGCTAATTGCAGGTACATAATAACAATTCTGTAACTGAATTATTAAACCACTAGGTAAAGTCAAAACATAAGTTCATACGGCTAAAGAAGAAACCTTTGCTCCATTTCCAACTCGTAGGTCAACTTCACTTTTGATAAATATCTCCTCCTTTCAAGCCCCTACACATTGGTACAAATGTGAGAAGCGCATCCAGTATCTAATACACATGATGCAAAAGTAGATAAATTAATTTCTATAACAAAAATACTTGAATTTGAAGTATCTAGTCTTATCTTCTTATCTTCCAGGTACTTTGGGCAGTTTCTCTTCCAGTGTCCGGTCTTACCGCAATGGAAAAAAGTGTCCTCTTTTTCTATGCATCCACTAGGCTTCAAAGCAGGAACAATAGGTTTAGGTTTGTAAAATTCCTTTCCCTTCCCTTTACCAACTTTCTTGGAAGGTCTTTTGTTCAGCTTCTTTCCATTACTGACCATCTGAATGGACTTCCCTTTTGACCTCACATTTTGCTGAGCAGTTCTTAACATGCTTAGCAACTCTGGAAGACTTTTGTCCAAGCCATTCATGTTAAAATTCAGGACAAACTAACTGAAGCTCTCTGGAATAGATTGCAAGATCAAATCAGTCGCAAGTTCCTTTCCAAGGGGAAACCCTAACCTTCCAAGGTTTTCCACATACATAATCATCTTAAGTACATGGGGACCTACAGGGGTTCCCTCAAGTAACTTGCTATTAAAAAGGGCCTTTGAAACCTGAAACCTCCCATTTCTTTCCTGGTCTTGATAAAGCATCTTCATATGTCCAATCATATCGAATGCTGACATGTTCTCATGCTACTTTTACAACTTTGAGTTTATGGTAGCTAGCATAAGGAAAACGGTTTAATTGGCATCATTAACATTCTTCTTATCAGCATCTCTTTCTGCCTTAGGTGCAGAACTAGGAGGTTCTACTTTAGGAACAGGTGTCTCCAAGACATAAAACTTCTTGTCATGCTCGAGGATAATCCTCAAATTTTGATGCCAATCCAAAAAATTTGTCCCAAACAATTTTTCCTTATCAAGTATTGATTTCAAAGTGTTGTTAGAGATGTTTGTTTTCATGGTAATCCACAACAAAAATATGAAAATATAAGTATCATTAAAACAACAAATTCAATTAGGCCTTTAATCAAATATGCTTCAACTATTTTACTCAAACCAAATGACCCTTATCATTTGATTCGGAAAATCCCGTTGGAAGATTTTCTAGTGGGTCGAGAACCACATTTCACTTTGTTTTAAGTCAGCGTTAGGCTGATTACACAAAACTAGGTTATTTAGGTAGGAACTCCTTCCAATTGTATCTCATCCAATTCTAGAATATTTTTAGTTGGGTGAATATGTCCTTATTCTAATCCATCATATGAATCATTCCCAACTCTTGCTTCTAAACTTTTATAATATTATTATAATTTGTTTAGTTAAGTTTGACCCAATGTTTTACCAATTGGATATTACATTTATCCCATCGCATCTTATTAATATAGAACATGCACTTCACATTAGGATAAACCTACATTGTTAAATACTAGTCACGATGAGTGCTAGCTAAAACTTGGAAAGCATAAACTTAATATTCCTTTTGTGGTAATTTGATACTAATTTGATCTCACCAGCTTAAAATGTAAATCGTCTCTCACGTGCATCAACATACAAACACATGCATCAACATACATATAAAAATATACAGTTATGGCCCCTTAGCGCAATTGTTCTCCCAAGCCAATGAGAGGACCTGAGTTAACTGATAGGAAAAATAGCAAGTGTATTATTTTTCCCCTTGTAATAACAGGGGAATTCCCCGGATGACAATCTTAAGGACTGCGTGCAATTATCGAGTTAAATTCGTAGTTCAATTAAACAAAACTAGATATGGGGTTGGTTTTTGAATTGTCACTTAACTAGTAGCAGAAATATAAAATGGCTTTTTGACATATATGAGAAGCATGCTAGGTTAAGGTGTATAATTTTCCTTATAACTATACTGAATTCTGATCTCTTGAACAAGTTCATATCCTTCAATTAACCACCCTTTAGGTTATCTTCCCATAAGTCCTTAGTGGGAAAATATTTGAACCTTCATCCTAAATCCTAAGTCCTTAGAGATTTCTGATGGAGTCTAGCCTTTGTTTTATCAAGGGTTAAATCCGGGAACTATAGGGTATCCCTAGTCCTTGGTGATATCTATAATAGCCTAATCATACAAAAACCTTAATAATCGCGGTCAAGCTGGTTTTTAACCATAGGTCAATCCTAATTTGTCTGATCAAGAAAGCATTAAAAACATTGTACAATTAAATTGAATATAGAAGACTATTGTATTAAAGAAATTCAGGAATCAAAATCATTTACAAAGTCAAATCAGGGACACCCCTAGCATTGGGGAGTTTAGCTACGCATATTGTTCAAAGTAATTTCAAAATAAAAATTAAACATTACACATAGATGGTGAACTTTGATCTTCAATTTCTTTCGCTCATGAGAGGTCTTCATTTTCCAACTCTGGTGTAGTCTTCAATCTTCAATCCTTAATTATTCATGTGGCCAAAAAGTCCCAGTCTCCTTCTCAAAAACAGGTTTTAATAGTATTAGGTCATTCCTCATCAATGAAAAAATGTCCAAAGTGTCTTTAATGATCCAAGACACTTAAAACTCAAAATTTAGAATTCCTAGTGCCTTGGCTGACACAGCCCGTGTCATGCAATATGGGAACTCGTGTCAGCCTCTATTTCTCGCCTATAATCACTCTCTTGCCCATACCATGAGACACGGGCCATGTCAGCTGACAAGGGCACCCGCGTCAGCCTCTGTCTCCTCTCTCAAAGTTGTGCATCCTCTCTTGATACAGCCTTTGTCAGGTGACACGGGTGGCCGTGTCAGGCACCCTGTAGCTTGGTTTTTGAGACTTCCTTTGACACTCCGTATTTGCACTTTTCGCACTGATTTTCCTGGTTTTATTCCTCTGAACCTGAAAACAACAAAATACACAACCAACGCATAAAACAAAGAAAAATGAAATAAAACACTTGACAAAATAAAGAAACTATAACCAAATTCAAATGTAAATAAAGGTGGAAAAACCTCTGATTAAACTCCCCCAAACTTAAACGGTTGCTTGACCCGAAGTGACAATTACGATAACTCATGAAAGTCACAGTAGCCCGGTACTCATATGTGGGACATCTGTTCAAATTTTTCAAAAAGCAGTCTGTTCATGCTGACATGATGCAGAGAGTTTGTGTAAGACCCTTTTAATCTCGAGCTTCCTCTTTAGATACCTCTCTAACTATGCTTTGTACTTAAGTATTTTTATGATTTTCTTCCTTTTTAATTCGGATAGTCAAATTAAGGCAATGATAATTATTGATGATCATCACACGCACAAGACTGATCAATAAATTTTTTTGCTCAAGCACCAAATAAGAGCTTTTGCTCCTTTATAATTTCAGATAAAATTTTCAAAACTTTTCTGTTTATATATTGTCCTTTATGGATGATGTTTCAGGATCAACCCCCTCTGGGATGAATAACCTAGCGAGCCAGTTGCATCTTATTGCCTTTTCATCATTTGTTGCCAGCTTTATTTATTTCTCAACCAGCCATACATGCATGTGAATCTATATTATGCAAGACTGTCAAGATAAACTACTCAAGGAATACTTCTCAGAATTCAAGTATTATGGTACTGATCTACATGTTAGACTAGTATCCTGGTCATGTTATGCCGAACTTCCTACCCTCGAACAACGATCCCTTTGTCTGTATATACTATTCACGAACTCTATGAGAACCAAGTTCTTTATCAAAACAAAAAAATTTGGCCAAATTTTGGAGGACTTAAGCTCGTTAATTTACACGACAATTCACATAGAACTAAAAAATAATTGGAAAAGAAGAAAATAAATAACCCCCCCCCCCCCCCCCCCCCCCCCAAACTTGGACTAAACGTTGACCCCAATGTTTCAGAACAAGCTCGTGAAGGTGACTCACAGAGGGTAATGCAAGACATGCTACTGGCTCCTAGATTTCACCAATAAGACTCACTTTTTATTACCTGCAAATAAAATAAAAACAAAACTAAGTTATTAGAAGTGTGGGTTGCCTCCCATGAAGCACTTCGTTTAACGTCGCATGGCTCGACGGTTCATCCCTTTATTTAGATCAAAAGTATCAACCCATTTGTGCTTCTAGCCACTTCCAAATTTTATCTTCTCAGCTCAGTGTTCCTTTTTCTTTCTCTTCTTTCCTTCTTGACTAACCTTTTGGTTTTTTATTGATGCCAACTGAGAGATATTTCCTAAGACTTCTTCTAAGAGTGATTTTGAATTGTTTCCTTCTCCTTCTACTTTGATCATTCCGAATGAATATTTATTCTTTCCACCTGCACCTTGCTTCTTGATTTCCAACACCTTCAGGGTTATCTCCTCATCAAATGATTTCAGTGTCAGATTACTTATCCCGATATCAAAATTGCATCGACTAGTCAGCATAAATGGTCGACCAAGAATGATAAGAGTCTCTTCATCTTCAGGTATGTCCATGATCTGAAAATAAACTAGGAAAACTAAATTGTCAATTTCCACTAATACATCTACAACTATCCCATATGACTGCTTGATGGTGTGATCAATAAATTTCAATTTGGTCCCAGTACCACTTATCTTCTCAATACTGAGCTTCTTAAAAATGGATAATGGCATTAAACTCACACTAGATCCAGAATCAACTAGAACCCTCTCGAAAGTTATGTCTTTTATTATGCACGGTATTGCAACTAACCCTGGATCATTCTACTTGATAGGAATTTTTTCTCGGGTGTGATTGCACACAATTTCTCATCCACGGGCACCTGTTCATTATTGTTGGTATCTTTTTATGTACCTCTTTCATGAATTTCTGGTACAAGGTCATCTTCTCGAGTTCTTCAATGAATGGTATGTTGATCTCCAAATTTTTTAAAAATTTGACAAATTTATCAAACTTTTTCTCTCTCGTGTCCATCTTTCCCACTCGAGATGGATACGACAATTAGATTGCTGGTTTAGTTTTCTCTTCAACTGGTTTTACATGTGATACTACTTCTTCCTATTTTTTCTTGTTCTCTATCACTTGCAGATCTACTTCTATGATACTATCATCAAATTTTACCTCATCTTTCCTTTCTTCAGTAGCTTTGTCATTCCTTGTTGTGACAACATTAACATTCTCATGATTTTTCTGATTTTCTTGTGCTCGCAGCGCTACCTATTGTGCAATCTGTCCCATTTGACCTTCCAAATTTTTTATTGCAAATGTGGTATTCCTATGATTACTCTTTGCCTCTTCTTGAAATTGAGATGTGTGGGCAACCATATTTTCAATAGCTACCTCCCACTCTACCTTCTGAGGAGCTTGTTGCTGCTGATCTTTCCCAGAGAAGTGAGGATGATTCTTCCACCCAGGATATAGGTGTTAGAATATGGGTTATTTTTCCTCAAGAATTTTATCCCTTCAATTTGTGGTGGAGTTACAAGACATTACATACTAAGGTGTGGTCCACTACAAATTTCACAAACAACCTTTTGTTCCTGTTGGACCTAAGCTACTTGTTGATTACCCATGTTCATTGCTTTCAGCTTTTTTTCTACTTCTGCAACAATTTCTTCTTTAATTTTCAGCAGATTTTTAATTTCTAACTTCAAATCAATCACCCCCTCTGGTTTACTTACAGCCCTGTCATATAGCTCCAATAATCTTCTCCACACCAGTGGTTGTTGTAATGTTGGATGAGCCACCGGCTGCTTTACCAATAAGTTGCTTTCTCTTCATTCGAAGGCCATTTACAAACATTTGTATTTGCTCCATTTGACCCATGTTGTGAGTGGGACAAACTACTAATAACCTCTTGAACCTCTTATAAGCATCACCTAGCGACTCTCCTTCCTTTTGCTTAAATTTGAAATATAATATCTTTTGCAAATATAAAGAGACGCAGGAAAGTACTCATCAAGAAAAGTATTCTCCATCTATTCCCAAGTCGTGTTACTTCCAGCGGGAAATGAGTAAAACCACTCTTCAACAACTTTAGATAGCATGAACGGGAACATTCTTAATTTCTTAGCTTCTTCAGAGTGCCCCTCAATCTTCAAAGTAGTACGCATGGTGAGGAATCTCTAAAAATGCTTATTGGTATCTTCATTGATCTTCCCGGTGAAAGATCTGTTCTTGAGCTAGCAGATGGTTGAAGGATGCATTTGAATATTTGCAACATTGTCTGGTTGATTCACAATAGTCAACTGATCCGCTGGAGCATTTTCTCCTCCGTAATCCCCAAGAAGTCTTTCTGGTGGTGGTGGGTTTTCACCCATTGTTTTGGGTTCTGATTCTTAACCTGAGTCTGTAGATCAAGAGAAAATTCAGTCGAGGGTTTTCCTTGCACTCAAAGGTTAGGAAAAATCAGTAATAACCAAAATATAAAAATTACAGAAAATAAATTTTAGTTGCAGAACAACAAATTTCTAATTGAACTATAATTAAACTCTATAATTCGGTAGTACCCGACAATGGCGCCAAAAACTCGATAGGAAAAATAGCAAGTGTACTATTTTTTACCGTTGTAATAACAAGGGAATTCCCCAAATGTCGATCTCAAGGACTGCGTGCAACTATCGAGTTAAATTCGTAGTTCAATTTATCAAAACTAGATATAGGTTTTGGTTTTGGAATTGTCACTTAACAAGTAGCGGAAATATAAAATGGGTTTTTCAAAAATATGAGAAGCATGCTAGGGTAAAGTCTATAATTTTCCCTGTAACTATCCTGAATCCTGATCTCTTCAACAAGTGCATATCCTTAAATTACCCGCCCTTTAGGTTTTCCTCCCCTAAGTCCTTAGTGGGAAAACATTAGAACCTCCTTGTTGTACCCCAAAATTTGCCCTCCTATAATCTTCATAGTCTACTCAAGGGCTATACAGTCAACCACTCTCCTAAGCCAGTCAAACTAGGGTTTTGGTTCTTGCAAGGAAGTTGAGGTTTTCAAAGGCCCAATCAAGTCCCATATGCTCATACACTTTGTCAAGCATCCACATGTAAAGTTTCAAGGCTCACAAGGTCAAGTTGCACAGTCAAAAACCCTAATTGCTCCACTGTCACCTGCAGGGGCAAAATGGTCATTTGATAGTCAAAAGTCAAAAATTTTGGTCAACATCTTATTTTGAAGCCACAATCATCATTTGATCAAGTCTTGATCATGATTTCACAAGAATGGCTCAAAAATCATCAAGGTGTCAAAAGTTTCTATTTTTGGACAGCTGAAAAGTCAACTGTAACTTGACCAAGGCATAACTTTTTCATGGTTCATCAGAAAAATCCCATCCAATGCTCATCTTGAAGGGGAAGACATTTCCTACAACCCATCTTCACATTCCAAGTCCAAGAAATTCTCTCACAAAAAGTTATCAATTTCAACATTATAGGTCATTTTCAAAAGTCAACAAAATTGCACTTTAAGTCAAAGACCATAACTTGAGATTGGTAAATCAAAATGACATGGGACCAAAGACATTGGTTAGAGGACTTCAAGACCTTTCCAAAATGTCCAAGAACATGTTCATAGCTTCAAAATTGAGCAGGATATGCATTGGAGAAGTTGGGAAATTTTTGTGAAATGGCCAAAGTCAACTATCCTTGAAATTTCATTTTTGACAAAAGGGGCCCACTTTTTTCCACTTGTTTCAGCTTGGCCATGCCTCCCACGTGTCCCACAATTTTTTTCAAGATTAAAACTTAATTTTTCCATTTTTATTTGATTAATTCATTTTAAATCTTTAAAATTCAAATAAAAATCAAGAAAATTAATGGAGGGATATATTTTGTGTTAATTTGCTTTGATATACCATGAAGTACATTCCAAATTCGTGCAAGACCTATTATGGGCATAAAAATTCAAATTTTCATAAATATGGCAAGTGGTTCAATGTTGGTTATGGAGGAAATCAAGAACATTATTGCAAGGCTTCAATGACCATTACTTGGATTGATACACATTACAAAACATATATGCAAGCATTCCATATGCATTACACGGACCTAGAGAGCCCCATACAACATAAGCCATTTCCAAATTTTGAAGAAAAAAATCACAAATTGAAAACTTAGTTGCAGTACAATTCAAGCTTCAATTTCAATCCAAATACACTCCTTGCATTGCCAGGGACGATTTGCAATCATTAACAAGTCAAAAACCTCAAGGAATCATCCCCACCAACTCATACGGTTTGCATACATTCTCAAATTTACATATCACATTCCATGCGTTTTTAATACATTCTTTAGGTTGATTTGCATTGCTGACATTGTTACAAAGCTTTCCATGTGTTTTAATTTGAGATTGATGCTTTAAATCGAAAACCACCATTGACAATTTCTAGGTTTTTCAGAGCTTCGAATTAGGGGTTTTTATATACTGTAAAATTGAACCTCCAAACAGGCATGGACAAATTCAGCTGGACAAGACGAAACTATTAAGACCCTCGCGCCTTTTTTATATTATCTCCTCTTCTATTCGCTATTTTTCACTATTGCACTTAGTGGGGGTTTAAAACCCCCGCTATCTTGTTCATGTTATTGCAGGAAAACGAAGACGAAGACAGGCGTGGCATCCTGTGATTGGAGAGTTCAAATCTTAGCGCGTTTTTTTGCGTCTCAGCATAGTTTTTGTTTTTTCATATATACTATTTGTTCTATAAATATTTAACAAACGCGCATGAGTGCTTCAGTGGCTGGAGACGTGGCCAAGCATCCTTGGGACCTGGGTTCGATTCCCAGGTCCCCTTATAATTTCCATATTGTTTTTTCAATTGCTTTCCTATGCAGCATTCCAAGCGCTGGACACCATGAGCCTCACACATCCAACAAGCCAAGTGTCATTGGAGGCAGATCTAAAGGCCCAGAAAGTAAGAGTACCATACTCTGGAGTCAGCGCACGCGTAGGCAACCAAAAAAGTCAAGCAGGCCTTGTTCAAATGGGCCAAAATTCTCAATTCAACACCCTCAAGTTCCAGCCACACCCCCTTGGGTTTTAATCTTCCCTTTTTTATTTTTGCCTTTTTTCATTTTTATTTGCCTTTTTTATTTATTTTATCCATTAACATAATTAACTAATATTTTTTCATAAAAAAAAAATCAAAAAAAAGAAGAACTAACATTATTTTTATTATTATTATTTTTTTATTTTTGTAAATAAATCTTAAATAAATTAGTTTTAATTAGGCCATTCTAACTTTTTTAAATAACCAAAATAACTTAGAAATTAGGTTAACTTTTAATTTTGTTTTCTTTTTATTTTATTTCATAAAAGACATAAAAAACACAAAAATATATTTTCTTTTAATTAATTAGTTTCATTATTTAATTAATTGCATTTAATTGACAAAAAGACAAAAAAAATCAATTCCTTTTCTTAAAAGGGTCAACACCCTTAGAACATTCCGATTTAATTTTTATTCGCGCATAGTTTATTATTATGTAATTGCTTCCAAGACATGTAATAGTTAATTAGGTTTACTGTTTTATTTATTTTCCGTACTTATTTACCAAAAACGGGTCTTTGTAATTTTTGGCGATGTATAGACCCGCGCCTTGTAATAGCGTAGGATTTATGTTTCCGCAATTTACTTTCCGCACCCCCTTAACTGCTAAACTTGCATGAAAGAATATATGTAAATAAAAACAACTCGTAGCTCACTAATAACAAAGACAAACATAACATGAATACAACACACAATGCACACACCACTTCTAGGGTACGCCTCACTCGTTGCCTTCGAAACGTGGTCATCAAGTATAGGACGTCTTAGAGATCACCCATAGTCCAAAGATCCAGTTGCCTCGAAAAAGTTGCCTCGAAACAGTTGCCTCGAAACAGTTGCCTCGAAACGGTTGCCTCGGATTAAAAAGGATCTAGGACATTAGGGTTACTTCTAAGGTGTCCTAACTGTTGCTTCGGTGACCACACTGTCCCTAAAATCGAATTGACCCGAACACCTCCAACGGTGGTGCTACCTACCTCTCAATGGTGGGATGGCACTACCTAAAGGACACTTACACAGCTTAATTCCTTAGGGTAGGTAGATGACTCATGGATACTTGCTCTTTTCAAAAACAAACAAAATACTTTTCACACCTTACACTTTCAAAAAGCTTTCAAAAAAAATCTTTCAAACACTCTTGAGGACTGATACAAGAGTTATTCATAAATATTTCAAAGAAACTTTTTCAAACCCACTCACATTTGAAAAGCAATCATTTTGAAAAGATAAGAGCAAGTATCTAAGAGCCCATAGATAACCATGGATAGAAAGGGTGCTAACACCTTCCCTTTCTATAAATCTACCTCCCGAACCGAGAAACAATCTCATAAGGAATTTTGTTGTGCTTTGTCCTTTCCATGTTGGAGAACATAAAAGACGGTGGCGACTCTTGCTTACCGCAACATTTCGCGAAACCAGCTAACAAACACTCAGTTCTATTTCCACCAATCACAGAACTGGCGACTCTGCTAAGGATGATTTTAAAGTGAGGTGTACCTTAGGATTGATCATACTTATGTTTTCAATTGCCTGATTTGTGTGCTTTAATATTATTGGGCCTGTCTTGGGAGTTCTATAGATCCTAACCCGGATCTGGGGGATACCTCTTGGAAAGTAGCAACAAGACTGTGAGGGAACTGTGCGGGGTATACCGACACGGTTGAAGCAGTCTGCTACGTTGATGTGGCACTTTGGTGAGTACCGGTAACCCTTGAGTCAAGTCAAGGAGAGTACGGGGCCGCCGCATGGTGTCGTGAAGCATCAACTGACCTTAGGAACCTTAATTGAACCATCCTGGCCTCTTTAGGGGTAGTGAGATAACTGACTTTGGTGCAGTCCGAAGTTGGTTGATACTCGATACTATACTCATTGAGGGTTGTTTTCTTGGAATATTTTGATCGCCAGTTCAGTGGCTAAATCGAAACAATGAACACAGAAAACAATCCAATGATATTGAGCTCCTTAGAACCCGGTTACTTTTGATAGGACAGGTTTTGAGCCCACCAACTTCAAGAGGGTAGTACCACAAGCTTCATGCTGGCCTAAACTCTAAGGTCTCTTCTGTGTGACTTGTGTTCCTTCATACTTGGACTACTTGCACATTCTTGTTACCTAACACATGAGTTTCTTGCAGGGTTTGTTTACAGTCCTTAATTGGGACTCATTACAGGGCCTACTTACATCACTCCATGCATAGCATAACATCATACCATTGTATACATCCTACATAAGGACTAATCCATTTCAAGGATCTCAAGGGTTTGTGATGCAGGTCATGATGGCTAGCAAGGGGAAAAGGGGATTTATTTTCCTCTAGCCAAAGCATGATAACTTGAGTCAGGGGCTATGACCCACTCGATATGGTGAGCCTTGACTCTTGAAGAAGGACTCTCAACAAAATGAAGTTCCTTCAATCAAGCTACAAAATTCAAGTTTTAACAATCTTTCTTGTTTATCCCGCGAGGACCTTGAAAACATTGCAAGCATATCATACATATCATTGCATTACAGGTACCCTTGTTACAGGTCGCTTACCTTCTTCGCTGTTTATTTCAGCAGTCATCATGAATCCTGAATCATCCAATGCACAAGCTATCAAGGCCCTCCAGGCCCAGAACGCCCAGTTCCAGGAGCTGGTCATGAGCTTAGCACAAGGACAACTGGAATTGAAGACTCTGCTCTTGAAAAAGAAGAAGAAGAGGACTGTTCTGTTCAACCCTAGACGCAGATCTGAGAATACACTGCAGAATGAAGCTGAGCGGACTACTCCATCTTTTGGGGAAGGCAGGGTTCCTAGTCCCGTAGTCTCTGACACCGAGACAGATTTCAATGATGAACAGTACCCTCCTGCTGAGGACAGGTACAAATAGCTGGAGGACCGGTTAAATGCTATGGATATCCAACGTGTGCCTGGGTTGGACTTTGGGGACCTAGGTTTATCTTCTGGGGTGGTGATCCCTCACAAGTTCAAGGCACCTGCCTTTGTAAAGTACGACGGGGCTTCCTGTCCTAAGCTGCACCTTCGTTCATACGCAAGGAAGATCCGGCCCTACACGGCGGACAAGAATCTATGGATCCATTTCTTCCAGGAAAGTCTTTCAGGGACTCAACTCGAATGGTTCTATCAGCTGGATGGAACCAGTATTCTTAACTGGGAGGACTTGGCAACTGCTTTTTATAAGCAGTATCAGTATAATGCCGACCTCGCTCCTACGCGTACCCAACTCCAGGGTATGTCACTGGGGACGGGTGAAGGCTTTAAGGAGTACGCGCAAAAGTGGAGAGACCTGGCTGGAAGAGTGCAGCCACCGCTGACTGACCGTGAACTCGTCGACATGTTCTTGGGGACCCTGTCTGGTCCTTTCTTCAAACATCTGATTGGGAATTCTTCTGCTGGGTTTACATATTTGATCTTGACCGGGGAGAGGATTGAAGCTGGTATCAAGGCTGGAAAGATTCAAGAAGCTGCACCTGCAGATGCTCATAAAAAGCCTTACAATGGGAAGAAGGAGTCCAATGTTATGCATAGTAAAAAGGGTCGCCATGATCAACATGTAGGGGCAACCCAGATCATTAATCCTAGGCCTGCTCAACAAGGACAGGGGCAGCAACGTAAGGAGGTCGCACCCAAGAGACAGTTCACTAAGATCAACATGTTACTGGATCAAGCGCTACAGTAAATGTTGAAGGCAGGGCTGATTACCTTAAGGGCTCCTCTCCGGAAACCAAACACTTCTGCTCCTAACTATCATCCCAATGATAGGTGCGCATACCACTCTGATAGCCTAGGGCATACTACGGAGAACTGCTGGCCTCTGAAGAACAAGATTCAAGACATGATTGACGCCGGAGAGATTCAGTTTGAAGCACCAGAGACTCCAAACATAATCACTGCTCCTTTGCCCAATCATTGAAGGCTTTTGTTTATTTGAATTTCCGAGTTGTATTTTTCTTTGCTTATACAAACAATTAATGTCATATCAAACTCTTTTATTTCATTAATGCACTACATATGTTTGTTTTTGAATTGATCCAATTATTTTCACTATATTCAAATTGCTTTCATATTTTTTGTAATGATCACCGCTCGGTTAATAATTCTAAGCCTCTTGAGGGAGGATGACGAAAACGATACCACGATCTTTACAGTATGCTTTTGAACAGACCCCGCTGATGAGGTACAGGCATTGTTTCAATTCCTAAACACTGGAGTTATAAGGATGATAATACCTCGTCAACCCCTTTGAGCCAAAGAAGTATGAGTTTTTCTTTTCGAAAATTAAAACCCTTAATCATAACCTGGGGCAGGGTAGTTCTCTCAGTTGATTCAAGTGCACAACGAACGGCACCAAAAGAATCCTTACAAAACAAAAGACAGTGATGGCTCCGACTAATCATAAAGACAAGCAGTCATTATCTCCCAAAAATAAAAGCTCATTAAGTCAAAACCTATGAAGGAGACTTACAAAACCGGAGCATCCCGCTGACTGTGATCATGAAAGAAACAGTTCAGGCAAAAAATAGGGATAACGAAATCAAAAAAGAAAGAGGTCCTACAAACCCTCAACCAAAAAAGAATGACTGCCTACTTCCAATAAACTGTCAATATCCGAACCATCACTGGAATATCCGAGCAAAGACTCAAACAAGGTCTAACGCACGATTAACTGAGTTTAGGTTTGAAGAACATCACGAAGAGCGGGTGGGTACAAATATAATTTGAGCCTTTTCCTTTGTTTCTTAAACCGTGAACCAGGCCACGCTATAACCCTCAAAAAGTCCTAGCTGAAGCATGGGTTAGTTCGAAAGCATACTGTTACCAAAGATATCCTGACTCCTTAAGGCTCGCTGTAAAATCTTGAGTTGGCATCACATGTTACAAAATTTGTTTGTTTTACTGAAAAAACGCATTTTCAAAAAAACTTCAAGACAGACATAAGCTTTGCATTTTTAATAGAACATTGTTTGCATATGACCTTTTGTTCGAACAACAGAGAAATTCGCGCGAAGAATATATAATGAACAAAAGCACTTCCAATCAACGGGCAGGGCATGGTCATTGTCCATCATCTGGGGCAGTCCAGTCAAGATTCAGAGAGTCTCTAAAATGCCTAATAGCCTGGGGCAAATCTCCGCCTGAGTCACCTGGGGCATTGGACATGAGTTCCAGCTATGAATCTTGCCTGATCAAACATCTTCTGGTCGCATGGCAACACAACAACAGGGGCACCTCCCTACATCCTGAGAGCATGGACATAGTCGAAAAAATACTACGCATAATCAAAGACCTGCTAGGTTGACACACCTAGGCATAAATAAGGGCTTCCCGGCAAACCAAAAGGGTTCGGGCAAAAATAAGGGATGAAAATAAAAAAATCTGTACACCCGGCAAGTCGAAAACCTAAAAAGGCGGCCTGGGCAAAAATGGGTATCCCGGTGGACTAAAAACCCGAAAGGCACAATATCTCCAGCAAGTCATCAACACTCTCCCCAAGCAGAGTTAGTCTACTGTCATCCTCAAGGAAGTTGGATTATCCCCAGAAGACCTCAATATTCCCCAGCCGAGTATACAAATATTCCTAACAAGCATCCCCGGCAGTTCCCCGGCGGAATACCAGACAACCAGTGGAGCCATTCCCCAGTCCAATCTGAAAGGTTTCCCCAGGAGAGTTCAATCAATCTCCCCAGTAGATTCAGGAAGCTTATCCCCACTAGATTCTGGAAGTTTTCCCCTGCAGAGCACGGACATGTCTCCCAGCATTATTCAAAGGTTATTCCTCACCAGAGCTTATAAGTGGGTTATCCTCAGCTAATTGCCACAGAAAGATCGTCCTCAGCGAAGTTCTTCCTATCCCCAGCGGAGTTCCTCAAATTCCCCAACATAACTTAGCAATGGTATCCCCAGCGAAGTTATCATCAAAACCTCAACGAAGTATCTCGTCCCACAGAGTAATTCCCCGCAGAGTAATCTCTTCGCCAAGTTTATTCCCCAATGGAGTCATCTTCTCCTACCGGTTTATGCTTGCAACCATCATCCCCAGCGGAAATGAAGAACTTCACACTTCAAACATCAGCCCAAGATTCAATTTCCCGGCATTCGTCAAGGATTTATTTTCCTAGACACATTCATAAACGTCACATTGACATACATCATGACATATGCATAGACGCGTCATAACACAAATCTCATTTATCTTTGAGAACATCTTAAAATCATGCAGTTCATGCATCATGACATTGCATACAACTGATGTTTTTCCTTTTCAGGAAAAAGGACAATCCAAAGACGGTTACTATCAACTATCGCAATTCCAGATTCGATACCTGTATCTAGCCAGGGCATATCTACATTAAAGAGATAGTTCATATGTGACCCAGGCATGGCGACGTTCTGATACTCATTCCAGATTTCCTTTCAAAGATAGCTTGGAAATGCTCCAGATATGGATGCTGTTCTTTTTCTTATTCAAGACTCCTTCTAGAGATAGTTCAGATGTGACCCAGGCATGGCGACGTTTTGATACTTATTCCAGATTTCCTTTCAGAGATAGCTTGGAAATGCTCCAGATATGGATGTTGTTCTTTTGCTTATTCAAGACTCCTTCTAGAGATAGTTCAGATGTGACCCAGGCATGGCGACGTTCTGATACTCATTCCAGATTTCCTTTCAGAGATAGCTTGGAAATTCTCTAGATATGGATGCTGTTCTTTTGCTTATTCAAGACTCCTTCTAGAGATAGTTCAGATGTGACCCAGGCATGGCGATGTTCTGATACTTCTTCCAGATTTCCTTTCAGAGATAGCTTGGAAATGCTCCAGATATGGATGCTGTTCTTTTGCTTATTCAAGACTCCTTCTATAGATAGTTCAGATGTAACCCAGGCATGGCGACGTTCTGATACTTCTTCCAGATTGCCTTTCAGAGATAGCTTGGAAATGCTCCAAATATGGATGCTGTTCTCTTGCTTATTCAAGACTCCTTCTAGAGATAGTTCAGATGTGACCCAGGCATGGCGACGTTCTGATACTTATTCTAGATTTCCTTTCAGAGATAGCTTGGAAATGCTCCAGATATGGATGCTGTTCTTTTGCTTATTCAAGACTCCTTCTAGAGATAGTTCAGATGTGACCCAGGCATGGCGACGTTCTGATACTCATTCCAGATTTCCTTTCAGAGATAGCTTGGAAATGCTCCAGATATGGATGTTGTTCTTTTGCTTATTCAAGACTCCTTCTAGAGATAGTTCAGATGTGACCCAGGCATGGCAACGTTCTGATACTTCTTCCAGATTTCCTTTCAGAGATAGCTTGGAAATGCTCTAAATATGGATGTTGTTCTTTTGTTTATTCAAGAGTTTCCTTTCAGATATAGCTGGGAAATGCTCCAGATATGGACGTTATTCTTTTGCTTATTCAGAGTTCTTTTCAAAGAAAACTTAGAGATGCTCCAGCCCGGATGCTATTCTATTGTTTAGTCCAGATTCATTCAAAAGACAGTCCAGATACGATCCAGATTCGGATGACATACTGTCACTCATTCAAACACAGACTAGATATGCTCCAGACACGGAGGCCATTCTATTTCTTATTCGGACGCAGCTATCCATTACAGTTCCAAATGGCATCTATAAGCCCATTCCCGACAAGGTTCTGTCACATCTTCCAGATGGCATCTTTAAGCCCATCCTCCTATCCACCACCTCTCCAAATGGCATCTTTAAGCCCATTCCCGCTATCACACTGCTGATACTCTACTATGTGAGTGCAAATTTCTGGGCACTCTAATGTTCAATCATCTTCCACCTTCGGATCACGAAAGGCACACAAGCCAATCTACATCCTCAGGTCTAAGAAGATTGAACAGGGGCAACTGTTGTACCCCAAAATTTGCCCTCCCATAATCTTCAAAGTCTACTCAAGGGCTATACAGTCAACCACTCTCCTAAGCCAATCAAATTAGGGTTTTGGTTCTTGCAAGGAAGTTGAGATTTTCAAAGGCCCAATCAAGTCCCATATGCTCATACACTTTGTCAAGCATCCACATGTCAAGTTTCAAGGCTCACAAGGTCAAGTTGCACAGTCAAAAACCCTAATTGCTCCACAGTCAACTACAGGGGCAAAATGGTCATTTGATAGTCAAAAGTCAAAAATTTTGGTCAACATATTATTTTGAAGTCACAATCATCATTTGATCAAGTCTTGATCATGATTTCACAAGAATGGCTCAAAAATCATCAAGGTGTCAAAAGTTTCTATTTTTGGACAGTTGAAAAGTCAACTGTAACTTGACCAAGGCATAACTTTTTCATGGTTCATCATAAAAATCCCATCCAATTCTCATCTTGAAGGGGAAGACATTTCCTACAACTCATCTTCACATTCCAAGTCCAAGAAATGCTCTCACAAAAAGTTATTAATTTCAACATTATAGGTCATTTTCAAAAGTCAACAAAATTGCACTTTAAGTCAAAGACCATAACTTGAGATTGGTAAATCAAAATGACATGGGACCAAATACATTGGTTAGAGGACTTCAAGAACTTTCCAAAATGTCCAACAACATGTTCATAGCTTCAAAATTGAGCAAGATATGCATTGGAGAAGTTGGGAAATTTTTGTGAAATGGCCAAAGTCAACTATCCTTGAAATTTCATTTTTGACAAAAGGGGCCCACTTTTTTCCACTTGTTTCAGCTTGGCCATGCCTCCCACGTGTCCCACAATTTATTTCAAGATTAAAAATTAATTTTTCCATTTTTATTTGATTTTATTTGATTTAATTCATTTTAAATCTTTAAAATTCAAATAAAAATCAAGAAAATTAATGGAGGGATATATTTTGTGTTAATTTGCTTTGATATACCATGAAGTACATTCCAAATTCGTGCAAGACCTATTATGGGCATAAAAATTCAAATTTTCACAAATATGGCAAGTGGTTCAATGTTGGTTATGGAGGAAATCAAGAACATTATTGCAAGGCTTCAATGACCATTATTTGGATTGATACACATTACAAAACATATATGCAAGCATTCCATATGCATTACACGGACCTAGAGAGCCCCATACAGCATAAGCCATTTCCAAATTTTGAAGAAAAAAATCACAAACTGAAAACTTAGTTGCAGTACAATTCAAGCTTCCATTTCAATCCAAATACACTCCTTGCATTGCCAGGGACGATTTGCAATCATTAACAAGTCAAAAACCTCAAGGAATCATCCCCACCAACTCATACGGTTTGCATACATTCTCAAATTTACATATCACATTCCATGCGTTTTTAATACATTCTTTTGGTTGATTTGCATTGCTGACATTGTTACAAAGCTTTCCATGTGTTTTAATTTGAGAATGATGCTTTAAATCGAAAATCACCATTGACAATTTCTAGGTTTTTCAAAGCTTCGAATTAGGGGTTTTTATATACTGTAAAATTGAACCTCCAAACAGGCATGGACGAATTCAGCTGGACAAGACGAAACTATTAAGACCCTCGCGCCTTTTTTATATTATCTCCTCTTCTATTAGCTATTTTTCACTATTGCACTTAGTGGGGGTTTAAAACCCCCGCTATCTTGTTCATGTTATTGCAGGAAAACGAAGACGAAGACAGGCGTGGCATCCTATGATTGGAGAGTTCAAATCTTAGCGTGTTTTTTTGCGTCTCAGCATAGTTTTTGTTTTTTCATATATAATATTTGTTGTGTAAATATTTAACAAACGCGCATGAGTGCTTCAGTGGCTGGAGACGTGGCCAAGCATCCTTGGGACCTGGGTTCGATTCCCAGGTCCCCTTATAATTTCCATATTGTTTTTTCAATTGCTTTCCTGTGCAGCATTCCAAGCGCTGGACACCATGAGCCTCACACATCCAACAAGCCAAGTGTCATTGGAGGCAGATCTAAAGGCCCAGAAAGTAAGAGTACCATACTCTGGAGTCAGCGCACGCGTAGGCAACCAAAAAAGTCAATTCAACTGGGCCACAATTCTCAATTCAACACCCTCAAGTTCCAGCCACACCCCCTTGGGTTTTAATCTTCCCTTTTTTATTTTTGCCTTTTTTCATTTTTATTTGCCTTTTTTATTTATTTTATCCATTAACATAATTAACTAATATTTTTTCATAAAAAAAAAATAAAAAAAAAGAAGAACTAACATTATTTTTATTATTATTATTATTTTATTTTTGTAAATAAATCTTAAATAAATTAGTTTTAATTAGGCCATTCTAACTTTTTTAAATAACCAAAATAACTTAGAAATTAGGTTAACTTTTAATTTTGTTTTCTTTTTATTTTATTTCATAAAAGACACAAAAAACACAAAAATATATTTTATTTTAATTAATTAGTTTAATTATTTAATTAATTGCATTTAATTGACAAAAAGACAAAAAAAATCAATTCCTTTTCTTAAAAGGGTCAACACCCTTAGAACATTCTGATTTAATTTTTATTCGCGCACAATTTATTATTATGTAATTACTTCCAAGACATGTAATAGTTAATTAGGTTTACTGTTTTATTTATTTTCCGTACTTATTTACCAAAAACGGGTCTTTGTAATTTTTGGCGATGTATAGACCCGCGCCTTGTAATAGCGTAGGATTTATGTTTCCGCAATTTACTTTCCGCACCCCCTTAACTGCTAAACTTGCATGAAAGAATGTATGTAAATAAAAACAACTCGTAGCTCACTAATAACAAAGACAAACATAACATGAATACAACACACAATGCACACACCACTTCTAGGGTACGCCTCACTCGTTGCCTTCGAAACGTGGTCATCAAGTATAGGACGTCTTAGAGATCACCCTTAGTCCAAAGATCCAGTTGCCTCGAAAAAGTTGCCTCGAAACAGTTGCCTCGAAACGGTTGCCTCGGATTAAAAAGGATCTAGGACATTAGGGTTACTTCTAAGGTGTCCTAACTGTTGCTTCGGTGACCACACTGTCCCTAAAATCGAATTGACCCGAACACCTCCAACGGTGGTGCTACCTACCTCTCAATGGTGGGATGGCACTACCTAAAGGACACTTACACAGCTTAATTACTTAGGGTAGGTAGATGACTCATGGATACTTACTCTTTTCAAAAACAAACAAAATACTTTTCACACCTTACACTTTCAAAAAGCTTTCAAAACAAATCTTTCAAACACTCTTGAGGACTGATACAAGAGTTATTCAGAAATCTTTCAAAGAAACTTTTTCAAACCCACTCACATTTGAAAAGCAAACATTTTGAAAACATAAGAGCAAGTATCTAAGAGCCCATGGATAACCATGGATAGAAAGGGTGCTAACACCTTCCCTTTCTATAAATCTACCTCCCGAACCGAGAAACAATCTCATAAGGAATTTTGCTGTGCTTTTGTCCTTTCTATGTTGGAGAACATAAAAGACGGTGGCGACTCTTGCTTACCGCGACATGCACGATCCAGCTTTAAACAGTCAGTTCTATTTCCATCGGTCACACTCCTTTCTAAATCCTACGTCCTTAGAGATTTCTGATGGAGTCTTGCCTTTGTTTTATCAAGGGTTAAATCTGGGAATTATTGGGTATCTCTAGTCCTTGGTGATATTTATAAAAGTCTAATCGTACAAAAACCTTAATAATCGCGGTCCAGATGGTTGTTAACCATAGATCAATCCTAATTTGTATGATAAAGAAAGAATTAAAAAAATTGTACAATTAAATTGAATAGAGAAGACTAACATATTAAAGAAATTCAGGAATCAAAATCATTTACAGAGTCAAATCAGGGACACCCCCTAACATTGGGGGGTTTATCTACTCATATTGTTCAAATTAATTTCAAAATAAAAATTAAACATTACACATAGATGGTGAAATTTGATCTTCAATCACTTCCACTCATGAAAGGTCTTCGTTCTCCAACTCTGGTGTAGTCTTCAATCTTTAGTCCTCAATTCTTCCTATGGCCAAAAAGTCCCAGTCTCCTTCTCACAAACAGGTTTTAATAGTATTAGGTCATCCCTAATCAATGCAAAAATTTCCAAAGTACCCTTAATTTCCAGTACACCTTGGCCGACACGGGTCGTGTCATACAACATGGGCAACCGTGTCAACCTCTATTTCTCAGTTCTAATCATGTTCTCATCCAGACCTTCTAACACAGGCCGTGTCAGCTGACACGGGCACCCATGTCAGCCTCTGCCTCCTCTCCCAAAGTTGTGCATCATCTCCTGACACGGCCCGTGTCAGGTGACACCGGTGGCCGTGTTAGGCACCCTATAGATTGGTTCGAGACTTCATCTAACACTCTAAATTTGCACATTTTGCACTGATTTTCCTTGTTTTATTCCTCTGAACCTGAATAAAACAAAATACACAACCATTGCATAAAACATATAAAAATGAAATAAAACACTTGACAAAATGAAGAAACTAAAACTAAATTCAACTGTAAATAAATGTGGAAAAACCACTAATCACTAAACTAATAATGATCTAAACTTCTCCAAGATAGATCTATATGGTTGTCTTCCTTCAATCTTGTCTTCTTCCTTTTCTTAATTATATTACATTACATAAAAGAATACTCGTTTTACATACAAGGGAATGAGATGAGAAAAGAAGTTACATCAGGAGACTAAGAGAAAGGCACGTCACGCAGGTCGTATTTTAAAATCTCAAAAACAAAATAAAGGAATCTAAGGCCATAACTGATCACCACTGCACAACAATAATAAACACTTTATTATTATTATTAATTTAAATTATGTTAATTAAATAATTCAATTTAAATTTTGGCGATTGATCACACTATGCAGAGTTAGTCGAGGGTTCCGCTTCCCGGTCAACATCATTTTTCGCAAAACTTTTGTGTTGTTACAACTCTAATATGCATAACTCTCTGACAGCACAACTATTGTTCCCTCATGAACCCTAATGCAAATAATTCCATACCTTCAAACACAACTCAATTGATAATTCAGTATGATCGATCAATATGACATAGCTTCACCATACTAACGTCGGATTCCGAAGCGAATGACCAATGATCGTTCAAAAGAGTAACAATCATTATGTGATTGAGTGGAAGAAATCGAAACATTATATCCAATATACCATCTTTGCACCAAAATTGTTTATATCATATATAAAGTTCATCGATCATATTAGTGTAGTAACTTATGGACGACCGATGTATCGCTGCTTCACCATACTAGTATCAGATTCCGAAGCATAGTCAACATCGATTCGCCCAAATCGTACACACCATGATGCCAAAATTTCATTTACTTGGTTATTATTCAATTCATTTTGTGTTTTAATCCAATTAATACAAATTATACAGAAAATAAATAGCTATCAGATCCATGGTTTTGTAAGTGGCTCTGATACCACTAAAGGAAAATTGCGATCCAAAACAAAGCGGAAAATTAAAATATTCCTTTAGTTATCCTTACGAATGGGCATGGTCAGTGATAGAAATCATTTCCTCTTGTTGTATACCTTTGATGTTGTGATCATGAACGTTGATTAATAGAAACGTCACTACCCAGTCCACGCGAACATATCGCTTTCGGTCACAGTGCTAGCTGCTTACTAACAGAAACTTTGAGTGAGAGAGTGAGACAAAACATGATTACGGTTTCAAGACCGAAATTTCATCACGTGAAATACTTTAGCACAAGGGTTCTATTTGTAAAACCACTTATGTGGGATGCAAGCTAAAAGCCCAATTAAGGCTGCAATCTAAAAGCCAAATTAAGCCTACGAGTATCATACCATATGATATACCACATATCACTTAAGAGATCAGTACCTTACCATATCCCATATTTCACTTAAGTGTATCGTACCTTACGGTGTTCTACAATTCACTTAAGTGCACCATACCTTACGGTGTTCCTTATTTACTTTATCTCTCATCAACTTGTCTTTATGTGTGTGACCCTGTAGGTTTTTGTAACGTTGGCAACAATATTAAATCACACATTTAACATAATAAACAGTGAGCGATATCTAGCAACACATCACTGCTACCCAAGTCACAAAAAGTTCATATAATTTGAAAAAACCTTTTTGTGATAACATTTGTGTGTATAACTATCCTTTTCCCTTTATGTTTATATTTAACACAAGGGATAGACTTTGTCACCCTTGTCTAGTTCAATATTGGGCCTTTAGACATATATCATGTTATGCAGGATGGGAAAATTCTATTTATGTCACTCATGTCCCTCATCATGCTTTGTGAAATACCCATCAACTGTCTTTATGGTCATCCATTTAAGGATAACATTTGATCAGTAATAAAGTACTTAACTCTACATCTAGGGTCCATAGTGGTTTCAAGTCGAAGGATGGTATACACCATTATCACCATGAGAATAACTTATGACACGTTTCATAACATTTTATATAGTATTCTAATTGAGGGTCAATACAATATAAATATTACTCCTAATATTCATACCTATGTCAAGACTTGATAACTCTTTATCAGTGATCCATGAGGTGTGATCATCAGTCTATCTTCATAATAATCTCAATGCTTTAATGTTATCCCACTTCGAATAGGGCTTGACTACGGATACTTTAGGAATATTGTTCTTATGTTTAATGGGATCTCATGATTAAGTCACACTTAACATTTCATTAAATAGATGAACTATTCTAGGGACTTTATTATTTTAGAAAAGTAATCATAATAAAAAAATGCCTTTTATTACTAATAAATAATTCGATACAAGTACCAACAGTATTGACCTCTAGGGCTTACACCAACAAACACCCCCCCCCCCCACACACACACAAAAAAAAGAAGTTTAAAAGCTTCTTCTTATTAAGAAAATATTTATAAAAAAATTTTAGACTCGTGCCAATTGAATCGGGAGCTGTCATAAATTTGACAAAATTTTATACTAGCCAATCGATTGGCACTTATACCCAATCGATTGGATTAGTTCAAAGTTGGTCCTTGAACATTTTTTACAGTGCTTTAAGGAAAAGTAACAATAATATTTCCTAAGTTTCCTTTTTAAATATGCTAAATATTTATATTGAAGCCTTCTGACCGATTGCAGCAAGATGCTAATCAATTCGCACATTAAATTTGACCCAAAAATTTTTAATTTCTTGTGTCCTCCTCTAGCTTATAAATAGAGGTACTTCCCTTCTCAATTTCACATCTTGAATCGTGAGCTTTCTTTCTCACTCTCTCTCTCTCTCTAAAATATTTTTCAAACTTTCTTTCACATGATTTTAGCCATAGCGCTTTAAAAAAGTTCTTTTGTTTGTTGAGGATTTTTTTGTATTATAGAAGCGTGTTATTGTAAATTTACATAGAAATGATTTATCTTGGTTGAGTAATTTTTCCATATGGGAGTGGTTTTTTGGGTTCGAAGCTAAACCCTTTAAAAACTTCGGTTTGGAAATTTAGGTTATGTGATGGGGCATTGTGTAGATCTATGTACTTGAAGGTACAACAAACTGCATTTGATATTTTGATCATGGTGGTTTTGATGATGGCTTTAATGATCGATGGAATCTTGTTGCTAGTTCATGTGCTTAATCATGATGATATTAAACTCTAATGATTTATTTCCCATTGTATTTTATGAGGAAGCTCATGCTAAAGTTATCTCAATCATCATTAGAGAGAAGATTCAAGGTTCTAGTAAAGTGATAATGTCAAAGATATTGTAGCATGGAGCTTCAAAGTTGTAAAAAAAGGAAGTGTGAAAGTTTTCCTTGTTGGTTGCGCACTTACCATAGTACCTGAGTGACTAGAGTATTGTAACAGTGTTAGATAAACTTATAAGTGACTAAGGCAACACTCACACACTCGCCAACTGTTTCTTGGGACCCTCTTATTTTGTTAAAATCACTAGAAAATATTTTAAGCAACTAGCTAGTTGGTTACTTGCTCAAATTATCCTTTATGAGTGAAATACACTTGTGAGGTTTTTATTTTATTGGTGTTCAATTATTTGTCAAGAGTGTGATTCTCTTAAAGTTTTTATCCTATTTGGTTGTTGATTTTATCTTGGTAAAACCTCAATTTAGTTTCTGTGACCAGCCAACTAAAATCTCATTCTTGGTTCGTGAGCTTGACCTATCACAAGCTCCCTTTTGATTTGAGGGATCACCCTGTTAAAATCTCTCAGACTCTTATAAGAAGATTCTTGAGCATAACTTGTTAATGTAAGAACAAGATTTGGATTTTTGTTTAATCTCTAAGTTTTGATGATAAAAAGCATATATTTGATGTAGAACAATTTTAGTTCTAATGGTTTCATTGAGTGTGCAGATACATTGTTAGTATTCGGGATAGTCTTAATCAAGATATCATCATAATCACTTTATCACTCAGAAGAAGAACCTTTGAGTTATGTTTCTAATGTAACATCAGTAGTTCTATGGAATGCTAAATGTTCAAAAAGAAAAGAATCTCAATGTGTGTCCAAGAAGAAAGTTTTTGATAAACTGTTGCTTCAAGATCAAAAATCAATAGGAGACAAGAAACAATCTTCCAACATAGAAGATCATAAGTCAAGACTAATTTATTAGAAGAGTTGTTGCTTACAATTCTAAATACGGAGTCAAGATCCCGAACACATATAGATAAAACTTCTACTCTAAGGCCAGGAGTCAAGATTTGCTCATCACAAGAATTGATGCTCATGTTTCTGAAGTAAAAGTCATGATTCTGAAGACTCAGAGAGTTCATGAAATACGCACCTTCATTAAACATCAGAAGTATTCCATCATAAGAAAGGATATAAGAAAAAAGATCTTCTGGACTCATTTCTAATCAACATCACAAAGTCCATTAGAATACAAGATAAAAGGATGATATCTTCTCAAGAAAATCTACTCAACAAAAGTAATATTCATAAGAAGAAAAATATCATCAGAAGTACCACTGCACTCAACAAAAGAAGTATTAAGACCATTTCTATAGAAACATCAGCAGTTCTAAGGAATGTTGAATGTTCATCAGAAAGGGAATCAAGTATGTTCTCAGGAAAGCATCACTCTCAAATCAGAAAACATATATGCTTCCAAAGAAAGAAAAGAGTTCATGATCAAACATAAAAGTTGTAGATAACAATAAGTTGTTGCTTTCATCTCAATCCAAAAGGTCAGAATTCAAGAGATCGGAAAGAGGAATTCAACACCAAAATCAAATGTATTGATATAAGTTGTTTCTTATAAATCAGACATCACATATGCATCTTAGATAAGATGATTGTCATGAAACAAGGATCAAATTTAAGAAGGAAAGATCATAAAAGCTTTCGCTCAAAGAAGACATTGTTCATCAGAGAAGTTGTTGCTTATATATCTGAAGACAATATTCAACTATCTAAAAGATTCTGACTATACAATAATGAAGCCTCTTCTTGATCACTTTCATCATCATATCAAAATCAATCCAGCAAGAAGAAGAGAAGACAAAGACAAGATCAAGAGATATCTTCCAAGATTACTACTTCAGGTCATAAGTAAATCATCATAACATAAAGTCTTAAGAAAATTAGCCACCAAGTTTACAGTACATTCAATACCTTTAAAATATTCTACTACATGCTTACGTATTATACTATTTTGTCTCCCACGAAGAAATAACACAGTTACCGTAGCTGGAAAGTGAAAGAGATGTTCTAGTACTACCAATGGTCTAATTCTCAAGTCTATATAAAGAGACCTCATCAGTATTTGAAGATTGACGAACTATCAACCATTATCACACTTAAATCAAATTGCTGAAAAACTGTGAAACATCAAGAGAAAAGAAGAATCACTATTCATATACATCTAAAAAGATTCTTCTAGGGAAATATCAGGAACACAATAGTTGCTTCTCATTATTGTGTTAAGTTATTATGGATTAAACAAAAAGAGTTGTTGCTCATTATTTGTATATTAATCTTAATGTTCTCAATACAAAGAGTTGTTACTCATTATTTTTATTAGAGACTTTGTTCTTCATTGTGTGTTAATATGTTTTTTAGAAGAAAACATTGTAATCACAATTGATTGAAATTCTTTTGAGAATTGATTATTACCTCAAGTGACTAGGTTGTTAGTTTGAGACTTGAGAGGGCTAAGGTGTCAGCTTGGACTCTTAGACGGTTGTGATTAGTCACCGGCGGCTAGCCCATGCATCTGTAATCTATTGATATTAGTGAATTAAGTCCTTGTTTAAGGCGAAATATCCTGAGGAGGGTGGACAAGAGTAACCGTGTTGAAGGTTAAGATGGATAAACCAAAGAGTTATTTATAGTCTTTCTTTAGTGATACTCTTTCTAGTTAGTTTGCAAAATATTTTACAAAGTAGAAGATTGGTAGAAAACCAAATTTAAACCCCACTTTATTGTGTTTTTCTCATCCTTCAATTAGCATCAGTGCTCCGACTTTCATTGATTTGAAAATCAAACACTTAAGCGTGTAGAGAGATCCAGTTGAGAAAAACTTTATATGGTTGCGCCTGCAACCAACAACGAAAGAGATAACTACTTTTCTAAGCCTCCTATTTTTTGTGGAGAAATATTTGAATACTTGAAAGATAGACATGAGAGTTCTTTCTAGGTTATGATGCAGATCTATGGGATCTGATTATAGAAGATTATGAGGAACCTATATCTGCGACTGGTATGCCCATTACTAGAAGAAGAATGGGTGAAGATCAGAAATGTAGAAGAAAAAATCATCATAAAGCTAGAAACATTATTCTCGGTGTTATCTCATTTAATGAATAAGTGAAAATCACCAACAGAGAATCAACTAAAGGTATTTTTGACTCATTAAAAATGACACATGAAGGTAATTCTCAAGTAAAGGAAACTAAAGTGTTAGCTTTGATTTAAAAATATGAAGCATTCAAGATAGAATAAGATGAAACTATTGAGACCGTGTTATCAAGGTTTCAAATCTTAGTTGAAGGACTCAAAGTTTAGGAAAAAGGATATACAACATTGGACCATGTTAAGAAGATCGTCAAAAGTCTTCCAAAGTAGTGGAGACGAATGGTAACTGCATTAAAGTTCTCCAATGATCTGAACAACATCAGTATTGAGGAGTTAGTAAGTTCTCTCAGGAGTCAGAAGATTGAGTTAGAATAATATGAACCTCAGAAAAAAGTTAAATCTATTGCTTTAAGATCAAGAACAAAAAAAAAAGTAAATCACAAAAATACAAAGCTCTCAAATCTGAAGAAGAAGAAGAAGAAGAAGACTCTGATGAAGATGCATCAGATGATGATTAAGAATTATCATTAATTACTAGAAGAGTCAAGAAACTCTAGAGAAGACAAAACAACTTCATAAGGTCTAGAAGGGACCGGTCAGACTCATACTCAAGAGACAACAAATAAGTTACATGCTATGAATGTAATGAACCAAGACATTACAAAAAGGATTGTCTAGAGCTTAAGAAAAAAAGTTTTTGAAATTAAAGTTTCAAGAAAGATAGATTTAAAAGTAAAAAAGAAAGGTCTTATGGAAACCTTGGATGATTCTGAAGCATCATATTCTGACTCTAGCAAAGAACATGCAAATGTAGCATTCACGATTATGATGTCAAAAGAAAGTGCATCAAAAACTGAGTGCAACTCAGAAGAGGTATTTTTTGAGATATCTCAAGATAATATTGAATTAATTTTATCTAGATATTTAACTAAGTATCATAACCTTAAATAAAAACTAAACAGTTTTGAAAAGGTTCATGATTTTGAAATTAAGAAATGTGAGAAGTTAAATGAAGAACTTTATGAACAGAAAGATGATCATATTATCTTAGAAAGAGTAAATAACTTTCAAAATAAAAATGCTTAGCACTAAAAAAACTCTTTCAATAACTTCATCATCCTCTGATACTATTTTACAGAAGCATGATAAAGCCTTTCAAGGATTTTTAGAAAACAACCTGGGTAGAAGAAAAATGGCTTCCATGATCTATGGTATTGGCTACAAGGGAAAAAGCGGAATTGGTTATGATCCTTATGAAGACAAGACCTCACCTAATGAAAAACCATTATCTACTTTTTCTTACCTGTATCCACCTGCACAAACACAAATAGCTAGAAATGCAAATAAACCCAAAGTTGCAAAATACTTTGGGAAAACTAATTCTAGAGGACCCAAAAGATTTTGGGTACCAAAATATAAAATAGTGTATGTTATAGATATGTTACGCAATGGAGCAAAGAAATCACTAATGGTATCGAGACTCTGGATGCTCGCGACACGTGACGGGAAGTAACCATATGTTCCAAAGCTAGGAACATAAAGATGTTGGTTATGTAGGGTTTAGAGGAGATTAGAAAGGAAAAATAAAAGTTTCTTAAACTATTGGTAATGGAATTCATCCATCTATTTCTAATGTACTCTATGTTTAAAGTCTAATGCATAACCTTCTATCAATAAGTCAATTAAGTGATAACTATTATGACATTGTTTTTAATCAGAAGTCTTGTAAAGAAGTTGTTGTACCCCAAAATTTTCCCTCTCATTTTATCAACATTTCTCATCACAAGGCTCTTTGGACTCAAGATCAAGCTACGGTTGCTCTGCTTAAGACATCTCCTTGCACTGATGACCTAAATTAGGGTTTGAGTTTTCTCAGGGATTTTTGGACCTCCAATGCTCAAATTGACTTTCATACTTCATGTTGGACTTATAATTTTTTCCATACCAAGTTTCAAGCCTTGAATCAAATTTTTGCCCAGTCAATTGTACAATTGACCTAGAAATCAGCTGTATTGGGGAAAAAGTCAACTGTGGCCAATTTACAGTCAAACCTCATGAATTTTGACCCACATCAAGATTAGGAACTCATATGAACCATTTGATCAAGTTTGGAACACAACTCCATAAGAAATTTGATCAGATCACCAAAAGGGCAAAATGGTCATTTTTAGGGTTTTGACTGTACAAAGGCAATTTCTAATTTTTTACCTAGCCAATGGCAAATTGGGTTCAACCATGGACTCAAGGACTCAATGGCATAATCTTGACCTATTCAACAAGTTCAAAAGATCTCAATTGCATTGGATTGACAAATGAATTTTTCAGTCAACTGATCAAAATTTGACTGTACACTGAAAAGTCAAACTTTGACTTTTTGGTCAAAATCAAGAGCCAAGGGTAATTTTTCATCAAGATGTGTCAAAATATGAAACTTGTTCATCAAGAAACCCAAAATTTCAAATTAGGGTTTGAAATTGAAAATTTTCATAACTTGGAAATTTTCTTATTTTTTCCTAACTTTGCCCAACATTTTCACCATGATGCAAATGGATTCAAACAAAACCTCCAACATGAAAGTTGTAGTCCTCCAAAAAGTATACAACTTTGATTCACAAAGTTTTCTCAAAAGAAGCATGGATATCAAGTTATGATTTTTGGAACAAGGGTCCCTAAAACTTTTAACTTAGTGAAATTTTGCCATAGTTTAGGCAGGATTTTGACCTATCTTCTTCGCCATTTTTCACATAGTTCCACTTGGAATCTCAAGTTTCATTTTAAATATGGATTATAGAGCTTGTTGCAAGCTTTCCAAATTGTCCAAGAACTCCTCAAACACATTTGTGGTTAGAGAGAATCAAAGGCTTGAAGTTTGCAAAAACTCACTTTTCATCCATGGCATATTAATGTTCACTCAAGTTGCATTTTCAAGTCAGCATGCCTTACACTAGTTTACAGGCCTCTAAACCACTTCACACTCCATAATTAAATGAAAATCCATCAATCTAATCTTTTGTTTTGGTATTTGGACATTGTACACAAAATTAAGACCTAAGTAGAAAAAGGCAAATTTCCATTTTTGCTTAAATCATGCTTTATGTCAAAATTGATTTCTTGAGCATTGATCCAAATCTTTTGCAGCTAATCAAATCCACAAGTTGGAGGGGCCAAGGGAAAGAGATGAAAGCATAAGGATAGCCTGTACAGGCCTGTTCCAATCACTTCCACATTCTTACTTCAAAAACAAGAAACTTGTCCAAAACCTTAGAACTTGAACATCAGCCAATACCAACTTATGCAATAGTTTGAACATCTTTCTCACACCCCTTTGAGATAGAAACACGATTGCTTGAGCCTCTAAACACCCCATAGCCATAAATCACATTCCTTTGGCAAAACAGGGCAGGTTCTGCAACTTGAGTTCCATAGGTCATCTGGCTCGTGCGTTTTGCCCCAAGTTGCATCAAACACCTTCCATTTAACTCACCCAAGTTATCCCAAACCTCAAACACCAACTGTAACTCCATTTACAGTGTTTGCCATTTTCATTTTGAGCTTATGCAGGTTGAGTTCTATAGGCTGATTCAAGGACATTCAAGGCAAGCTAGCTATTGGAGAAGGTCAAGTGTAGTTCAAGCAAGCTACCAGACATCTCAAGCCTTGTTGAAAAGCACTACATTTCCCTACATGAATTCAACTGAAACAGGTTTTTGTCCACTTCCTATCTCTCTATTTAGGAACATTTAGCTTTAGGTTTGTGAATAAAAAATGTAGTATTCATTGCCATGAAGTTGTACATATGCTCAATTTTCATTTATATTAAGTGTGCTAAGAGAATTTCATCTATGAACATACTGAAAAAACTAGGTCAGATTTTAGGGCCAGAGAAATTCTCTCTGGTCTTTGAGAGTTAAGACAAGTTGTTTATATGGTTGGAATCGTCTTGAAATGCTCTACAAATTTAATGTTGTGTCTTTTTGCAATAGAGCTCGTATACAGGATCTGGTAGTTTATACAAGGACGCGCGCGTTTTTTCGAAATCTGGAGGTTGAAGATGAAGTTTTGGGCTAGGCTTGGCCTGGCTGCTTTTGACACCCCCCTTTTCCTTTTTACACCCCCTAGCCCAATTTCTTGTATTTTTATATTTTTTCATTTTTTGTTTTCATTTTTGATTTTGTTTATTTATTTCCAAATATAAAAAATACTCAAAAATATTTTCATAATTTTTTCACATTTATTTCTTAAGACTTGAAAAATATACATAATTATACTTTTATTTTTATTTCTTGTATTTATTCACACTGAAAATATTATTATAAATATAATTTATTTTTGTACATATTTTTTTTATATTATACATATTTAATATAATTAATATATATATATACTTTAGAATAAAAATATAAAATATTACATTTTTACTTTTATCATTATTCATACTAAAAAAAAATACTTTTTTTAAGTATATTTTATTTTTGTACATATTAATATATTTTATTGTATATAAATAATATAATGTATTTATTTTCTTAAAGAAATTAGGGTTTTACCCTTAAACAAATAAAATTAATCTTTTTATTTATTTCTTTATTTTTTACATTAAATACTTTTACATGCATAAATAAACAAAACCTTTTTTGCATAATTCATATTAATTGATATATTTATTTATTTATTTTATTTAAATATTGTCCATTTATTATTTATGCAATTAAATTCAATTTGGATGTAATAGTAAACTAGGGTTTATATTTCTTGTCAAATACACCCCCATTCAAAGATTGTACCCCCATCCCCATAATCATGTTGTAATAGCTTAGACTTTTAAATTCTCGCACTTTACGCTTTCAATTATGCCATGATTAGAGAATTAGGGTTTGTATGCAAAAATCCCAATCAACAAATAGCTTGACCTAATCAAAGACAAAATGCATGAAAATCAAGCACAATGCACACTTGCACCCCTAGGGTTACAATCCACTTATTGCCTTCAAAAATGGGTCATGTTATGCATGTTGGGTACTTTGGCAAAACAAAAATAAAACAAAAGATCATAGTCCCTCGATGACGCTATCTTGGTTGCCTAAACAAAAATGATCAAGTCCCTCAAAAAATTTCCAAAGATACTTGACACCATTGCTATCATGGTCTATACGATGACCCGCGCCTGTCGCGTTTAACATCCTAACACAAGGTTGTTCACCAAATGCAATGGTGAAATAACATTGTCAAAAGGGTTAAAAACATAAGAAAGATCTTTGAGTAAAAATAGGGTAGATAACTCTTAGTTACTTGATCAAAGCTTGCAAAAAACATCCTTGCTATTTTCAAACACACTTCACAACACAATTTCAAAACATTTCCCAAATCAAACTTTCAAAAATTGAAATATTTTCGAAAGACAAAAACACCTTTGTATACATTCAAATAAGAATCATTACAAAGGTTGCCACAAAGATGGCCTCTTTTCAAAACATCTTTCAAAACCACACACAAAGTACCATTTCAAACAATTGAAAAGCAAAAGTATGTGATCTAAACAAGTAACTAAGAGCCCATGGATAACCATGGATGAAAAGGGTGCTTGCACCTTCCCTTTTCATAATCTACTCCGCGAACCCAAGAAAACATCTCAAAGGTCTTTCCTGTGCTTTTTGACCTTTCCTTAGGATAAAATAAAAAGTCGGTGGCGACTCTTACTAAACCGAAACATTTTCAAACACAAACGCAAAACCTCAAGTCAGTTCTCCCACCGTATCACAGCAGTTAATCAGAAAGATGGCTATGTTCTCTTCACAGGAAAGAGGGAAAATAACATTTACAAAATAAAACTATCTAATCTTAAAAACAAAAATGTTAAAAGCTTAATGTCAGTTAACGATGAGCAGTGGGTATGGCATAGACGCTTGGTTCAAATAAGCTTAAGAAGGATATCCCAGCTAAGTAAACTTGAGTTAGTTAAAGGCCTACCTAAGTTGAAGTTTACTTCAGATGCTCTTTGTGAAGCATGTCAGCAAGCCAAGTTTTCTAAAACTTTTTTGCAAAACAAAAAATGTTGTTTCTACCTCCAGACCTTTAGAGCTTCTACATATTGACTTGTTTGGTCCTGTTAAGATATCATCAGTCAATGGTAATAACTATGGACTTGTCATCATAAATGATTATAGTCGTTGGACATGGGTAAAATTTCTAAGGAACAAGGATGAGTTTTATTATGTGTTCACTAGTTTATGTTCACAAGAGTAAAATGAATTTAATTCTAAAATTGTTAGAGTTAGAAGTGATCATGGAGGAGAATTCAAAAACAAAAATTTTGAAAAACTATTTGACTCAAATGACATATCCCATGATTTCTCATGTCCTAGGACTCTACAAAATATGGAGTTGTAGAAAGGAAGAATAGGACTTTACAGGAAATGGCCAGAACCATGATCAATGAAAAAAAATTTGCTAAGCACTTCTGGGCAGAAGATTTAAATACATCATGTTACATTCAGAATAGAATCTTGATTAGACTTATTCTGGAAAATACTCCATATGAGTTGTGTAAAGAAAGAAAACCAAACATCTCTTACTTTCACCCGTTTGGGTGCACCTGCTTTATTTTAAACACTAAAGAGAATATGAACAAGTTTGACTCCAAAGCACAAAAATGTATTATGTTGGGATACTCAGAACACTCTAAAGGCTACAGAGTATAAAATACGGAAACACGGATTATGGAAGAATCAATTCATGTTATATTTGATGATAAGCTTGACTCAGAAAAGTCAAAGTTGTTTGAAAGTTTTGTAGATCTAGAAATAATCCTCTAAGATTTTGTTGAAAATGCAAAAAGCTCTAAAGATGTAAGAAAAAAGAATAAAGGTGATGAAATATCAGAAACACAAGCACCAGAAATCACACCTATTCAGAAAAAGAAAAAGAAGATATTAACAATATCTGAAGAATTGATAATGGGAGATAAGACTGAGCTTGTTAGAATAAGACCTATATTTAAGAAGACTGGGGAATCACTTCTAGGATTGGCGTCTTTAGTAGAACCAACATTTTGCGATGAAGCACTTTAGGAAAATGAATGGATCTTGGTAATACAAGAAGAATTGGATCAATTCTCCAAAATTGATGTATGGGACTTGGTACCAAAGCATGAAGGAACTCATGTGATTGGAACCCAGTGGATATTCAAAAACAAGCTAAATGAAAAGGGAGAAGTCGTCAGAAACAAGGCTCGACTGGTTGCACAAAGTTACAGTGAACAAGAAATTATTGACTATAATGAAACATTTTCCCCAGTCGCCAGGTTAGAATCTATTAATCTTTTAATTTCTTTTGTTGTTCATAACAATATAATTTTATATCAAATGGATGTCAAAAGTGTGTTTCTTACTAGATATATTTTAGAAGAAGTATATGTATGCTAACCCCTGGTTTTGAGAACACTGAAATACAAAAAACATGTTTTTAAAATTAAAAAATCCTTGTACGTTCTTAAGCAGGCTCCTAGAGCTTTATGAAAGACTTAGCTCTTTTCTGGTGGATTATGTGATGTAGACTATGCTGGTGACAAGATAGAATGTAAAAGAACTTCTGGAAATTGTTAGTTTCTGGGTAATAACCTCATGTCTTGGTCCAGTAAAAGGAAGTTAATGATTGCCCTATCCATAGCAGAAGCAGAATATATTTCTGAATCACTTTGCAGCAATGAGATGCTCTGGATGAATAATCAACTGGAAGCTTTTTAGATCTATGAGAATGTCATTCCTATCTGTTGTGTGAGTGCAACTTCACTATTAGATGTTTTGTATGATGTCAAAACTCGGATAGATAGCATTTTATTATGGTGGATGGTATCCTTAAAACAACTTTAAAATTGGTCCTAATCATGGAAAATCAGTTTTTGCAAAAATCAGCACTTATGTGCCGACCTGAAATTTGTATGTGTCGACACATAAATTCATCATTTCTGCATTTTATTAAAAGCTTCAGTATGTGTTAACACATATGATTTATGCGCCGATAAATATGATCTACTCTCCGACACATATGATTTATGTGTCAGCACATGTACTGCATTATTAAAGCTTTTAGCCATTGTTTTACATGTGTCGACACATAAACTTTCTTGGTCGACACATACTGCTTTGTGGGTCATTTTTTCATTTTTCTTTCATTCTGAAACTATGCTCTTTTACCTAAAAAGAGTTCAACTATAAATATATCATTTATGCATCATTCCAAGGTGGTGAAACCATAAAAAATAGCATATTTCTCTCATCATCTTAAACCTCCAATCTATGTATACAAATTGAATTACATTATAGCAATGTTCCATTGGGGTTCCATCTGTACGAGGATTGTTAGTGTCCAATTGTGTACTGGGTTTAGTTTTGTAGGAGTTTTCATCCAAGAAAAAACACCGGGTTTGTCCTCCAAGATCATTGGATGATTTGGGGGTTTTCGTGCAAGATCGTTCGAAAAGGAATCGTCCATGTGAATCACCTTGGAGTGTTTGAAATCTTTGCAAGGAACTTTGAAGTGTTTGAAATATTTTCAAGGAAGTAGCAAGTATTGGAAGATAGAATTGAAGATCTTGTATTGTTAGAGATTAATCAGATTTACTCGAGTGAAATTCCTTCGAGTGTTAGAAATCTTCGCAAGGATCCTTGGAGTGTTTGAAATCTTTGCAAGAAATAGATTGCATCTATCAGTCTTGGTTAAAGATCAAAATAATATAAGGGTTTGAATCAACATCAAACGGTTATGGTTTGTAGTATTGCTCTTGAACACTTCTCTTATAATCATACTTTTGCAAAGTAAGAGCGCAGACGTACCCACATGAGAGGACTAAAGTGGGGAACTGTGTAGAAAAATCTTTGTGTCTCTTTTCTTTTATTTCTTTTACTTTCTTTAATATCCTTCAATAAATTTGTGAAATAGCATTGCGTTATCAATTGAATTGTAAGTAATTTTCCGAACTATTTTTTGATTTACATCAAGTGTTGATATTGCTTATAACCACTTTTGATTATAAGTGTTTTTGTGCATCAACACAACTTAATGGGAAATTATAAAAATTCACTTGCACACCAAGTGTTTGACAAATTATTTAGCTTGTTCAAATCAAAGGAAAATTGCAATGTTCAGTCACTTACTCTCATTTACTCTTTATGTGCAATTTGTTGAATGTGTTGTTTGATTGATCAATTTGTATAGAAGTTTTCTTTGATTGTTAAATTTCAAATTGATTTGTTGATTAGCTTATAATCACTTTGATTGTAAGTGCATTTTCATATCAACTAAGCTCAAAGAAAAATTTTAAAAATTGATTGTGTGCGACATTTTCGATAAAGTGTCGAGTTATGTTTTTAATATGATTTATTTGGAAATATGAAACTGTTGTGTTTGATATTAAACTTTTAATTGAGATATTATTAAGTTGATTGATTTTCTCATTATGTTAATTCCATATGGCTCATGCATATTCGAGTTTCCAATAACTAGGTTCATTTAGACTACTATATTGATCTAGGCCAAAAATCTTCCACTCAACATTGTTTTCAAAATAAGTTTTAAATAATCATTTTGAAAGGTAATTTTATTTTTGGATCTATTCACCCTCATCTAGATTTAGTGTCGTAGTCTAACATATGGTATCAGAGATCTGGTTTATTCTGTGCTTCGAAACTCTTAGTAGAAAATGGCATAAGAACCTAAAGGGATTTCAAAACAACCCCTAATTTTTTTTAAGATAACTATAGTTATTGGAAATTTTGTATGCACATTGATGTTAATTCATATGAAAAGGATATGTATGATACTATTACTCAAAATAATGCTAATGGTGTTCTCACATATAAGCCTGAATCACTATGGAATAATGATGATAAGAAAAATACATTTAATCTCATTAATCGCTTGAATGCACTTGGTAATCTTATTTCCAATGAAATTGCTACTGACAAAGTTGTGAGATGTCTTACTAGGATTTGGCAACCTAAAGTCACCATGATGAAGGAAGCTAATGATGTTACAACACTTGATCTCACTACATTATTTGGTAAGTTTGAACAACATGAGCAAGAACTTACATGCTTAGACAAGCATAAGAAAAATCTTGAGAATAAGAAGAAAAAGAAGAAAGACACGGATAAGGAGAAAAGAACAAAGTCTAAAGCTCTTATAGCATCAAGTTTAAGGTCCTATAAATTTGAGTATTGAAATAACCGGCTGAACCATCATCCGATATAAAAATCAATGAAGTCGACACTGAACTTCTTTTATCCTTCCGAAAGGGAAAGGTAAACATCGAGAAAACCTGAAGAGGGTGAAATCACGGTCTTGTGACCGAGATCGGGTAAGGGAATCTGTTATGCGAGGGGAAGGTATTAGCACCCCACACACCCGTAGTACTCTATGGTATCAACTATTGTTGTTCTCATCTAAGGGTATGTAAAATATATATCTAGGCTATACAGGGAATGCATGCAAAAGAAAGGAGAAAAGAATGTAGGGAAAATAAAAGTTATCCTCGTTCGGACCCTACCCTAATGCTTACGTATCCCTTTTAATGAATCAGAGCAGTCGTAGTTTGGCTCATATATTTTGGTTGGTTTATGTTTTTTAATTAAGAAGACAAAAGCAATAGTCAAGATGGCAAAACATCAGATAAAATGACAAAACATCAACAATGATGATAAAACAACAAAAAAGGGATGACAAGACATCACATGGTAACACAAACTTAGATAACATGATGACACGTCAGCATGATAGCAAAATATCAGGCAACATGATGAAACATTACACCTAACAATGATATCAAAAATCAAAGTAGGATAACAAACATATGCGATGGTGAAACATCGACAACAAACATATACGATGGCGGAACATCGGCAAAAAGATAGCAAGATAGCATGGAAAAGGTGACGATACATCAACAATCCAGATGATAAAACTTCACACCTAACAATGATATTGAGAATCAAGGTAGGTAACAAACATACACGATGGCGAAACATCGACAACAAATATATGCGATGGCGAAACATCGGATAAAAGATGGAAATATAACATGGAAAATATGGCGAGACATCACAATTCAGATGATAAAACATCACACCTAACAATGATATTGAGAACCAAGGTAGGATAAAAAATACATGCGATGGCGAAACATCGGCAACAAACATATGCGATGGCGAAACATTGGATAAAAGATAACAAAATGTCATGGCAAAAGATGGCGAAACATCAACAATTCGGATGATAAAACATCACACCTAAAAATGATATTGAGAATCAAAGTAGGATAACAAACATGCACGATGGAGAAACATCAGCGAAAAGATAACAAAATATCATAGCAAGGATGGCTAAACATCAATTTGAAAAAAGTTTAAAACAAAGCCAAAATACGCACAAACATTAAGATTGGTTTGTATTTTTTAATTTGAAAAAGGATTTCAGTTTATTAGAGATGTTTTATGTTTTTCTAAGAAGAAAATTTAGTTTTAAGATAAAATATGCAAAGAAAGAAAAAAAAACTAAGGGAGACTAGCCTAATACTACTCCTAATGTTATCATACAATGGTTGACCCTAAGATTGAGGATGAAAGTGGAAATTTCTACCCTATGTTAGCATGCATGGATATTTATCCTAATGTCTAGCTCCAAAGCTACTCTAACCGAGAAATCCTAAGGGTGCATGGTAAAAATGTAATAGACCATGTGACAAAAACAATTAAACAGATGGCAAAACATTTGGACAAACAAAAGCTCGAGCATCACTCAAATATCAAACACCTACAAGGAGCAAGCCTAGCAGTAGAAAGGGAGATCCCGCCATAGACAAGCAACTAAGCATCAGACCAAGGGTCAAGCCATAGCCAATGGGGGTGAATCACCCGAGTCAATCAAGATATATGATTATAGGAATACAAAATGGACCTTAACCATGGTATCAATTACCAGGGCAAGAAAGATCGGGGAAAAGACATAGTGCATGCGTACACTAAGCATCAATGTTAGTCAATACGAGCTAAAGAAAGTGCACGGATCTGATTGCGGGAACCCTTTTCACTCGCATTTAAAGGACTTAAATTCATTCAGATCTTGGGCACATGTTCAGAGCATCTACTTGTAGAAAGTGAGCATAGGAACGACATAGACTAGAATGTGCGGGGGTTGATTACAAACCCTTTCCGCTCCCCTCCTTTTATGGACTTATCACCTGTAATATATTACGGGGAAAAATATAAACACACGTGTATAATACCTACTCCGAAGGTAGGATTTTAAACAATCATAATTAGCACACCGATAGAATTTCCTTAAACATGTCTTTAAATAAACCAGAGGAACTCCTGACATATATCAGCAACGGAGGTCCCATCATGTAATAGAATGTAAATAAAGGGCAGAAACAGTTGAATATAAATAGTGCAATACCAAATGGATAACTATCCGTAAGAACTGAGCATGAAAAAGAAACCCAGAGAACTTCAAGCAAGCTAGCATCAACAAACAAATCAAGTCAGAAATCACGCCATCAAATATAAGTTTTGTGGCTTCAATTATTAACATGTCCCGCAGGTGATGTATAGCAGTCACAATCACACACACACACACACACACACACACACACACACACACACACACACACACACACACACACACACACACACACACATATATATATATATATATATATATATATATATATATATATATATATATATATATATATATATATATATATATATATATATATATATCCTGCAAGAGAATATCAAATATACAAAGCACACGAGTGGTGCAAGCATAACCAATTGTGTTCCACAAATAAAGTGGAACACTACAACATCAAGTCAAAAATGGAAAACTTTTCTCAGAGTACCTCGCTCATTCATCAGACAAATTAGTGATTATAAGGAGAAATGATGAATCTATAAGGCGTGTATGATGATATAACATGACAATGGAAAAAAATGATGGCAAACATCAAAGTAGTGAATGCAAGATCCTTCAAGAAAATTCAAATAACAACTAGGTCAAAACTAAAGAACTGTTGCTCCTTTCTTGTCAGCATGTTAAATTCACAAGTAAATATCAATCAAGGATAGAAGGAGAAAGATAAGAATACAAACAAAGACCTTAGAAGCCAGTATCAAACAATACACCTCCATACTCATTCATTCCACTATTGTTCACAAGAATAATAAAAGAAAGATGTCACAAAATGTATCACAAAGCTCGGATCACAAGTTAGTAATGAAAGTAATTCAAACAAAGACAAGGTTAGAAGACTCAAACCATTCAAAGACTTGAAATCAAGCTTCTAACATGCTATGGGGATATGATCAATAGTTTAGAATGTTGATTCTAAAGCATGTTGCACAAGGGCATTCAATGTATCTCAAAGATTCAAAAGAAAAGAAAAGATTGAACATCAAATTCACAATAGGATGAAATGGTTCAATCATTGGAGGTCAAGGGATCTTAAGTATTTATGAGACTATCCTTGATGTATCATTCCCCAACATGCTATAATTGGTCATTTTATGACCTCAAACTCAAGACAAAAATTAAAAACTCAAAGCAAAATTCACAAAAGAACATCACTTAAGAGATATGGATCAAAAAGTGCTCATCAACCAATTATGAGAAGTCAAGTGGATTGACTTGAATTGGTGTGAAAAAACCAAAGAAATATGATCATTAAGTGGCAAATTACAGGCCTCACACAAGTTCATTGGCCATCAAACAAATTGCAAAAAAGAATGTAACATCAATTGGTCATTTTCACTTCAAAAATTGATCAAAAATATAAAAGTACTTCAATAATTCAAACCAAAATTTCCATAACATCATTGAGATATGTATAGGTAAGAAAACGAGTTTGAAGTTCATGGATAGTAGAGGAGAGGGTCAAATGAAGCTCAAACACCAAAACTAGTTGGCAAAACTACAAAACTAGACACGCTTTCAAAGTAAATCAATGAAAAATACCAAACCTTTTTAAATAATAAAAGAAAAATATTTTTAAAATCCTCAATCCATCTATAAACTTCAAACAAGAGCTAAATTCAATTGAAACTCAGGGCAAGTTGGTTTTGAAATTGAAACTTGCCATGTAAGCCACAAAACCCTAATTGTTTGAATTTTAATCTTAAATATCAATTAGATAAGATAAAAACTCAAACAATTCGAACCAAGATCATACAAATCCCAAGGGAACCCTTAATATCAGAAGACATATTTTTCCGCATTTTTAGAATTAAAGAAAAGTCAAAATAAAATCAAAATTCAAACCATTAATCAATTAAACAAATATTCACATCTCCAAATAAAATTCTAATCAAAAGTCAGAAAAATATACAACCAAAATTATATTCAAATATTAGTATTAAAAACAAGCATCCTTAATTTTTTGTGGAATTTTCTACATTTTAAAAATATGGTTAAAATAATTAAAAAGGCATAAGAAGCAATTAAATCTTATTAATTAATCAATCAACTAGAAAAAGGGAAATTCTAAAATAAAATTTATAAACCTAAAATAATTTAATCAAAGTGTCTAAAACATTTTTTATATAATTTTTGCAAAAAGGAAAAGTCAAAAAACAAAAATTAACAAATTGTTATCCAAAAAATCAATTAAACAAAATCAATTAATGCATGAATTTTTTTCCCCAATAAAATTAATTTTAAAAATTCCAGAAAAATTATGACAAACTTTAGGAATTAATATTACCATGTGGTATTTTTTTTAGAATTTTCAAAGTTGTGTTGATCATAAAATAAAATCAGAAGAAACCAATTAAAATGAAGTATTATAAAATGCATTAAGATTCAAATAAACCAATCAGAGCGTTTCCAAAATATTCTAAAAAAATACACAAGGTCAGAAATATTATTTTGGAATTTCAAGAATTTTTTACTAATTTTTCAGCAAGAAATAAAATCAAGAAATCAATGATATAAAACAAAATTCAAATACCTCCAAAAAAAAACAACCAACCAGAGGAGGCCACACCATCATCTTCTTCCTTAAGACAAATCCCTAAACGCGTGTTTTCACAGTTCAAGACCTCATGTTCTGCTTGCGATTTCTATTTCGTTTCCCCATTAAAATTAATGATTCGAAGCTCAAAATAAAGTCAGATCCATCCTCTATATCATGCTACTCATCGATTTCCAAATGATCAACTATGGAGTGAGAAATCAAGGCATGAAAAACTCAAAAAACAACATAGTACAAATTTTCAGAGATTCTTCAAATTCGATATAACTTGAAATTAAGCAAACTCATGCTTTGAACTCATGATATCAACATACATTAACATGATTGTGAGCTTATAATCAGCCAAAACAAGCTACAATAGAGAGAAATAAGATCTGAGCATTACCTCAAGAATTGGAAAATAAATCAAATTATTCCTCTGTCTACGGATGAAAATCTTAGGATCTTGCTTGTTTCACTTCAATCAAGCATAAATGAGGAAAAAGGTGCTTCTGGATCTAGAGAAATGAGAAAGCTCGAGCATAAATTTTTTTGAGAGAGACAAAGCAACTTCAGATGTTTTTTGAGAAACAACGCCCTTAGATAGAGAAAGATTGATTCCTTGAGTTTATATAGATCACATGGAGTAAGGGTAATGAGGTTATAAGACTTGAAGACCATTAGAGGGACAAATCACATATTTCTTAGCAAAATAGAAGTGTGTGATGGAAGTCTGTGTTTTAATTGATACTGCAGGGGCTTGGTGTGCGTTTTAGGGTGAGCAAATACACATAATCAAGGATATAACTAGTGAAGATGATGAGTTGGACCCAATCTGCACATGGTATAGAAATTTTTTGAAAGGAAACTTTCTATTCTTGGCAAATCAAAGCAGGCACAAAATGCATACTACCACGTGATATGCTGGGCTTAATTTGGAAAGAAAAGAGTGCAAGTAATCGAGTATGGAAATGTACAAATGACCTATTGAGAGGTAAAAACCAATTATGCACCAGAACTAGATCTTACAAACTTACTGACCAGATTTCTTGTGACTCAAACTTCTCAAAATTGGCTCGTGCGAAATTAATGCTATAGGGGCCTTTGGAAAGCTTGCAACATGTAGATAACAATGGTGTTTTACATTTCTTCATTTGGAGCTTGGATGATGGATATATGAAGGTTTAAATTTAGAAAAAAGAAAAGAACTTGTAGGCCTGGGCGCGCGTGAGCATGGGCATGCATGGTGTGCATGCAGTCAGCCTTGAGGTACCAACTTTGAGGTGTTATAACTCACTCAAACTTTGGCCAAATTTGATGATTCAAAGTTCAATGAAAAGCTCTTATGGAAGACAACAAAATGTTATTTTTGATTTTTCAAATTGAGGCTTGAGTCATAAGAAATTTATTCCACAAAATGGCATCCCAAGTGTTTGATGAAATTACGTACGTCACTTGCCCACGAGAAGTCATCTTGACACTTAGAATTGTTTTTCAATTTTCAAGTAACTTTTTGAACAAGTTAAACTCAAATTAAACCTTTCTCATGATTCTAAGGTTAATTTGGGAATGGAATATGAAAATATAATGCTTAAATTGAGAGTTAACCAAAAGTCCACTTGGCCAACTCCTGATTTTGTTGACTTTTAGTCAAAATTACAATTTTCCCCTTTTGATCAATTGAGCCACTTTCAATCCAAATTAAACCTTAATTTTTCAATTATAGATGCTTAATATCATATGGTGAAGCATGGAAACAAAATTGGGTGAGAAATTCAGAGAAGTCTTGATTAAATCCAAAACCCTAGTTTTGCACTCTGTATTAGGAGATAATTGATCAAGCTTTAAAACCCTAATTCCACTGAGAATCATGAGAGACTCCCTAAACAAAATTTATTACAATGATGATACGATAATGATGCTTCAATACTTGTCTTATCCAGACCCCAATTACTCCAATTTGGACAAAACCCTAATTTTGACTGATGAATCAAAAGGATGTGATTCTCCTTATGAACAACACAATACTCAATCTTCTATGGATCCAATGAAGTGGATAAGATATATTGAGAAATGTGAAACCTTTGGGCTTGAAATATCCAGAGGTTTAGAAAATAAGGCTCTACTTGAGCAAATTGTCAATATAATCAACTTCCAGAGCTTGTGGAAGACTTTGATAACCAAAATGCTTTGATCCCATCACAATGTATGAATGCAATGAAATATGATGTTTATGATGAAACATATGCCTAAATCAAGAGGGTAAATTTTGGGGTGCAACAGCTTCCCCTATTCAATCATATTTAACCGGATAAGTGAGAGAAGTGACAACTTTCGAGCGTTCAGAGTTGAAGATGATTGAATACAAAAGAACCCAAAAATTTACACTCTTAAAAAAATGAAGCATAACCCCCCAAAGATAAAAGAATGCCAGCATACGCGGAATTAAGAAGATACCAAACGAAATTAGATTTAGCAAACAGAGGGTTTAAGGAAATTTGGACCTCCCAAGACTTGCGTCAAAATGAAGTTGTAACACAAATTTTAACAAAATTGAAACAAAACTAAACATAGAAGAGTAGACGAAACTAAACTTCAGAATAAATGTGTCAGGATAAAACCCGACCGCAAAAGGGGTGAGGTAAGACTCAAACCAAAGAGAATAGGAAAAACTAAACTCTGGAAAAGTACGCAGGGCAAGGTGGCTAGAGTGCGTTATTCTAGGAGCACCCGCTAATCTAAAACTAAGTTATACAGTGAAGAGGTAGAAATGTTTAAGACTAGGACATTGGATTGACTAGACTTATATAGATCAAAATAAAAATAGCCACCGCGCTTTATTGTTTCCAAACGAATGGGAAAAGAGAGAGTAACCAAAAAATAGGGGGAAAGATTCAAGGTAAGGGGGGTTGGTTATCCAAAGGGAAGGTATTAGTACCCTAAACATCTATGATACTCCGCAGGAACCTCTTTGTAAAATCTGTATATTTTGGCTATAAAATGTTGTATGTAAAATAGATGGTGGAGGTGAGAAAAGAAATATATATTTTATGATGTAGTTCCTCTTTTTAAAAAATAATACTAAAACACAATTGTGTTGGTTGATTTTATGAGATAAGAGATCATCGTCATTGTCCGTGTGGAAAACATACTTACTACCCATAATTATGAGAAAGGAGAATTCGTATCTTCTCAAAGTGGAGGATATGGCTTGGGTCTTAAAATCAACAATGCCTCACTCAACACCCAAGTGGAAAATATCGCACTTCACTACATATTATAGAAGTATAGTTGTTTGCATCATTACAAGGATTGACAAGAGTCTAATCTTTTTAGAAAAGTTTTAAAGTGGAAAGCCAAAGTTGCAAAAGGGTTTGAAATGAGATTGATTGACTTTTAGTCTTCTCACAAAAATGTCAAGGTATTATTAAATTGATTAGAGTTTATTCAAGAAAATGTTTTGAAAATGCTTGGACCTAAGTCCAAGTTTATTATGAAAGTGGCTCATGTTTAGAAACAATAAGAGTTTTCAAAAGGAGGAAGAATATTTTTGAAATTAAAGAAGATGGGAGGAGAAGAAGAGACTATCCTAAAGTATAAGGTAAAAGCTATGGATAAGAACCATCTAACCAACAAGAAGCCAAAACTTGACATTATGAGTCAATATAAAATTCCCATTCTTTGGATTAAAACCAAGCAAGCAAAGATACTAGACCTCTTAAGGAAACCAAACTCAAGTGTATTAAGTCTTCACAAAATTTGGGCAGATTGACGGATGTATATAGGTGAATTCCATATTACAAACAAAGTATGTAATCACAATAGCCTGCACACAAAACAAACAAACAACCCAATGTCTTGAGGTAAACCTCCAGAACTCCAGACAAAATATCAATTAAGTTCACAAGGTCTCCAACATAGGCCAAGGTTTCTAATCCTAAGTCCAAGAAGTCCAATGCTCCATAATGCCAAGGATAGTAACCAAATAGTCCAAGTATCATTAAAGCTTTTTATGGTTTATGTTGATTATTAGGTGTCTTAAAAAAGAAAAGCTCAAGTGAGAAAAATGAAAATAACAAGAAAGTAAATGCTCAAGTGAGAAAAGATGAAAAATAGCATGAAATGTAAATGCTAAAGTAAATGGTGCATAAAGTAAACAACATAAAATAAAAGAATAAAATAAAATCAATTGTCAATAATTAGTTGTTAGTTAGATGACCATCTTGAAACTTGCATTTGGAACTCATTAGAGGATTGGTAGAACCAAAGCCTCCACACAACAAGTTGCATTTGCTTTTTGTCAAGTTTATCATCCATTTTGGAATCCTCAAAAGTAACATTTAATGATCAACAATGTTTAAGTGATCCGCGTTGACCAAAAGTGATGTAGATCCATTAGAGGATTGGTAGAACCAAAGCCTCCACACAATGAATCTCAAGGTTATTGGATCAAAGAGATCAAATTAACATACTTGGGCTTGCAAACATAGGTTTGCGCCATGAATGATCATTTATTCGAATCGGGACAAAATTGAGTGCTATGTTAAGCAATTGTAAGTGGACTTATATAGAAGTCGCACCTATTTTGAGGTCGGTCAATAGCAATCTATGCACCATTTGTATTGAGGCATGATATAGAGATCATGTCCAATAACACTTAGTGCAATAATAAAGGGATGAGATGAATAAGGGTGGGAAAGATTATAAACCACATTTGAATTAAAATTTAATCAAACTATTACTAAAATCATTCATCCATTTTTATGGAGTTAGACTCAACACCATGGATCCAATGATGTTAACAAAGTTCATAATCAAAAATTCAACCCAAGATCACCCAAAAAATAATCACAAAATAATATTACATTTAATATCTACATTAAAAAGGGTTTTAAAATGTTTTAAAATAGAAATAAGAGAGAAAAATATCAACTATGTTCAAATTAATCAAGAAATATTAAGTAAATTCATAGAAAAATCAGAAATGAACTCAAATATTTTTATAAAAATTTTGGTAATTTTTTTAAAGTCAGAAACTATTTTTAACATTAAAAGAAATGATTAAAATAAACAAAAAAATGATAAAAAATGACAAATCAAAAATAAAAATTAATAAGGTCACCAATATTTGTCACAATATCATTGGATCATTCCATATTTTTTTTAGAATTTAAAAATGCATAAAAGTATTTTTAAACATTTAAAACAATTCAAATAAAGTGAAAATTTATAAAAAATATCAAAACACAAAATAGAATTGTAAAAAAATAAAAATAAAAAAGATAAAAATAAAAAATATTTTTCATAATTTTTTCAGATTTTTTGGACTAAAATGAATTTTCTATGTTTTTTGAAGTTTAAAACAATTAAATATTAAAATCAGAAAATAAAATAAAAACCAAAAAGATGTTTACCAATGGATGAGAGTAAAAATGCGTTAGTAATAAAATCCAAGAGATCTGGTGCTTTGTGCATATGATGGTCATTACTAAATAAAACACTGAATCAAATATAAATCAGAGTTTTAAAACATACAAATGGCACGCCATCATTGGTTGGAAGATGACACGTTGGTCATCTTCAACCTCCACCCAACGTGAAATACAGGTTTCTCAAACTGTAAAATCAGAAGTTCAGACCTATGGCATTCGCTTCGTCTCATCAAGACGAAGACAACCACACCTTCGCGAAAAATATATATAAATTGTAGCTCTAGCAATTTGGAAGGAAAGTTTTGAAAATGAATTTGAAAATTCATGGCCAAAACGTGTGTCCAGTTAAAAGAATGTGTTGTGACTAGAACCATGGCAATGAGAGCTTCACAATGATATAAAAGTTTGGAAGAATTGATGGAGAAATCTACCTATTGAAGTTCAGTTGCAGAGCTCTGTAAATGGACTTGGTCAGATCAATTCATAAGGTTTCAAGGATAAATTCTTCTTCTGTTAGCTTCAGAGAAGATCAAGGAATGTGAATTGATAGAAAAATGGATTGAAAAAAAGCTTGAACAATGATTTTGAAGTTGCAAAAAAGTGAGTTATTGAGCGAGTTTGGCAGGGTGATTTTGGTTGTTCAAGCTTGAGAAAACGAATGGGATAGCTCATGTATTTATAGGAGAAGAAAATGGGATCAAAAGGAAGGGTGAATGATGCAATTTGGAGGGAATTTATGTGGGTCTACATCATGAAGAATGTATGACTTCTCTTTTGTCAAAACTAATTGAAAAAACGCGTTTGGCTATATTAATCTTTCTTCATCATTATGTTTCTTCCACATGAAAACTCCTTGAAACTTTTGAAGTGATTTGTTAATAACCCTTTGAAGAGAAGTATGTTTTTGGAATCACTCAAAAATACCAAAAGATGAGCAATACATACTTCTTTGAAGTTCAAAACCCTAGCTCCTAGATCAAGAAAATGCTTTGAGGAACTTTGACAATTTTAAACAACATTCTTGTACCAACACTTTTGCTTTGTAGATAGGAGTTGTTAAGGATGACAATGAGAACTCATAGGAACTAAAACCACTTCCATATCTTTAAAGTTGAGATAAATATGCACTTATGACCAATCGGAACAAGGCCTTGTCCAACCATGACAACTTCTTCAATCAACCCCATGTACTTTTGAATCAATCTTGATAACTTTGAAATGTGGTGAACTAAAATAAACCTTGCCATGCCATTTCTTCCAAAACAACTTCAATGGTGAGGTTTGAATTTCTCAAGCTTTATTGACTAAGGCATGGAAATAAACTCACGAACCCATGGATCAACTTGCTAAGCCACATTGCCTTTACCTATATTGAAATTCTGGTGTATGCCAGTCTTCAGATGTTATACTCAATGTCTAGACATCTGATATGACATAATAAATACACTGCAAGGTAGATACCCAATTTTTCGTGATTCAGTACTAAAGAGTAACAGAAGCACAGTTTAACCAAGCTGTGCCAGATATGCTTTGAAGGTGCAGAGGATAGAACAACGATGTACCTAGTTCTGTTCATCTGTTGCACATGATCAGCAGAGAGCAAACAACCTTCACAGTTATGTTTCTCCTGCACAGATATCAGCATGATGTCTTAACATGTTCTGAGACATCGTCTGTTACAGCATTACAGTTTTACCTTGATATATAACAGACAGAATTATAAAGTGTTGAAGGTAAAAACACAAATCAGTTGTTGACCCAGTTCGGTGAAACACACCTACTCTGGGGGCATACCAAGCCATGAAGAAGATCCACTATCAGCAATACTAATTCAGGACTAAACTTCACAAGTTCCCATCCTTCACTTAATCATTTACCCAGTGCAACCTATACCTAGGAACTCCTAGATAGAAACCTACCAGTTTCCATTCCTATTGCCGCAGCAACAGAAGTCTTACTCCTACTCAAGAAGTAGAGCCCTCCCACTTGGTTTCCTACATTACAATGAATATGAAGTAATGCAGAAATACTTAAACTTGCTTCATAGCTTCGTCCAAGAACACTCAAACTCTTACCTACAGGTATCGAGTTACACACATGGTAACCTTGCCACAGACCGACAGGTTTACCTAACAAAACACCCCCAATGTTACATTACATGAGGCTTGCAAACCCTAGGTTACAATCTGCTATTTATAACCTATTACCCAACTGGATTTGGGCCTTCAAAATCTCAGCAAGCTTTTCTCCTTGCTGTTACAACTCAGCAGCAAACTTCTGCTATAATCAAGGTCTTCAATCTTCTAGTTCCTAAAATATCTCCATATTTAGAAACAATATTTTCTTCAAATATTCTGATTGATTCTTGATTGATCTTCAGATTCTCCATAAGAAACGCCACATATATTCTCAGAGTATTTAAGTACCAGAACTGTAACTGAATTACCAATTCCGTTGACGTGATGTCAAGTCAGGTGTCATGACATTACATCTAACATGTTGTCCTAGATGTTGAACTTCTTCAACACAACAAATAACCTCTTTCATAATTTAGATCACTTAAAATAGTTAGGTTACAAGTCACAGCTGTTACAAACATTCAACATATAACATAGTTACTTAATTAGTACTTAATTTCAGGCGCGATGTCATATGCTGATGTTGTGACATCTTACATAACATGTTGGTCCAGATGTTGAACTTCTTCAACCCAACATATTAAAACAACAGAGGGAATATGGGTAAACTTGCTTTCTTATTTGTTTTACAAATGAAGACAACTCTCCAGCCAGGGCACTTACAATCTCCCCCTTTGGCAAATTTTGGCTAAAACAAATAAGTGCAAGTTGCATTTTGGGACCAGGCCACAACACAGTTGAGATGTTACAACATTTTGTCCAACATCTTCTTTGTAGAGGTTGATGTCCTTTGAGCAAACAACAAACCTCTATCCCTCATCTGTGAGCCACTCCAAGCCATCGATGGCCCAAGAGGATTTCTTTTCTCAAGATTATTGTTGATAATCTTGATAGTGATTACTTGTGATCATGTAACTCAGATCACAAGTCACAACTATCCTCTTAACTCAGAACACAAGACACAAACAAAGTCACTTACTTGTGATCATGTTGCTTTCACCTGAGTCTCGCTGGACATTGCCGTCTGTTGCTTTCACCTGAGTCTCGCCTGAGTCTGGGTCCCTATCTTTCTCCCCCTTTTTGGCCAGAATTTGACAAAGACTGCCCATACAGATCCATACCCATGCACAATTTTCCCAGATGCTAACAAACTTCATATTGCTGAAACCCTCTGATGAAGAGAAAGAATAGAGAGAGTCTTCATAAATAATGCAACTTTGGCATAGATATTAATGATATTGGTACTTTACTCTGACAGTTTCAGTACCCTAGGACTGGTTTTAATGCAGGTACCTACCCTTGGGTTTGACCCTTTGACCATTGTCAGGATGAAGTATGTCTTGCCCTTTTTAAAACAGACATTTGTCTTTTAGAACCGACTACTCCCTTCATGTACTTGTCTTAGGATCCCCTATCCAAGAAACATCGTTGGCATATTACACTCTGCCTCAGTTATATAATACCTTTATTAGATGACAAGTTATCACCTAAACATTCCAGCTCACTAAACTGCTCCATAATGAGACACAACCGCCCTGTTTTCTTAGCAGATGAAAACACGCTCAAATCCTATGTCGTCATACATTCTGCTATTTTCATATTAGCAGTTTGAAACCATTCCATTTTCACAAAGAGGATGGTTACTTCCTCTGAGTCATACAGCTGTACACACATGGGTTTATTAATAATAATCCACACTTCATCCAATTTTCCTCCTGTCTGTAGTTTTAGAGGAAATTAGGAACAATGTCATTAGCCAATGTGATGACATTCGGTCAGACATAGTCCTCTTCAGTCTTGAACACATCATCCCAATAGTTAATAAGGTGCCACACTTTATATCCTACGAGTTTGATGAAGACCTTTCGTACAAACCAATACTCCCCCTGTTAGGGACAATCACTTCTCCTCATGGAAACAAGTAGGTCACATTCAATACTCAGTTGGACCTTCAAGACAACTTCCGATTCAAAGTAAATAAGACCCCTTTATGAATGGAAAACATAAGACGCATCTTCATGTCTTCAAGAGCGCACCCTCTGTTCAACAATATTGGTTGAACGCATTCATACTCTGAATCAAACTTTCTCGATAATAATCAGCTGCCACATGTTGATTATCTTGATTCTCTGAATCCACTGCTGAGATAGATCAAATGCCACTGTTTGATTTCTCCATGTTTATCGGACTTCTCCCAAAGATATTCTGATCTTCCAATTGACATTTGAACTTCAAGCTACAAGTTATCACAAAAGGCTTAGATACACTAAGACAGGAACATGTAACATCTTCTCCACCCAACAACTCCAAAGAGCTGCAAAGAGACGATCTTTTTGAAGTATCCAACCTTCAACTTCGTAGATCATCCTATCTTAAGTTGATGTGCCACATCACCAACCAAGAATCTGATGTTGAACCAAATGTCACAACATTATGTTATAACATCTAGTTGTTGAATTCAGCTCCTTCTCTAATTTACTTCCTTACCTAGATCAGAACCAGACTGATCCAAGTAACCATTATCAATATTATGATGTCTTCTTCTTCTTGTAGCTTCGAGTATGAACACGTTTCCAGGAAACCTTTTCAAGGATCAAATGTTTTTGCTGTCACCAAAGAGACAGCTATAAAGCATCACTCTTCCTGTGATTCTTCACAGGGTCTAGAAGAAGGAATGTTCCCACATCTTTAAGAACTTCAGTTATCTTGAACTCCAAGGATAATCAATTAAATACTTGTACTTGTCACGAATAGCAATTGATCATAAATCCTTCCCATTATCCTGTAAGATACTTTCACCATTTGAATACTTTGACATACTCTTCGTGTGTTAATATCTTCTTCTTGCAAGCACTTTCTTTGAGAGACCAAAGAGTTGAGATATCTAGGTTCTCTGAACAAACTCTACTCACCTTAACAGATTTGAAACTCCTACCAGATCAGATTCATCCTTAGGAATGAGAGAGATGAATCCTTCCTTGCAAATATGTCACACAACACCCATAACCCATGTGACATAGGTCAACAGCCAACTAAACACCAAACTGAACTAATGTGAGGAGGTTAGCCAAATCTCCCCCTCAAACTACCAATCATGGAAGCTCCACACAAAATATCCATGCATTGTACACAAATGTCTCGACATGACATATGACATCCCTATCAGATTCAAGTAACTCCAAGAGTTATACCTGTTCATACTCCAATCACACCAATCAGACTTCAGCTGACCTTAAGTACTTCAGAGAAGACAACAACACCAATCATCAGCAGATATGTATTACCAGAACATACTACCTTAACCAAATTCTGAGTCTTCAAATTCTCACATCTCGAAAGATCTTCCACTTCTAATCATGATGTTTAAATGACAAGATTCATGATACCAATCTACTTCTATGAGGGAGCGATAATGCTGCACCATTATTGACTTTTATTAACCAATGAGCTTGTCTTTCTTCACACCATAGTACTCCAGGGAACAACTGCTCAGCCCTGATCAATGTCACATCTCAACCAGCTTCACTTCTAGAGTTCTGACTCCTAAAAGTAACCTTCGGGAGCACACAGACATAGTTGGCTCTACCATTGTCAACTTTGCACACACAGATGTCTCCTCTTCCAGGTCAGGAGTAGGTCCCAAACAAAAGTATCCCTTTGTTTGACACCCAAAACTAGTAGCTGCATACATTCTGAACGAAGAACGTCTTCATGAGTGGACTTGAGAGGACTCAAGTATCTGTGACATCTTCAATAGCTTATGTTGAATTCTTGAATACAGTAGCCTTCAATCCACAAGAGGGGAAACACATCAGAGCTTGAGTTTTGCCAAGTATTACACAGCGGAAGAACATAATACAACTCAATCTTTGCACACACACTTTAGGCGTACACAAATCCTAGGTTTGAAAATAAATCAAACCTGGAGCAGCTACCACACAACCAGGCCAAATGCCAATCACCAAAGACAGGTACACACAGTTCCTGTCATGAATAGTCCATCCTCCCACTTTAAGGGATCATTCAGGGAAATAACAAACCTTTCCAGGTTACAATCTCCAGTACTAAGATTGACCTTGCAGATACCAGAAAGTATCACCCATGGATCTCATCCAGAAACAGAACAGGATGCCCGCTCTGATACCAATTGAAATTCTGGTGTATGCCAGTCTTCAGATGTTATACTCAATGTCTAGACATCTGATATGACATAATAAATACACTGCAAGGTAGATACCCAATTTTTCGTGATTCAGTACTAAAGAGTAACAGAAGCACAGTTTAACCAAGCTATGCCAGATATGCTTTGAAGGTGCAGAGAATAGAACAACGATGTACCTAGTTCTGTTCATCTGTTGCACATGATCAGCAGAGAGCAAACAACCTTCACAGTTTTGTTTCTCCTGCACAGATATCAGCATGATGTCTTAACATGTTCTGAGACATCATCTGTTACAGCATTACAGTTTTACCTTGATATATAATAGACAGAATTATAAAGTGTTGAAGGTAAAAACACAAATCAGTTGTTGACCCAGTTCGGTGAAACACACCTACTCTGGGGGCATACCAAGACAGGAAGAAGATCCACTATCAGCAATACTAATTCAGGACTAAACTTCACAAGTTCCCATCCTTCACTTAATCATTTACCCAGTGCAACCTATACCTAGGAACTCCTAGATAGAAACCTACCAGTTTCCATTCCTATTGCCGCAGCAACAGAAGTCTTACTCCTACTCAAGAAGTAGAGCCCTCCCACTTGGTTTCCTACATTACAATGAATATGAAGTAATGCAGAAATACTTAGACTTGCTTCATAGCTTCGTCCAAGAACACTCAAACTCTTACCTACAGGTATCGAGTTACACACATGGTAACCTTGCCACAGACCGACAGGTTTACCTAACAAAACACCCCCAATGTTACATTACATAAGGCTTGCAAACCCTAGGTTACAATCTACTATTTATAACCTATTACCCAACTGGATTTGGGCCTTCAAAATCTCAGCAAGCTTTTCTCCTTGCTGTTACAACTCAGCAGCAAACTTCTGCTATAATCAAGGTCTTCAATCTTCTAGTTCCTAAAATATCTCCATATTTAGAAACAATATTTTCTTCAAATATTCTGATTGATTCTTCATTGATCTTCAGATTCTCCATAAGAAACGCCACATATATTCTCAGAGTATTTAAGTACCAGAACTGTAACTGAATTACCAATTCCGTTGACGTGATGTCAAGTCAGGTGTCATGACATTACATCTAACATGTTGTCCTAGATGTTGAACTTCTTCAACACAACAAATAACCTCTTTCATAATTTAGATCACTTAAAATAGTTAGGTTACAAGTCACAGCTGTTACAAACATTCAACATATAACATAGTTACTTAATTAGTACTTAATTTCAGGCGCGATGTCATATGCTGATGTTGTGACATCTTACATAACATGTTGGTCCAGATGTTGAACTTCTTCAACCCAACATATTAAAACAACAGAGGGAATATGGGTAAACTTGCTTTCTTATTTGTTTTACAAATGAAGCCAACTCTCCAGCCAGGGCACTTACATATATTATTAACAAGTAAGACAAACCAACAATGCATTTTATTAATTAAAAGGAAAGTCAAAGAAAAACATGCATGATCATAAAAGAAAAACAAGTCAAGGTGCTTGGTGATTCCTCAAAGAGCAAAGCTAAAGATTGAGAGGAGAACCAAAAGCCTTAATATGATCTTGTTGTGATTGAATCAATATGGTATGATGAGGGATCTTAGGGGGAAAATTGGGGTGCAACAACTTCCCTTATTTAAGTTTCTTATATCTAGAGATACGAAGGTTAAAAATCTTTGTGTCGACGTGATCGAAGATACTTAAATATAAAACAAACCTTATATTTGGCCCTAAGATGCCATGCAATGCTTATGAGTATGGATGCATATGAACAACTTCAAAGGGACACAAAAAACCACTAGGGATAAAGCAAAGGAAATAAGGATCAAAAGAGAAACCCGACCAAGAAAATAAATCACTGGTGAATAAAAAAGACCCGATTCTATTGGTGTAGCACCTAAAGAAGAGATAAGGTAGAATTAACTCAGCTAAAGAGGAGATAGTACAGGATAAAAGTGATTGACAGCCAACAGTGAACTACCAAACTCAATAGTCAGAGGTAAAATATCAAAAAGATAATGACTCGTAGAGGATGGTAATAGACCAAAGGATAAACCAAATTTTACTGAAGGCGAAACTACCAATGTTCACTGAAGGTAGAAAGAGAAAAGAATAACAACACCAACGTTCACTAACAGATAACTACCAACATTTACCGATAGTAGTAAGAGAAAATATCATCGAAGTTTACTGATGATGAACTACCAACTTTCATTGAAGGTGGAGAGAAAATATCATAGCACCGATGTTCACTGACAGTGAACTACCAACGTTCACTGAAGGTAGCAAAAAGATAACAATCACCAACGTTCATTGATGGTGAACTACCAACTTTCAGTGAAGGTAGAGAGAAAAGAAATATCATAGCACCGAAATTAACTGACAGTTAACTACCAACGTTCACTGAATGTAGCAAAAAGATAACAATCACCAACATTCATAGATGGTGAACTACCAACTTTCACTAAAGGTAGAGAGAAAAGAAATATCACAACATCGACGTTCACTGACGGTGAACTACCAACGTTCACTGAAGGTAGCAAAAAGATATCAATCACCAACGTTCACTGATGGTGAACTACCAACTTTCACTGAAGGTAGAGAGAAAATAAATATCATAGCACCGACGTTCACTAACGGTGAACTACCAACGTTCACAGAAGGTAGCAAAAAGATAACAATCTCCAACGTTCACTGATGGTGAACTAACAACTTTTACTGAATGTAGAGAGAAAAGAAATATCATAGCATCGATGGTCACTGACGGTGAACTACCAACTTCACTAACAGTGAACTATCAACATTCACTGAAGGTAGCAAAAATATAACAATCACCAATGTTCACTAGTGGTGAACTACCAACTTTCACTGAAGGTAGAGAGAAAACAAATATCATAGCACCGACGTTCACTGACAGTGAACTACCAACGTTCACTGAAGGTAGCAAAAAGATAACAATCACCAACGTTCATTGATGGTAAAATACCAACTTTCACTGAAGGTAGAGAGAAAAGAAATATCATAGAACTGACGTTCACTGACGGTGAACTACAATGTTCACTGAAGATAGCAAAAAGATAACAATCACCAACGTTCACTGATGGTGAATTACCGAATTTTACTGAAGGTAGAGAGAAAAGAAATATCATAGCACCGACGTTCCTTGACGGTGAACTACCAATGTTCACTGAAGGTAGAAAAAAGATAAGAATCACCAACCTTCACTGATGGTGAACTACCAACTTTCACTGAAGGTAGAGAGAAAAGAACTATCATAGCACTGACATTCACTGACGGTGAACTACCAACATTCACTGAAGGTAGAAAAAATATAACAATAACCAACGTTCACTAATGGTGAACTACCAACTTTCACTGAAGGTAGAGAGAAAATAAATATCATAGCACCGATGTTCACTGATGGTGAACTACCAATGTTCACTGAAGGTAGCAAAAAGATAACAATCACCAACGTTCACTGATGGTTAACTACCAACTTTCACTGAAGGTAGAGAGAAAAGAAATATCATAGCACCGACGCTCACTGACGGTGAACTACCAACGTTCACTGAAGGTAGAAAAATATAACAATCACCAACGTACACTAATGGTGAACTACCAACTTGCATTGAAGGTAGAGAGAAAAGAAATATCACAGCACCGACGTTCACTGACGGTGAACTACCAACGTTCACTGAAGGTAGAAAAAAGATAACAATCACCAACATTCACTAATGGTGAACTACCAACTTTCACTAAAGGTAGAGAGAAAAGAAATATCATAGCACCGACGTTCACTGACGGTGAACTACCAACGTTCACTGAAGGTAGAAAAAATATAACAATCACCAACATTCACTGATGGTGAACTACCAACTTTCACTGAAGGTAGAGAGAAAAGAAATATCATAGCTCCTATGTTCACTGACGGTGAACTACCAACGTTCATTGAAGGTTGCAAAAAGATAACAATCACCAACGTTCTCTGATGGTGAACTACCAACTTTCACTGAAGGTCGAGAGAAAAGAAATATCATAGCACCGACGTTCCTCGACGATGAACTACCAATGTTCACTTAAGGTAGCAAAAAGATAACAATCACCAACCTTCACTGATGGTGAACTACCAACTTTCACTGAAGGTAGAGAAAAAGGAAATATCATAGAACCAACGTTCACTGATGGTGAACTACCAACGTTCACTGAAGGTAGCAAAAAGATAACAATCACCAACGTTCACTGATGGTGAACTACCAACTTTCACTAAAGGTAGACAGAAAATAAATATCATAGCACAGACATTCAGTGACGGTGAACTACCAACGTTCACTGAAGGTAGAAAAAAGATAACAATCACCAACATTCACTGATGGTGAACTACCAACTTTCACTGAGGGCAGAAAAGGAATAACACGTGGTTGTCATTTATTTCCTGGCTATGATGAAAGCTTCCACCTTTGTTTATCCCTACCAACTGGTTGTCATTTATTGAAAGCAGGTGTTCAACGCCTAATGGATGACAAAGAGATTTTGTTTGAGAAGACTACTGTTCCAACCATTTCTTACAATGATATTTCAATAGTAACCATTTCCGCCAATCCTTCCAGGGTCTCCACCAAAAGACCCGTTAAGATTACATCAGTTCCTAAGGTGACTCCACTAATAATTATTATGCATGGACCAATCCCGTATTCATCAGATAAAAATGTCCCCTGGAATTATGGAAGTGATGTCTACTATCATGGTGTCAAACAGGATTGGCTGGCTGATGGAGACTCAATTTTTGAGAAGGTTGACCCCGACATCGGCAACATTGTGAAAACCAGCAGGATAACCCGAAGTGGAAGAATATTCTCCCCATAGATTGCTCCTCTGAAAACTGTTACTGATCTTGTGATCATCCCTGCTTTTGTTCCTGTTGACACTACTACTACAGTTCCTTTGGTGACCCCTACTGACACTCCTACCACTAAGTCGACCGAGACTTAGGGAAAAGGCATTATGGTTGAGGCTGTTTGGATGAAGGTGAAATCAGTATCTATCTTAGAAGCCTCCAAAAAAGAGATGGAAGAAATTATGAAAATTATGAAGAGAAGCGACTATAACATAGACGAACAGCTAGGCCAGACTCCGTAAAATATTTTTATGCTAGCTTTATTGTTGTGCTCCGAGGCTCTTGCGAAGGCCTTGGTGAAATTTCCTAAAATAGCCCATGTCCCACAAGAAACCTCTGCTGATCATTTCCAAGACTGTGTGGCCAGTTTAACAGCTGACAACGGTTTAGACTTTTATGATGTTAACCTGACACCTAGAGGGAGGAAATATAACGAGGCATTGCATGTCTCTGGGGAATGCAGGGGCACATCTTTGGTCCATGTCCTGGTTGATACTGGTTCGTCTTTGAATGTACTGCCTAAGAAAGCTTTGGATAGACTCGATTGTGAAGGTTTGACCTTAAAACCCAGAAACATAGTGATAAGGGCCTTCGACGATTCAAAGAGAATGGTGCATGGGGAGGTGGACATCCCCATAAAATTTGGAACTTAAACCTTTGATTCAAAATTTTACGTGATAAACATTCGCCCTTCCTATTCTTGTTTGCTGGGCCAACCTTGGATTCATGACGCTAGTGCTGTCACCTCTATATTACATCAAATTCTGAAATACCCAACCAAAGGGAAAATCATTACTGTCCATGGAGAAGAGGAATATATGGTCAGTCACTTGAACTCATTCGGATACGTGGAATTGGATGGTGAATTCATTGAAACTCCGTTCCAGCACTTCGAGGAAGTCCTACGAACAGTGGCAGCTGCCAATACTGTTTCCCATGTCCCAAAGATTACAAGACCTCCGCTAAATATCTCTTTTCTGAAAGATGCTAGGGCAGTGGTCGAAGAAGGTGGGTGTACTATTTTGGGCCAACTCCCGGATATCCCTTACAAATCTGACAAATTTGGTTTGGGTTTCACTTCAGGATCCCAAAAAGTTGTTCGTAGTGCTCGTGCCGGGGGAGAACCTTTGAATATCAGCAACCACGGAGACAACGCAGTGTAGGATGATGATGACAGTTGTGACCTAGAAGATTAGATTTTCCTAACCATCAATGAAGGACTCTGCAATTGGGAAACTAAAGATTTTGTCCCGATTACCTTTATCCAACAGTAATTGTCTTTAAATTTTGTCGGACTTGTAATAATTAAATAATTCAGACTTTTAAAACTGTGTGTCTTACCCGAGGCACAATGTTCCATTTGTAAGGGTTGTTACTTCATTTTCATATGTCATCAATAAATCATGGACGTTTTTGCATACAAGCTTTACGCTATTTGTTTTTCTTTTTCTACATTTTTGTTTTTAAAGATAGCTATACTCTTACACACACTCACATTCAAAATGTAGATCTTCGTCCACTCAGGACCCCGTGTGTAACGATTCTGCTATGGCCTTTTGTGACTCTGAAAATCTAATCTACCAAGCCGATTGACGAAGGTGAGGAAGAAAGGACCATACAGCTCCATGAAGAACCAGTGGACATAGTTAACCTAGGTACCAAAGAGGACAAGAAAGAAGTCAAGGTAGAAGCCAATCTGGAATCTAGTGTCAAGAAGCGCTTAATTCAGTTGCTGCATGACTATGTTGAGGTCTTTTCCTGGTCGTACAAAGACGTGCCAGGACTTGATGCTGATATCATGGTCAATCGTCTACCGACAAAGGAAGACTGCCCTCTGGTAAAACAGAAAGTCCGTCGCATGCGGCCAGACATGTCAGAGAAGATCAAGGTTGAAGTCGTGAAACAGTTCAACACTGGATTCTTAGTCGTCACCTCCTACCCACAATGGTTCGTCAATGTTTTTCCAGTGCCTAAAAAGGATGGAAAAGTACGCATGTGCGTGGATTACCGAGATTTGAATAAGGCAAGCCCTAAGGATGATTTCCCACTTCCCCATATTGATATTTTGGTTGACAACACCACAAAGCATAAAGTGTTCGCATTTATGTATGGTTTCTTAGGTTACAATCAAATCAAAATGGCGCCTGGGGAAATGGAGAAAACGACCTTCGTCACACAGTGGGGCACTTTCTGTTACTAGGTTATGCCATTCGGGTTGAAGAACACTGGGGCAACCTATCAGCGTGCCTTGGTAGCTCTATTTCACGACATGATACATCACGAAATAGAGGTCTACGTGGACAACATTATAGCCAGACCTCAAACTGAAGAGGAACATCTTGACCATTTGCAGAAACTATTTGAGAGACTAAAGAAATACAAGCTAAGGTTGAACCCGAATAAATGCACATTTGGGGTGAGGTCCGGTAAACTCCTAGGCTTCGTCGTCAGCGGTAAAGGTATTAAAGTGGATCCTGCCAAGGTTAAATCAATACAAGAAATGCCTGCTCCTTATACTGAGAAGGAAGTCAGAGGATTCTAAGGACGACTAAACTACATTTCCAGATTGATTTCTCACTTGACTGCTACTTGTGAACCAATCTTCAAATTACTGAAGAAAGATCAAGTAGTCAAATGGAATGATGAATGCCAATTTGCCTTCGACAAGATCAAAGAGTACCAACAAGAGCCTCGTCTTTTGATGCCTCCAATCAAGGGAAGACCCTTGATCATGTAACTAACTGTCTTGGAAAATTCAATGGGGTGTGTGATGGGGCAGCATGACGAGTCTGGCCTAAAAGAGCATGTTATTTACTACCTGAGCAAAAAGGTTACCGACTGTGAAATAAGATATTCATTGCTCGAGAAAACTTACTGCGCTCTGACATGGGATGCTCTCCGACTAAGACAGTATATGTTGACCCATACTAACTTATTGATGTCCAAAATGGATCAAATTAAATACATATTCCAGAAGCCTTCCCTCTCTGGGAGAATAGCAAGGTGGAAGATGATCCTGATGGAATACGACATTCAGTACACTACCCAAAAAGCAATAAAGGGAAGTGTGCTAGACGATCACCTTGATCATCAAGCTGTGGATGACTATCAGTCTATGAAATTTGAATTCCCATATGAAGACATCATGATGGTAAACAACTGTGAAGAATTCAGACCATATGACAGACCTGAACAAGGATCCCGATGGAGCTTGGTTTTTGACGGAGCCTCCAACGCGCTCGACAATGGCATATGTGTTGTAATCATATCCCATGAAGGATGTCATACTGCCTTCACTACAAGACTTTTCTTCAATTGTACAAATAATATGGCAGAATACGAAGTGTGTATTTTTGGTCTGAAAGCTGCCATAAATTTGGGAATTAAGTCCCTTAGTTTATTTGGAGATTCAGCCTTAGTTATCATCCAGATCAAAGGAGAACGGGACACGAAGCACCCTAACCTCATCCCCTACAAAGAACATGTGTTTACATTAATCCCACATTTCGAAAAAATTACCTTTGAGCATTTTTCCCTAGAGGAAAATCAACTTGCAGACGCACTAGCCATAATGTCATCCATGTTTAAACTCAAGTGGGGTAACGAGGCTCCCCGGATCACCGTTGAATGGATGGATGAACCAACTTACTTTCACGAGATAAATACTGAAGAAGTAGTGGACCAGCCTTGGTTCCATGAAGTTAAGAGGTATCTCAAGGCTCAATAGTATCCGGAAGGAGCTTCAGTCAATGATAAGAAGTTCTTAAGGAGATTCTCTGCTAAGTTATTCCTTAGTAATGTCATTCTCTTCAAGCGCAACCATGACTCTGTTTTGCTTTGTTGCATATACAAGGTTGGGGCAGAAAAGATCATGGATGATCTACATGAAAGCACTTTTGGCACCCATTCCAGTGGGCATACAATGGCCAAGAAGATCCTACGGGCATGGTATTACTGGTCTACCGTGGAAGCAGATTGCTATCAGCATTCACGAACCTGCCACAAGTGTCATATCTATGCTGACAAAGTGCATGTGCCTCCAGTTCCTCTAAATATCCTGACTGCTCCATGGCCATTCGCGATGTGGGGTATCTATTTGATTGGAGAAATCAAACCTACAGCTTCTAATGGACACCGCTTCATCTTGGTGGCCATTGACTATTTCACGAAGTGGGTTGAGGCAGCTTCTTTCGCTTCCGTTACCAAGAATGTTGTTTCCCGTTTCATCAAAAAGAATCTCATATGTCGGTAGGGTATCCCAGAGAGAATAATCACAGACAATGGTACAAATATCAACAATACTATGATCATCGTACTGTGCGCGCAATTCAAAATCCAGCACCATAATTCTTCTCCTTACCAGCCAATATGAATGGTGTTGTTGAAGCCGCAAATAAAAACATCAAGAAGATCATACAAAAGATGACAGTAACCTAAAAAGACTGGCATGAGATGCTACCATTCACTCTCCACAGTTACCGTACCACGACATGCACATCAACAGGGGCAACTCCCTTCTCCTTGGTATACGACATGGAAGTTGTTCTACCAATTGAATTCCAAGTACCTTCTCTGAGAATCATAAAGGATGCAGGGCTGAGTGAAGACGATTGGATCCAAACTCGACTTGACCAGTTAAACCTAATTGATGAGAAGAGGCTTACGGTTGTCTGTCACAGCCAGATATAATAAAAATGCATGATCAAATCTTTTAACAAAAAGGTCAGACATCAGGTATATAAGGTTGGTGACTTGGTAATCAAGCGTATCATATTGCCATAAGGTGATCCTAGGGGCAAATGGACTCATACATACGAAGGACCATTTGTGATCAAAAGCATATTCTCTGGTGGAGCAATGATCTTAACAACTATGAATGGTGACGACCTTCTGCACCATGTGAACGCGGACATAGTCAAAAGATACTACGCATAAGAGACCCACTAGGTTGACACACCTACGTAAAACAAGGGAATCACGGTGAACCACAGAGGTTCGGGAAAAAATTAGGGATAAATATACAAAAAAAATTGTACACCCGACAAGTTGAAAACTCGAAAGGGCGGCTTGGGAAAAAAAGGGTATCCCGGTGGACTGAAAACCCGAAAGGGCGGTCCAGGAAAAAGTTAGGGAATTAAAGCGTATGACTATGTCTCGTTGGATCACCTTACAGACAACCTTTAGCATCAACTGACAAGCTCAACGGGTCTAATCAATCCAATCAAATTCGGACAAGGAAGCAAGTGGACAAGACGCTCAGAGACACGAAGGATATAGAAGAATGGGAGCCCCTTGGGATTATTTCACATAATTATCTTTTTCTTTGTATCAAACTTTCATTTTTTTCTACGAAGACATTCTCTTACTAGAATGTTAGTCTCATTGTGCAAAACTATCTATTTTTTCTTTTTCCATGTTTCATTCGCGAAAACGTCCAATGATTTATTTTTGAACATATGCATTTGAACATGACTACTGTTTACAAATGAATGGTGAAAAAGGAGGAACAAAAAATGAAAGACAATCACTAATGGCTTTAAGAAATAGGATAATATCTTTAGACTATTCTGTAAAATCCCCCACAGTGTGCAGATTAATGATATCAAGCTCTCTCACATCCCTGATAGAACAAAACATCCAGTTACCGCTCCTAAGATTCCTCAGTGAAAGTCACCCAGTTTCTCAGGATTCCCCAACAGGATTTCACAAAGTCCATAAGCAATGCACGGCGTTTCCCCTTTACAACATAGTTTATTTCTCTAACAAATGGAAACTCATCAACACTTTAAAACATGAAGACTTGCACTCCTCATACCTAATAACACTCCGAGATTTATTTTCCCTGACTCTAGCAACACTGCGGCATAACAATTAATGTATCCATACATTATATCCATACGTCATAGCATTGACAGCACAAATACATACGACACAATCTCATTTATTTTGAGAACATCGTTATACCATGCATTTCATACATCATGACATTGCATACAACTATCCTTTCATCTTTTTTAGGAAAGGTCAATCAATAGAAAATTATCGTCAAATTTCAACAAGTCAATTACAGATCAATTCCCAAGAAAAGGATTGGTCAACCATCTACATAACAAATATTTCTTTTAGACCCCTGCCGGTTTAATTTAAACCTCTCAATGGTTTATTTTGATCCTTTCCCGCAGACGTCTTCTTTGGTTCAGATAAATCTCTCAACAATTTATTCTGATTCTTCTCCAGATCACTGTTGGTTCAGTTTAAACCTCCCAACAGTTTATTCTGATTCTATCCCGCAGACACTTTCTCTGGTTCAGATAAATCGCACAAAGATTTACTCTGATACTTTCCAGTTAAAGAATATTCAAGATCTCTTTTGGTTCAATTTAAACCCCTCAACGATTTATACTGATACTTTCCAAAGGAACACTACCAATTCAATTTAAACCTCTCAACGATTTATTCTGATTCTTTCCTGCAGAAACTTTCTCTGGTTCAGATAAATTGCACAAAGATTTACTCTGATTCTTTCCAGTTAAAGAATATTCAAGATCTCTTTTGGTTCAGTTTAAACCCCTCAACGGTTTATCCTGATACTTTCCAAAGGAACACTTCAGGTTTAGATAAATCTCTCAATGATTTATTCTGATTCTTCCTATACAAACAACATATAAGACTTCTCCTGGTTCAGATAAATCGCTCCCAAAAATTTATTCTGATTCTTTTCCAGTTGAATTCAAGTTCAAGCTTAGTCCATTCTTTGTCAACAGTCACCCTTGGATGGCATCTTCAAGCCCATCTCCGGAAAATCTCCATCATTCCTCCAAATGGCATCTATAAGCTCATTCCCATTTCATCTTCGAGTACAAATTTTTGGGCACTCTAGTGTCCAATCATCTTTCACCTTTAAGTCACGAATGGAAGATCCGCCAATCTAACTCTTCGGGTTTAAGAAGATTGAACAGGGGAAGCTGTTGTAACCCAAAATTTGCCCTCTCATTTATCAAATATTTTCTCACAAGATCTCCTTGGGTTCAAAACTGCACAAGGGTTGATCAGCTAAAGACACCTCCTTAAGCACTAATGACTGGAATTAGGGTTTGAGATTGCACAAGGATAATTGAACTTTCAATGCCTCATATGACTTTAATGGATCATTATGGACCCTAATGATTGCTCATGTCAAGTTTCACGTCTTGGATCATATTTTTGCTCAGTCAATTGAATAGTTGACCTAAAAATTAGTTGTATTAGGTAAAAAGTCAACTGTGGCCAATTTAAAGTCAAACTTCATAATTTTCGATCCATGTCAACATTATAAACTCATATGTATCATTTTATCAACTTTGGACCACAATTCCTCAATAAATATTGATCAAATCAACAAAAGGGCAAAATGGTCAAAATTAGGGTTTTTGACTAAGAAAGGGCAATTTCTGATTTTTGACCGGGCAAATGGTTAATTGGTTTGAGGCATGATCTCAAGAGTTCAATTAAATCATTTTTACCTAACAACATGACTCAAAGCATTGCTCAAGATCAATTGGATTGATAGTTGATTTTCAGTCAACTGATCAAAAGTCAATTGTACACTGAAAAGTCAAACTTTGACTTTTTGGTCAAAATCAAGTGTCAAAGATCACAATTCATCAAAACATGTCAAAATATGAAACTTGTTCATCAAGAAATAAAAAAGTCAAGATTTCATTTTGAAAAGTCAAAGTTTTCAAACTTAGAAATTTTTCTAAGTGTTGAAAACTTCATATTTTTTCACAACTTTGAGCCAATTTTTCACCATGATGCAAGATGATTCAAAAGAAACTTTCAACATGAAAGTTGTAGACCTCCAAGAGATCTAAAACATTTCTTTACATAACTTCTCCTAGAAATTCTTGGATCTCAATTTATTAATCCATGAAGTCATGGTCATGAAACTAAACACTTAGTGAAAATTTTGCCCTAGTTTAGGCAGGATTTTGACCTAACTTCATGGCAATTTTTTATATAGTTCCAAGGGGGATTTTCAAAAGTGATTCAAAGAGGGTTTGTAGATCACATTAAAAGCTTTCCAAAATGTCAAAGAACTCCTTGAGATCATTCTTGAGCAAGGATAATCGAAGAGAGGAAGTTAGGGTTTTCAAACTGAAATTATAGGTCATTTTTTATGAACAAGAATTCAAATCTCAAGCCTATGCTGCACAATCATGATTTGCAGGCCTCTAAACCTCAAGATCACTCCATAATCAGAAGATTACACTTTCTTTTAAGTTATTTTCCTTTTAATTCAAGCTTTATCCAAGACAATTTTCCATTAATGGCACAAAGGCACCATTGCCATTTACATAAAGCAAGCTTTATGCAAAGTCAACTTGCATTGAGCTTTGCACTTGTTCCTTTTGCACAAGATTCCTCTACAAAGTCAGGTAAGTATGTTTAAAGTTGGTAACCACTCTACATGCATGTACTTTCTACCTTGAAACTACATTTCTCACTTTTCTGCAAAATCAAGCAACCTAGCCATAACCCTAGAACTCAGAAATCCTTTGTGCAAAACCTCTCCAACCTTTTTCTTATAGATACACAAGTCATTTTCAAGAAAGGACACGCATGCTCAAGCCCTGAAACCTCCTAAAGCACAGAACCACCAAAAACATCTCAAACTTACCATTTTTTAATTTTGAATCCAATCTCTAAATTTGCTCGTGCGTTTCTTGGCCTTTTACTTTCAAAAACTTCTAAATAACATATACAAACAATTCCAACACCTGCAACACGACTGTAACACCTCTATCATGATCCACCATTTTCAAAAACAGCAACCTGCACCTTGACTTCTCCAGAACTCCTCAGCCACTTTCCGCTCAAGCCAATCATCACATTATCTTCCTGGGAACTTGAGGAAGCTAATCCAATCACTGGAACTCATCAAAAGTTGCTCAAACTCAAAACACGATACCCTCTTGAAAGGTGAGTTTTCTGACTTTTTAACTCTTCATACAAGCATCATTAATGGTTTATTTGTGAATAAGAAATGTAGATATCATTGTCCTGAAGCTAACCATATCCTTAGATTTCATTATTGTTGCTTGAGTAGTTAGAATTTTGAATTTGAACCTATAAAAATAATTAGGTCACGATTTGGCACTTTCAAAAATTCTCATTCATCTTTGATTTATAGTCTATGATATTCATATGGTTGGATTTGTGTGGAAAAATGGAACAACTTTCATGTTTGCATTTTCCATTTTTGTTGAGAAATGGTGAAGTTGCAGGTGGTTTGGCTGGAGGTTGAAGACAAAGTGTACTCATGACTTGTTTTGTATTATATATTTATCATTTCAGTTATAATAACGGATGTATAGCCACCCCAGTGGTAAGGCATCGCGTTGGTAATCAAGAGGTCATGGGTTCGAACCTCAGCGCGCTTCCTTTTGCTTTTTTTCACATTTTCTTTACATTTTTTTTATTCTTGCAGCGCCTGGGCCTCCAAATGATTGGGCCTTATTTTTTTTTCTAATTCTGACCCCCTGCGTTGTTTTTTACACCCCTGGCCCATTCATTTTTCTTTGTTATTTTATTTTCTTTCTTTTTTTTTTAATTTTATTTTCATTTTCTATTTTCTTTATTATTAATATTATTATTATTATTATTATTATTATTATTTTCATTAATAAAAATCAAAAAAATATTTATATTTCATTATTTTTATTTATTTAGTTTATTTTTCTTCATAAAACTAAAAGAACAAAAACATTTTCTTTAATAATTTTTTTAAAATATTTAGATAATAAATCTTAATTATTATTATATTATTTTCTTGTAAATTAAAATCAATTTAGAACTTAGGACTTTTATTTTATTTACTAATTTAATTAAATTCACAAAAACCCTAAAAACTTGTTTTTTTTTCTTTAATAAATTAATTTCTTTTATTTAATTTAATCTTAATTTTACTTTTTTAGTTAATTATTTTATATTAGTTAACTAGGTCAAAAAACCTTTTTTTATGAAAACCAAACAAAATCACATTTCTTTATACATTTACTTTCTTGCATTTTATTTATTCATTTTTGTATATTTATTCAAATTCAATATGGTTGTAATAATTATTTAGATCTAATTTTCTTGCAATTCCCAATTTGTAAATTTGTACACCCCCTCCCCTAAATGATGTAATATCTTAGTATTTTTATTTTCCGCAATTTAATGCTTTATATACAAATGTTAGTAATTAGGGTTTTGTATGGAAAGATTAAAACTAACAAGTAGCAAACCCTAATCAATACAAATCAAGCATGTAAACTAGTACACTTGCACACATACACCCCTAGGGTAAATCCACTTTGTTGCCTTACAAAAATGGCCATATTATGCATGTGAGGTATCTTAGCAAAAACAAGTAAAAAAATACAAGATCATAGTCCCTCAATAACGCTATCCATGTTGTCTTTCAAAATGATCTTAGTCCCTAAAGAAAATGCTAAGATATCTTACAACATTGCTAATCATGGCTATACCATGAACCTTGCTCGTCCCTTTCACATCCAAAGATAGGGTTGCTTACCAAATCTATGGTAAGATAACAATGTCAAAGGAAAGAGGAAATAAACATGAAAGACTTTTGGGTAGGTAGATTACTCCTAGTTGCTTGCTCAACTTCAAAACCAAAACATCCTTTCTATTTTCAAAGCAAACACCAACACTTTCAAAAACATCTTTCAAACTTGAAAACATTTTCAAAAGATCAACACTTTGTATACATTCTTACGAACAAGAATCATTATAAAGTTTTCCTAAACGATGGCACCTTTTCAAAATACTTTCAAAAACCACACAAAGCACATTTTCAAACAAAAGCAAGTGATCTAGATAGAAAGTAACTAAGAGCCCATGGAAAACCATGGATGAAAAGGGTGGTAATACCTTCCCTTTTCATAATCTACCCCCGAACTCAAGTAAACATCTCAAAGGTCTTTCATGTTCTTTTCAGCCTTTCCTTTTGGATAAAAGAAAAGTCAGTGGTGACTCTTGCTAACCGCAACATTTGCGATCAAACACAAAACAACCAAGTCAGTTTTCCCACCGTGTTACACTGGGGAAATGCCAACATTACTGCTGAGGAGATACAAGTTTTCTCATGCCAAAATAAATGCACATTCTCAAACCAATGCTCGAAGCTTGCAGAAATACAAAGTAATAATATTGCTGAGAAATAAAGATTCAAACCAGAAATAAACTGGAGTGAAACAGTCAACCAAAATACATCCTTTGAGAAATAAATTCAAGAGGGAAACCCAATCTATCCAGACAAAGAGCTGTACAGGAAGGCTAAAGCAAAAATCTTCCACGAGGGATAACTCAGTGGGGAAATTGAGATGATATACACTATCTGCTTATGGACGACCCTCTATTGGAGAGAGGACAACACAACTCTGCAAAACATGGCAATATGTCAACAAAATATTAACGAATGTGAATGAGAAATGATTTACTAAATTTAATATGCATGATGTATGTATCAATGTATGAGTGTTATCATGTATATCTTGAAAAAACAGACATAAAACACTGGGAGTAACTAGGCAAAACCAACTTGGGCACAATCAACACTCGGCTAATTCACATCCAAGATAAAAATTCCATAAGAAAATAAGCACCAGCTGAGGAGACAGATTCTTATTTTGCGGCTTAACTTCACTTGGAAGGAACATAATCTGAAAATAAACAAATCATAGGGAGAAAACAGTACAGATACAGGGATATAATGTCCTTCTCCAGGCTTCACCGGGGAATAACTCTTAAACTTCAATGGGGTAACAAATGTTCTCACAGTGCACACTTCTACTGGGGATTGCAATACTGATTTCAAATAAGGCATATGGAAACCATATCGGTAAAACATCAATTGAGGATTTCGAGCTGACTTCATTGGGGAAATATCATACAGACTTCACTAGAGGAGATAATGCCTCATCATCGAGACATCAATTGGGGACCTCATGCTGACTTTATTAGGGAGGCCAACACCATATTGAAGAGAGGAAATTGAGATGCGTTCTTCAATTTTGAACATGGGTTTTGCACCAACTTCTCTGGGGAGAAAGTACGAAATCTCATGGGGATAACAACTGTGGGAGTTAAGAAGTCAAACATTAAAGCAAGAAATCAATCTTATGGGGATTTTAAATCATACCCAACACTTGATGGGTGAAAACCCAAAAAATTGATAACCATTTCAACACTTCTTAAATAGAAACATGGCCCGTGCCTGACTATCAGGCAATCAAACAAAATGCGAGTACTGCCGAAAGGGAGATGCTTTGTAAATGAGTCAAATCTCAGCATGCACGGGGAGAAAAGACTTCTATCAAATAGAGAAGGCCTTCACTGGGAATCTTGGATTGAGTCTTCATATCATGCAAACTTATTCCAACAAAAGATACCTCGGGATAGCCTTTCTGGGGAATCAAGAAGTCAACATTATAGAAAGAGGTCAAACTCATGGGGATTTTAAATCAAACCTAGCACTTGGCGGGTGAAAACCCAAAGGGTTGATAACTGTCTCAACACGTCTTAGAAAATATACTGCCCTGGTCTAGTTGCATGGGAAATAAATACCAACAATAATGCCAAAACTGCCAAAAAGAACGAAATTTTGCAAACAGTTCCATCTTAGCATACTAAGGAAACAAGACCTTTCAGCATATGAGGTAAGACTTTTCTATGGAATCTGGGATCGGGACCTCAGACCATGCAAACCCAAAATCAAAAAATGAACCAAGACTTGATTGGGGACAATTCGATCACAAACCCAATACTGCACCTTACACCAATTTGTATCATCTTCAATATACAAAAATCAAGGGCATACCGGTGAAAACGACCTGAGAAAACCTTCTTGGAGGAAACAAAACTTCCCAAAATTATTGGAGTTCGTCCATTCCTAGGATCACCACTTTTGTTTTCCTCTTGAATCACAAAATATAAAGTAAAATTAAGTTGTAAATTCTTTTTGCAAGACAATTTTGTTATTTAATCTTTTTGATTTGAAAATTATTATCAATAATAAATGGAGTCTTTATAAGCTGAATAAAAATAAGAAATATAAAGAATTGGGTAAAAGCTCAAATTTTATTGATAGAATGGTAGTCTGCGAATGGCGAGACTCCACTGATGATTACAAAATTCGGAAAATGGTAATATATAATGGAAAAGATACATTGAGATACAACGACCACTATTCCCTCTAACAACTTTGTAATTCTGAGCAGCAGCTTCGATTGAAGTATGGTGAGGCTCCAAGAAGATTGTTGCTTTAATGATCAAGTCTTGTCTGATATAGTTACTTTCCAAGAAAATCCCTATCTTTTGCCTAAGCTGCCCTTGCGGGTTTTCAACTTAGCGGGAAATTTCATTTTGTTTATGTCTCTAATTTTTTCCTAGACCGCCCTTTCGGGTTTTTGGCCTACCGAGACTATCTTTTTTGCCTAAGTCGCCCTTTCGAGTTTTCAACTTAGCAAGTTGTTATTTTATTTCTTTAGGTGAAATATTTCTTGACTGCATCAGCATTCATGGGACATGGGAACTCCTCACCATCCATAGTTTCAAGAATTAATGCACCTCCATAGAAGGCTTTCTTGATAACATATGGGCCTTCAAAATTGGAAGTCAACTTGCCCATAGAATCAGCATTAAAAGACAAATCTTCCAGAGCATGAGGTCGCCTTCTCTGAATTCACGAGGTTTGATCTTTTTATAAAAAGCTTTCTTCATTCTCTTCTGATATAACTGTCCATGACACAAAGCCGTCATTCTCTTCTCTTCGATCAAATTCATTTGGTCAAACCTGTTATGGACCCATTCAGCCTCTAACAACTTTGATTCCATTATCGCATGCAAAGAGGGAATCTCAACCTTGATTGGTAGTACCGCTTCCATTCCATACACAAGGGAGAATGGGGTTATTCATGTTGAAGTGCGGACAAATGTATGATATCCATATAAAGCAAAAGGGAGCATTTCATGCCAATCTTTATAAGTAACAACCATCTTCTAGATGATCTTCTTGATGTTCTTATTAGCAGCTTCAATAGTCCCATTCATCTTTGGCCTGTACGGCGATGAATTGTGATGGACAATCTTGAGTTCTTCAGAAAGTTTTGTCACCATCTTATTGTTCATATTAGAGCCATTATTAGTGATAATTTTTCTCCGCACACCATACCGACATATGAGATTATTCTTAATGAAGTGCACTACCACCTGCTTACTAACATTAGCATATGAAGCAGCTTCCACCCATTTGGTGAAGTAATCAATTGCTACCAAGATAAAACGGTGTCCATTTGAAGCTTTGGGTTTTATCATTCCAATCATGTCAATACCCCCACATAGAGAAAGGCCACGGGGAAGAAATAACATTTAGAAGTGTCGGTGGCACATGAATTTTGTCCACATAAATCTGACATTTATGGCACTTCTTTGCAAATCTGTAACAGTCAGATTCCATTTTCAGCCAATAGTAACCTGCCCTTAGCATCTTTTTAGCCATCGAATGTCCATAGTCATGAGTTCCAAATTAACCTTCATGAATCTCATGCATTAACATGTCTGCTTCGTATCTATCCATGCATCTGAGAAAGTCCATGTCATAATTTCTCTTGTACAACACATTTTCACTGAGGAAGAAGCTTCCAGCCAATCTTCTCAATGTCTTTCTATCTTTATTCGAAGTACCAATCGGGTATTCCTGAGTCTGGATAAAATGCATGATATCATAATACCAAGGTTTGTCATCTAATACCTCTTTTGTTGTAAACACATGAGCGGGCCTATCCAGTCGCCGAACTATAATTTAATGTATATCATTCCAAGTATCCACTTAATACATAGAAGCCAGAGTTTCCAGAGCATCCGCCATTTTATTTTCGTCTCTGGGGATGTGATGGAATTTAACTTTATTAAAGAAGGGTAACAATCTTCTAGAATAATCTTTGTAAGGGATCAACCCAGGGTGACGAGTATCCCACTCTCCTTTAATCTGATTTATTACCAAAGCTGAATTGCCATACACATCTAGAATTTTAATTCTAAGATCAATATCTTCCGCAAGACCCATGATGCAAGCCTCATATTCCGCCATATTATTAGTACAATTTAATGTCAACCTTGCAGTAAAAGGAATGTGTGATCCATGTGAAGTGACAATCACAACACCAATTCCTTTACCATAAGCATTCACCTCTCCATCAAATATCATGGTCCAACGAGATTCAAGATCAGGACCATCCTCAGGAAATGGTTCTTCACAATCTTTCACTTTCAGAAACATCACATCCTCATCGGGGAAATCATACATCACAATTGATAATCATCAACTGGTTGGTGAGCAAGATAATCTGCCAACACGCTGCTTTTAATAGCTTTTTGAGTGAGGTAATCAATGTCATATTCAGATAACAGCACCTGCCAGCGGGCAATTCTCCCAATAAGAGCAGGCTTTTCAAAAATGTACTTGATTGGATCCATTTTGGAGGTCAACCAAGTAGTGTGATTCAACATATACTACCACAAACGTTTTTCCGCCCAGGACAGAGCACAACATGTCTTTCCTAGCATGGAATATCGTGACTCGCAATCAGTAAACTTTTTACTGAGATAATAAATGGCGTACTCTTTCTTCCCCGTTTCATCTTGTTGTCCCAGAATACATCCCATGGAATTATCTAACACTGTCAGATACATAATCAATGGTCTTCCTTCAACAGGAGGGAGCAAGATAGGAGGTTCAAGCAGATATTCTTTAATACTTTCAAGTTCCCTTTGGAAGTCATCTTTCCACACACAATCTTGATCTTTCTTTAACAACTTAAAGATCTGTTCACACGTTGCAGTCATGTGTGAAATGAATCTGGAAATATAATTCAAATGCCTGAGGGACCCTCTGACTTTCGTTTCAGTTATCGGTGCTGGAATTTCTAGAATTGCTTTGACTTTATCAAGGTCAACTTTGATCCCTCTCTGGCTAACAATGAAACCCAACAATTTCCCTGACCGAACATCGAAGTTACATTTATTTGGATTCAAGTGCAAACAATACTTCCTCAAACGCTGAAATAGCTTCAATAAATCTTTTACATGCCCTTCTTCAGTCTTGGATTTAGCAATCATATCATCAACATATACCTTAATTTCCTTGTGCATCAGATCAAGAAATATGGTTGTCATAGCCCTCTGGTACGTTGCACCAGCATTCTTCAACCCGAAGGGCATCACTCTGTAACAGAATGTTACCCAGGTTGTGATAAACGTTGTTTTTTCCATGTCCTCAGGAGCCATCCTTATTTAATTATACCCAGAAAATCCGTCCATGAACGAGAGAACTTTGAATTGTGTTGTTCTATCCACTAACATATCAATGTGTTTCAATGGAAAATCATCTTTCGGACTAGCTTTATTTAGATCTCTGTAATCTACGCAAATATGAACTTTTCTGTATTTCTTCGGTACTGGGACAATATTGGCAATCCACTGAGGGTACACTGATGTCATAAGAAAACTGACATTAATCTGCTTTAGAACTTCTTCTTTAATCTTTGCTGCCATATATGGGTGAGTTCTTCGCAACTTCTATTTCATAGCGGAAAACAGTGCTCTACAATATCTGTATCTAGACCAGGCATATCTTGGTAAGACGAAGCAAAAATATCCACATACTCTTTCAACATCTCAATCAACATGCTCTTCACATCAGGATGCAGTAAGGCTCCAATCTTGAATTTCTTCGGATCTTCTTCTTAACCCAAATTGATTACTTCCAATGGCTCTTTATGTGGATGAATGGAATTCTCCTTGCGCTCAAGAAACCGTGAGACCTCTTTTGGAATCTCATCATAGTCTTCTTCTTCAGCCCCATACACAGGACATTCAAATTGGGAGAGGGTGCAGGGTCATTGTATTCAACATGTTTTTTAATTAATCTGCACATATGATTTATGATTGCTTTTAGAAACTGACACATATAACAAGTGATCATGCAAATTGAATTTCAGTTATTACTTATTTTAATAGGTTTTTTCTGATTACCATTTTCCAAGAAAAAATAAAAAAAATAAAAACACAATTTGGGAAACAAAGACAACTTTTATTATTGATTTTAAAAATCAAAGCAAACAGATAAGGCCATAAAATATCAATACTTTCACCTTGGGCAGAGTGAAAGTTTTTTCAAAAAGATTAACAAAACAAATTACTTTGAAACATGTATACAAGAGGGAACATCAATGGTGATCCAGTTTTGAACCCTAACTTCGTGTGTCACATAATTTGGCATTTCTGGCTCTGCTTCATCTTCCACAATGTCATTAATCTCAGAAATAGTTGGATGAAGATAACCCCCGCTACTAAAGATGTCTTGATACTTGCCTTCAGCAGACTTCAGCTTCATTCTCTTACCTTTATCATTCATCACTATTCTTGTTTACAGGTGGATCAACAATTTGTCCCCATACTTCACTATGGCCATTATGCACAACCTGTTGAGCATCCTTAAACGAAGCCATAAAATTATCATTTCCTATTATATTATCAATAGATAAAGCTTGGAACTGGGTTCCAACAGCAGCTTCATCCGCCTCCACAATGCTGAAAGAGGACAAATGAGATATCAATAATGCATGTTCTCCATTTATAATTACCACTTTTCCTTCACGCACAAACTTCAACTTCTGGTGTAAAGTCGAAGTGACAGCCCATGCCTCATGTATCCATGGCTTTCCCAGCAAGAAGCTATAAGCAGGTACAATATCCATGACCTGGAAAGTAATCTGAAACAAACATGGGCCTATATGAATAGGCAAGTCCACTTCACCAATACCAGATTTCCTTGATCCATCAAACACTTTCACAATAATACCACTTGGGTGCATGGGTGTTCCTTAATATTTTAACTTTATAAGTGTTCTCCTTGGTATAACTTTCAATGCGGATCCATTATCAATCATCACATTGGATAATGAATCATTCTTGCAGTTCATAGAGATGTGGAGGGCCAGATTGTGATTCCTTCCTTCATCTGGCAGTTCATCGTCGCAAAAACTCAAGTTATTACATGATGTAATGTTCCCTACCACATTGCTGAAATGGTATATAGGAATATCACTTTCCATAAATGGATGGTCCAATACCCTCATCAAAGATTCTCTGTGAGTAGAGGAGTTCATCAATAAAGCCAATATATATTTTTGAAGGAGTCTGCAGTAGCTGATCTACAATTCTGTAGTCGCTCATCTTGATTATCTTTAAAATATCATCCACCTCTTTTTCTAGCATAGCTCCACTAGATTCACCTGTAGCCTTCTTGTGTTCAACATTTTCAACAATTTCTTTCCAGTACTAAAATCTCCACGAACAACTGGTGCAAATACACGACCACTGCGGGTCACTCTGCTAGCCTCAATAATATTTCCAACATTAGGCATTGGCTGGATGGGAACTTCCACACCATCGTCTAAAATTGTAACATTATATTTGTAGGGTACATCCTTGTCTGAATTGTATGGGACATTACCTGGTAAGCTAATCACCAATGGAGTAATAGCTAACTTGGTATGATATTCAACTTCAAAAGGGGTAAGTGTACCAAAACAAGGCACAATAACATTTACTCCCTCTTTAACACATTAAGTCATTACAGAGTCATCTCTAGAAAACATATATTCATCTGAGGAGAAGAACTCATCCGCAGAGGCATACTCATCATCATACTCTTCTTCAGCCAAACAAACCTCAATCTCATCAACCTCATGGTAATCATCCATTTGGCCTGTAACCTTGATAGTTCCATTATCCAATAATAACTAAATACCTTTACTTACAATTGAACATCCTCAGGAGTCCAAGCAGCAAATTCGGCAAGATCCATACTGATGATATACCTGACCAGCCATGTGGTAGAAAGTAGAATCCAATTATACAAGATCCTCATTCATATGTTCCACATCAAAGATTCTGAAGTCTACAAGACATCCAGAAACCATGTTTACTTCCTCTTCATACTCTGCCCTAGGCCTGATTATGTGGATGAGGCCCTCATCCATCATCTCCTAAAAATCAGCCTTTATCTTGTCACAACCTTGTATATCCGTACTGCAAATAACACAGCCGACATGGTCATGCATATAATAGCTAAATTCATAGAGGTCTGCATGAATTTTTACCAAATCTCCTCTAACCAATTTAATATCAAAAATCCGGAAGTCGCCTGGACAACCAGCCACCATGTTTACAGCATTTTCTCCTCCATGCTTTGGCAAAGGATTATCTTTCACATTAGGGCTAACATCCTTGAAAGATAAAATACCAGACTTCACCAATTTATGTACTTCAGTTTTCAAAGGATAACAGCTCTCAACATTGTGCCCTGGTGCTCCCTGATGAAAAGCACGTGTTTGGTCTGCCTTGTAATACCAAGGCAATGGTGATGGTATAGCAGGAGGTGGTCTGGTCTGAACCAACTTCTTTTGAATTAACGCCGGTAGTAATTCTATATAGCTCATAGGGATAGGATCACGACTCTCCCTTATCTAATTATACCCTTGATTCCCCTAATGGGATGGTCTCTGATAAGCAACGGTGATTGAAGCTACACCAACAATTAGATTTACTGAGGCGACTTGTTGATGACGCTGATAATTTCTTCTAAGAGGATTAACCCTACTCTCTTGCATAACAGCATTTGTATCTCCTTCCTTCTTTTTGGCAAACCCATAGGATGGCTTCTTCGTACTTTTGGAACTTTCACTTTTTGTTAAATGGCCCTCTCTTACAGCCTCTTCCAAATGGATACCCATGCCCACCATTTCATTAAAGTCACTTGGCGCACTCGCTACCATCCTCTCATAGTAGAAAGCACCCAGATTCTTTGGGAAAATCATAGTCATCTCCTTCTCTTCCATGGTGTTGTACCCCAATTTTTGCCCCTAAGATTCCTCTATCATATCATATCAACTCGATCATAACAAGATCACATTAGGGTTAGTTCTTCCTCTTTTTTCCTATCTTTAAGTTTGCTCTTGAGTAATCTCCAAGCACCTTGGTTGTGTATTTTGTATATGTGTTGTTGACTAACTTCTAATAAAAATACAAAAAATATTTGTCTTTGTCTTTGTATATTTTTGTTTTGTAGGTACCAAGTCGAAGCATCTGACAAATAAGGATTTCTGGTATTATTTTCCTAAAATCTCTATTTTGCAAAGAAAAAGAATTAACAATTTTCATTTTTTTCACTGATGCAATCGATTGCTCTTAAAGTGCAATCGATTGCACATAGTGTATTTTGCGCCATTTTTGAAAAAAAACACACTGTGCAATCGATTTGCACTGTAGTGCAATAATCGACTTGCACTGTAGTGCAATCGATTGCACAGCGTGAAAATTAAAAAAAAAATCAGCATTTTAAACTTGTCAAATTTTGGCTCCAATTTTCCTTCACTTTTGAAAGATGTATCATTAATTCAAATTTTAGTGCCAATCTTTCATTTTAAAAAAAAAAGAATTATCATTAATTCAAATTTTGGCTCTAATATTTGAAAGAATTATCATTAATTCAAATTTTGGCTCTAATTTTTGAAAGAGTTATCATTAATTCAAATTTTGGCTCCAAGAATCAATTACCAAATTACCACTAATCCCAATCCTAAAAATCTATAAATAGAGCTCTCACTTCATTCAAATTTCAAGCTTTTGATAGCCAAATCCACCTTGCTAAAAAATCTCTCAATTCTCTCCATCTACCAAATTCACTCAAAGCTCCATTTTCAAAAAGTTAGTAAGCTTTGCATTGAAGCTTACTAATCTTTGAGCTAAACCTTCATCCAAACATTTTTTCTCCATCAATTCTCTACATCCAAGCTTGGTCAATTGATTCTTGTGGTTAAATTGAAGTAAATTCTTGAAGTTGTTTTGATAATTCTCTAGATCTACCTTTGGTAAGTTGGATAATTCATCTTTCACAATGTGATCTCTTGGTGATCTTTGGGATTGATTCTTTGAGCATTATTTTGTGATTTCAATGGTGTTATTTTCTCATAATTTGATGGAATTTTCGTGCTCAAGTGGATCCATGATCATAAGGTGTTTGATGGAATGTTTGAACAAGAAATTGCCCTTTTAAAATGTTGTTTTTGCTACTGTAACCGTGTGCAATCGATTTTCAATATAGTGCAATCGATTGCACAGAAGCAATTTCACGCAGATTTTTGAAAACTGTACTGTGTAAATCGATTTACACAATAGTTCAATCGATTTACACAGGGACAGAATGCATTTTTTTGCCTTGTTTTGGGGCAGCTTTGATCCAAAATGCTTTGTCTACTCACTCCTTTTGATTGTTGGTTTTGATTGCAATTTTAAATGTCCAATTTGTCTTTAAACTCAATGGACTTTGTGATGTAGATGAAGTTGGATAAATGTTCATCAATTCAAATCTACCTAAGAGTGAATTATTTAATTCATTTTTGGTGCTTTGGATTAATGATATGTTTAGTGCTTTAATCCATCTAGAGGAGTGGTTGAATTTAAAGATGAAAGAATTTTGAAATGGTGATCCAAATTAGCTTATCATTCCCCTCCCTCTTCATCTTATCCCTTTCTTTTTTAATTGTGCTACATGTTAAGGGATGGTGATCTCTATATCATTTATCCAAACATGAAGTACATAGATTGCTATTAACCGGCCTCAAAATAGGTGTGACTTCTACATAAGTCCACTTATGATTGCTTAACATAGCGCTAAATTTTGTCCCGATTCGAATAAATGATCATTCGTGGCCCAAACATATGATTGCAAGCCCAAGTATGTTAATTTGATCTCTTTGATCCAATAACCTTGAGATTCATTGTGTGGAGACTTTGGTTCTACCAATCCTCTAATGGATCTACAACACCTTTGGTCAACACGGATCACTTAAACATCGTTGATCATTACATGTTGCCTTGTGAGAATTCCAAAATGGATGATATACTTGACAAAAAGCAAATGCAACTTGTTGTGTGGAGGCTTTGGTTCTACCAATCCTCTAATGAGTTCCAAATGCAAGTTTCAAGATGGTCATCCAACTAACCGCTAATTACTAACAATTAACTTTACTTTACGCTTTTATTTTCATGCTTTATGTACCATTTACTTTTAGCATTTTACATTTCATGTTATTTTCATCTTTGCTCACTTGAGCATTTACTTTTATGTCATTTTTATTTTGCTCACTTGAGCTTTTCTTTCTTTTTAAAGACACCTAATAATCAACATGAACCATAAAAATCATTAATGATACTTGGACTACATGGTTACTATCCTTTGCATTATGGAGTGATGGACTTCTTGGACTTAGGATTAGATACCTTGGCCTATCTTGGAGACTTTTTGACTTTATTTGATATTTTGTCTAGAGTTCTTGAGGTTTACCTCAAGACATTGGGTTATTTGTTTGTTTTGTGTGCAGGTTATTGAGATTACGATCTTTATTTGTAATCTGGAATTCACCTGTATACACCCGTTACTCTGCCTAATTTTCGCGAAGACTTAAAACACTTGAAGTTTGGTTCTTTCAAGAGGTCTAGTATCTTTGCTTTCTTGGTTTCAATCTGAAGAATGGGAATTCTATATTGACTCATAATTTCAAGTATTGGCTTCTTGTTGGTTAGATGGTTCTTATCCCTAGCTTTTACCTTATGCTTTAGGATAGCCTCTTTTTCTCCTCCCATCTTCTATAATTTCAAAAATCTTCTCCCTCCTTTAAAAAAAACTCTTCTTGTTTTGAAACTTGAAACATTTTCATAATAAACTTGGACTTAGGTCCATGCATCTTCGAAACATTTTCATAAATAAATTTCAATCAATTTAATAATACCTTGACCTTTTTTCGTGAGAAGACTAAAAGTCAATCAATCTCATTTCAAACCATTTTGCCACTTTGGCTTTTATCTTTAAACTTTTCTCAAAAGATTAGACTCTTGTCAATCCTTGTAGTGATGCAAACAACTATACTTCTACAATATGTAGTGAAGTGAGATATTTTCCACTTGGGTGTTGAGTAAGGCATTGTTGATTTTAAAATCCAAGCCATATCCTCCACTTTGAGATGATGCAAATTCTCCTTTCTCATGATTGTGGGTAGTAAGTATGTTTTTCACACGGACAATTGCGATGATGTCTTATCTCATAAAATCAACCAACACACTTGTGTTTCAAATTTTTAAAAGAGGAACTACGTGTACCCTGATCCCCTATTGCACGAAAGGTGGTACTTAGGCACTAAAGGTTCACAACCGCGGCGGGTGCAAAAATCATAAAAATATTTCTTTTGTCACTTCCACCTTCCATTTTATATACAACACATTTTTATAGCCAAAATATACAGATTTTTCAAAGAGGTTCCTGCGGAGTACCGTAGATGTTTAGGGTGCTAATACCTTCCCTTTGCATAACAAACCCCCTTACCTTGAATCTTTCCCTCTCTTTTTGGATTATTCGCTCTTTTCCCATTCCTTTGGAAACAATAAAGCGCGGTGGCGATTTTTATTTTGATTTGTATAAAGTCTAGTCAATCCAATGGCTTAGTCTTACACATTTCTACCGCTATAGAAAAATGGCGACTTCATTGGGGAAAGATTGACCTCTTGCTGGTCCATCCCTAAGTGGGTTAAACCTATCTTTGTTTATATCTGTATATGTGCTATTGTTGTTTATGTGTTATATTTTGTATATATGTTTGTCTAGATTTTCCTGGTTTACAGGGTGCTTGGTGATTACTCATAAGTCCTATACCCGGACTTGGGAAAACTTTAAGATAGGACGGGCAGTATAGTCATGTTAACTTTGAGGGAGTAATCCCAAAAAAGGAGGCATGAGATCCCCCACTCAGTGGAGGCCCCTTTGATTGTAGTGTCATTTACCGAGTAATCGGGAAGACATACTGCTTTCGACCTGGGAGCCTGCCGAAGCTGAGCACCGTAGATTACCTAACCCCTCTTGGCCTTTTAGGTGTAGTGCGGAAGCTATAACGGAGTAATCCGGAAGTAGTTGTCACGCGATACTACGCTCGGACGAGTCTTTCTTGAGAATATTACTAATTACCGAGTTAATCGGGAAGTTGGTAATATCCGAAGGAAGGATGTAGACTCTGAGAACCTCTAGAACCTTGTTCGGCAGGTGATAACTTTTTAGACCAATACCTTATGGGTAGTACCTTCGACCTCATGCTCGTGACGTTGAACCTATGAACCCTATATGTGTGATCTTGTGTGTTATTGTTGCATCATGCATCCATGCACTCATAAGCATCTTTTGAAAAAACAATATTTCAAGGGATTTAAAGGTTGACTATTTGTGAATATCTCAGGTACTTTTAAACCATGGATTCTGGAAAGAGAAAGACCGGGAAATACAGTTTCAAGAATCCCAAGATAAATGAGTTGATCAGTCTAATTCCAGAGATCGAGTGTTCTGCAGACTTTCGGAAGAAGTATGGATCCATTATTCCTCTCATGAAGATGAAGATGAAGGAGGGTTTTCTCTCAACTTTGGTCCAGTTCTATGATCCGGTGTATCACTGCTTTACTTTTCCCGATTATCAGTTGATGCCAACACTGGAAGAATATTCCTATCTATTGGATTTACCTGTTACCGATCGCGTTCCTTTTACTGGTTTGGAGAGTGAGCCAAAACCACATGAGATTGCTGCTTTGATTCATCTGGGGAAGTCTGAGGTGGAAGCTCATATGACTACGAAAGCAGGGATTAGAGGATTAACAACTCAGTTCTTATTGGAGAAAGCTTGTTACTTTGCCAGGATGAAGAATACGGTTGCTTTTGAGGCCATCTTTGCTTTAATCTCCTATGGATTATTCTTATTTCCTAATGTTGACAAGTTTGTCTACATTAATGCTATCAAGATTTTCATGATTGGAAACCCGGTTCCTACACTGTTGGGTGATGCTTATTACTCTGTTCATCTTCGGAATTCTTATCATGGGGGAATGATTATCTGTTGCATGCCTTTGTTGTATTGGTGGTTTACCTCTCATATGCCTCAATCTGACGCTTTTTGGGATGTCAAGAAGGAACCCCGTTGGGCTCTTAAGATCATGGCACTTACTCACTCGGATATTGATTGGTATCATCGAGCTTACCAGGATGCGGAGATTATTGACAGTTGTGGTAGTTTCCCCAATGTGCCTCTTCTTGGTACAAAGGGAGGAATTAACTATAACCCTGTTCTTGCACGGCAACAGCTTGGTTATCCGATGAGGGATAAACCGAACAATATTCATCTTAGTAGTTTCTTTCTGAAGGAAGGAGAAGACCACAGGGAAGCTAGGGAGCAGATTGCGAAGGCCTGGCGTCACATTCATAAGAAGAGTAGGAAGGATTTGGGACCTAGGGGTGTTGTTTCTTTGGGAGCCATATCTTCAGTGGGTCCGATCGAGAGCCATTCAGTTGAAGATGCCGTATACTCGGGAGACACCCATGCCTGATTTGTTTGTGAAGACCACTCCTCCCTTATTAGATGATCTAGAAGAGCTGCAACTTGCTTTGGTTAGGATGCAACAGGAAAGGGATGCTTGGAAGAACAAGTTCCAGACTTTAGAGAGTTCCTACAGAGCAGACCTGAAGGAGAGAGATGATTTGATAGAGATCTTTGAGATTCAAGCAGTAGAGTCTATGGAGAGGCAAGGAGATTTATTTTCTCCTAAGCCTCAAACAGGTGTTGTTTGTTCACTTCCTGATTCAGATGATTGGAAGGAGGTTTCCATCAGACATGTGGAAGAAAACCAGAGGTTGAGAGCTCAGATTTCCAGGCTCACAGGGAAGCGCATTTGTACAGATTAATCTCTATCAGTTCCTTTTCTTAGGATTTTAGATTGTATTTTCATCTTGTACTTGGGATCATTGAAACTTGTAACCCATTTCGAAGTTATTATAATAAAAGTTTTCAGTATTTCAAATGCGTTGTTATTTTGATGTTTGCAATATGTCTGTAAATCTTAAACCCCTTGAAATATTAAATGATAAAATAATAATAATCATATACATTGCATATCATGCATCATATTGCACATGTTTTTGCATTTGTTATGCATATCTAGGTGGCTTACCCAGCTTCTTTACTTCATTCAGCAAGCTGACTCATCACTACAACACTCGGGCTAATTTCAAAAAGAAGATGGACAACTTAGAACGGGAGAATCGCGAGCTGCGCGAAGGAGTTTCTTCTTTGAAGGCTGGATTGGCCAACTCGACTACTCTGATGGAAGCTCTGGTGGTTGCTCAGAATCAGCCACCGAGTGTTCAACCTTAACCAACAAGGGCAAGTACTGAAGTTCTGACTGTTCCTGTATCCGCTACTCCGGCTGTTGTTCAAAACCGTATGCCTCAGGGTTATCCGTGGGGAATGCCATAGAATTTTGCACCTGAAGGTTTCAATCTGGGTCCTCAAGATGCTCCAGTGGTTCCAAATGTTGTTACTCCTGCACCTCCTGTGGTGCATACTGTTCCTGCTGCACCTCCTTCGGTGAATTTGGTTCTGTTTGTTAATGAAGATGTGTGTCGTCCTTTCCCTCCGCCGAGTGAAGACTTGGGTCTTTATGACAGAATGGATGATTTCCAAGAGTAGTTTGATAGAATGCAAAGAGAGATGAAGGATGTTAGGGGAAAAGAGTTGTTCGGGCAGAATGTCAATGAGCTGTGTTTGGTCCCGAATGTTAAAGTGCCTGATAAGTTCAAGGTCCCAGAATTTGAGAAGTACAAGGGCAACACTTGCCCTCGTGCTCATTTGGTGATGTATGTGAGAAGGATGTCTACCCATATTGATGATCAGCGACTGTTGATTCATTTTTTCCAGGATAGTCTGACCGATGCTGCGTTGAAATGGTACATGAGTTTAGACAGCGTCAACATCCATACTTTTAATGATTTTGGAGAAGCATTCATTAAATAATACAAGTACAATGTGGACATGGCGCCTGACCGTGACCAGCTTAGGGCCATGGTTTAGAAAGACAGAGAATCATTCAAAGAGTATGCGCAGAGATGGCGCGAAGTGGCTGCGCAAGTGATTCCGCCCATGGAAGAGAAAGAAATGACCAAGATTTTTCTAAAGACGCTAGGAGCTTTCTACTACGAAAGAATGGTAGCAAGTGCCCCAAGTGATTTTACAGAGATGGTAGGAATGGGTGTCCGCCTAGAAGAGGCAGTAAGAGAAGGCCTTTTGACAAAGGGTGAAGGATCTGGAGGTGTGAAGAAGCCATCTTACATGTTTACAAAGAAGAAAGAGGGGGATACAAATGTTGTTATGCAAGAGAGAAAGGTAAACGCTCCTAGAAGGAATTATCAGCGTCATCAGCAAGTCACCTCAGTTACTCCTTGTTGTACCACAAAATTTGCCCTCCCATACTCTTCAAGGTTTGTCAAGAATCATCTTCAAATGGTTCAAGATTTCTCAAGGGTTGCACAGTCCAAATGCCTCCTAAGCCAGCCAAAATTAGGGTTTTGGTTCATTCAATGAATTTGAGGTTTTCAATGGTTCAATCAAGTCTCATGGGCCTATATACATTGTCAAGCATCTACATGTCAAGTCTCAAGGCTCACAATGTCAAATTGCACAGTCAAAAGCTCCATTTGATCCACAGTCAACTGCAGGGGCAAAATGGTCATTTTGCAGTCAAAAGTCAGAATTTTTGGTCAACATCTTATTTTGAGGTCACAATCATCATTTTATCAAGTCTTGATCATGATTCCACAAGAATGGCTCAAAAATCATCAAGATGCAAAAGTTACTATTTTTGGATAGCAGAAAAGTCAACCGTATCTTGACCAGTGCATAACTTTTTCATGGTTCATCAGAAAAATTCCATCCAATGCTCATTTTTAAGGGGATGACATTTCCTACAATACATATTCACATTCCAAGTCCAAGAAATGCTCTCACAAAAAGTTATCAATTTCTACATTATATGTCAATTTTAAAAGTCAACAAAAGTGCACTTTAAGTCAAAGACCATAACTTGAGATTCATAAATCCAAATGACATGGGACCAAAGGAATTGGTTAGAGGACTTCAAGACCTTTCCAAAATGTCAAAGAACATGTTCATGTGATCAAAATTGAGCAATATATGCATTGGATAAGTTGGGAAATTTTTGTGAATTTGCAAAAGTCAACTTTGCTCAAAACACCTTATTTTTGCTAATGGGCCTCAAATTTCTTCTTGAAACTTTATCCAAGGCCTATGCACGACCCATCAAGCCTAATGAATTTATTTTCTTATTTTTTATTAATTAATTGGATTTTTTATTAATATTAATTCATTTAATTGATTTAAATTGTAGGAAATATAAAGATATGGTTTTTCAATCTTTTTGTGAAGCAAGAATGACCTAATCATGCTGGAAATTTCGTGTACCAATCAAGGATGCAAAAATCTCCAAATTTAGCAAGTTTCTTCAATCAAAAAGATTCAAAAAGATGTGATTTCCAATCAAATATTGAATCATCATTCCAATGGATTTTGGTGCAAGATTCTGACCTAAATTCAGTCCTATATAAGTACACAAGCCAACCCTATTCATGGATACGTGAAAGCTGCTGCAAGAAAGCCATAACCATATTGAAAAAATTCAAGAAAAATTGAAAATTGTTTTCTATATTCCAGGCCAATTCAAGGACTTTTGTTGATTCAAACACGTTGCTGGAAGTGTGAGGAACGTGTAGCAATCAAAATCAAGCGTTAAAGCTCAAGAAATCACCAAGAACAGTCTCACGGTTTGACATTTTTTTATCATAATCGTAACTCATGATTCATAAGCATTTGATATGGTTTCTTGTTTGTTTTGTGTTGTTAGAGACCACAGGAAGCTATTGGCATAGTTTAATTGGATTAAAACTCACAGAATCAAAAGATGCCATTGATGAATTTTAGGGTTCTTATGCTGTGAATTTGGGGCTTTATAGTCCAGGAAAAATTAGAACCCTTAAGACCCATGGTTGGAACCGTTGAATCCAGACGAACACAAAGCCATCCTCGCGAAATATTTATATAGAACACAGGCCTAATCGCTATTTTTCCTCATGATATATTGTGGGGGTTAAAAACCCCCGCTATCTATTTGTTTTTTACAGGCATCAGCGAAGAAGATGATGAGGTGGTGGTATACCATTGGGTGGTTTAAAATAGCGCGTGTGATTTTGTTGTTTCCAGCATAATTGTTATTTTTTATATATTATATTCACTTGTCATTATATTAACAAAAGCAGGCAAATGGCGTAGTGGTTGATGTGCTGGCTGGAAATCATTGGGACCTGGGTTCGAATCCCAGGTCCACCCAAATACTTGTTTCTATTTTTCTTACCATATTCACATGCAGACTTTCAAAGGTGTTCCATCATGCACCTCTGACATCCAAGCGCCATGTGTTTCAAAATTCAAATCCTGTGGCCAAAGATGAAGGACCATGGTACTCCCAGTCAACCAACGTCCTGGACAATTACCAAAGTCAAACGTGGCTGAATAACTTGATGGGCCTGAAAATTACTTTCTCACCTCCAAAGCTGGCCCATCACCCCCTAGTTTCTTTATTCTTTTTCTTTTATATTTTAATTTCTATTTAATTGTTTACTAATTATTATTATCATTATTATTTAATTAACCTAATAAATATTTTTCATAATAAAATTCAGAAAACTAAAAATATAGTATTTTTCTTATTATTATTACTTTCACCTTAATTTATTATTTTTGTAAATAAATATAATTAATTAATTTAGTCTTTTAATTAGGTTAAATTTCAATAATTTTTTGCAATAAATAAAATAAATTAGAATTAGGGTTTTTTACTAACTTGTGACTTTTTCTTTTCTTTTATTTCATTAAAACATTAAAAATCAAAAAATATTTCTTTTAATTAATTAATTAGTTTTAGGTTTAATTTAATGCAAAAATAATCAAAAATTCATTCTTTTCTCAAAAAGGGTCAAAACCCTAAGGACTTTCCCGATTCAATTTCTTTTCGCGCATATTATTTTTTGGTCATATTTATGTATTTGCTCAGAGAATGTAATAGCGTAATTAGGACTTTTTATCGCTTTCTTTATTTTCTCGCATTTACTTTTCAAGGGTTGTTTTTGGCGATGTAAATACCCGACGCCTTGTAATAGCGTAGATTTACTTTCCGCAATTTACTTTCCGCACAACTATTAAACTGCTATGCATGACAAGACTTGTTCTCAAAATAAAATCAACCCGTAGCTCACCATAAAATGTGCAAAGGTAATTTAACATGAAACTTGACACACTCGCACATGCCACTCCTAGGGTACGCCTCACTTGGTTGCCTCGACGTGGTCATTGAGTATAGGGTGTTTTAGAGGTCACCCTCCTGTCTAAAGGTCCAAGTTGCCTCGAAACGGTTGCCTCGGATAAAAAGGATCTAGGACATTAGGGTTACCGCTAAGGCGTCCTACTATTGCTTTGGTGACCACACATGTCCCATAATCGAATTGACCTGAAAACTCCAACGACGGTGCTACCTACTTCTCAATAGTGGGATAGTACTGTCTAAAGGACATTTACATAGCTTAATTTCTTTTGAGTAGGTAGAGGTTCTCAGGTACTTGTTCTTTCAAAACAAAAATACTTTTCGCACCTACACTTTTCTGACAAAAGTTTTCAAACAACACTTCATACACTCTTGAGGACAGATACACGAGTTAAATCGAAGTTTTCAAACAAACTTTTTCAAAACCCACAAACACAAGAAAAGCAAAACATTTTGAAAACATAGTGAGCAAGTACCTAAGAGCCCGTGGATAATCACGGATAGAAAGGGTGCTAACACCTTCCCTTTCTATAATCTACCTCCCAAAACGAGAAACATCTCGAAAAGGAATTTTATTGTGCTTTTGTCCTTTCCTTGTTGGAGAAAATAAAAGACGGTGGCGACTCTTGCTTACCGCGACATTTCGCGAACCAGCATTCCAAAACAGTCAGTTCTATTTTCACCGATCACAGAACTGGCGACTCTGCTGGGGAATATTAAGATAAGTGAGGTGTACCTTAGGATTAGATCATTCTATGTTTTCAATTGCATGCTTTGTATGATTTATATTTCTGGGCTTGTATCGGAGTTTTATAGATCCTAACCCGGATCTGGGGAATACCCTTTAGGTAGCAATAAACTGTAAGGGACTTGTCCGGCGTAGACCGACACGGGTGAAGCAGTAGCTACATTGGTGTGACACCTTGGTCTGTACCGATATCCCTTGTGTTGGAACGAGGAGAATATGGGTCTTCTGAGGAGTCATTAAGCACCAACTGACCTTAGAACCTTAAATTGACCCAACTTGGCCATAGAACAGTAGCAGTATGCTACGCTCATTGAGGCTAAACTCTCGCGATGGTTCCGGCTGCAAGAAAAGATTACTAAGCTGGAGTTATGACCGATCGAGGGTAGTCAGTGATATTGAGATCCTCTAGAACCCGATTACTATTTTCTAGGACAGGTCTTAACCAACTGAAACTGAAAGAGGGTAGTACCTAAGCTTCATGCTGGCCTAAACTCTAAGGGTTGTCTTGTGTGACTTGTGTGCCTTACCATGTTTGCCTTTTGTGAATACTTGTGGTGTGCCTTTATCATAACATCATAACATTGCATACATCCTACATAAGGACTAACTCATTTCAAGGATCTCAAGGGTTTGTGATGCAGGTCATGATGAACCAACTGTCTAGCAAGGGGCAAAGGGGATTTATATTCCTCTAGCCAAGGTTGTTCGGAGATCAAAACATGATGACTTGAGTCAGGGGCTATGACCCACTCGATATGGTGAGCTTTGACTCTTGAAGAAGGACTCTCAACCACATGAAGTTCCTTCAATCAAGCTACCGAATTCAAATTCTAACAAGTTTCCTGTTTACCCCGCGAGATCCTTGAAAACATTGCATACATACATATCATTGCATAACAGGTCATCTGATATAGGTCTCTCACGTTCTCGCTGTTTATTTCAGCAATGACTTTCCAATCAGACAACCAGGATCTTCATGCTCAAGAGACTCAGTTCAGGGAAATCCTCCTAAACCTATCCAAGGGGCAGGAAGAGTTGAGAACACTCCTCATGGGGAATTTGGTCAAGAAAAGTCCTGAAGACGATAAGGACGAACGGCTGAAACATCTGCAAGCTGAGGTAGATGCAATGAGAACCCAGATGCTGGGGCAGATAACTCTCATTCAATACTTAGCTCAAAGACAAGAAGAGCTCAGGGTCCTCGTCAACAAGCTGCTTCAAAATAACCGAATGAGGTCAACAACTAGGGTTGAAGATCAAGCCATCATTCAACCACCTTTGGGGCAAAAAGACAAGGGAAAAGCTCCTCAACTTGCTTCAGGGTCACAAGCCCAGCATCAACCTCACCAGCGTCAACAGGGTAATCGGCGTAAGTGAAATACGCCTGGAAGACATTTCTCGGAGACTGATATACCATCATCTCTCATAATGAAACGCTTGTTGGAGGTCAACCTGATTGCTTTAAAGGGTCCTCCCCGGAACCCCAATACCTCTGCTCCTACCTATCATCCCAATGAAAGGTGTCCATACCACTCTGACGGTCTGGGACATGACACCGACAACTGTTGGAGTTTGAAGAACCAGATCCAAGACTTGATCGACGGAAGGGTGCTGGAGTTCATGCCAGATGGTGAGATGAAAATCTTCCGCTGAGAATTCTCCATCTGAGATGACTAGTTCAAACTAAGAGACTTTTGTTCATTTGAATGTTCAAGTTGTATTTTTCTTTGCTTATTCAAACAAATATTGTCATGGCAAACTTTTCTATTATATCAATGCATTGCATATGTCTGTTTTGAATCAATCCATTTGTATTCACTATATTCAAATTCTTTCATTTTTTGTGATGTTCCAACTCTCAATTAAAAATTCTAAACCTTTTGAGGGAGGATGACGAAAACGATACCACGATCTTTACAGTATGCTTTTGAACAGACCCCGTTGATGAGGTACAGGCATTGTTTCAAATCCTAAACAGTGGAGTTATAAGGAAGATAATCCCTAGTCAACCCCTTTGAGCCAAAGAAGTCGGAGTTTTTCTTTTCACAAAAATTAAAAACCCTTAATTATAACCTGGGGCAGGATAGTTCTCTCAGTTGATCCAGGTGCACAACGAATGGCATCAAAGAAGTCCTTCCAAAAACAAAAAACAGTGATGGTTCCCTATAATCATAAAGATAGGCAGTCATTATCTCTCAGAAACAAAAGCCCAATAAGTCAAAACCTATGAAGGAGACTTACAAAAACTGGGGCATCCCGCTGACTGTAATCACAAAAGAAACAGTTCAGGCAAAAAACAGGGATAATAAAATCGAAAAGAAAGAGGTCCTACAAACCCTCAACAAGAAAAATGACTGCCTATTCAAAATAAACTGTCAATATCCGAACCATCACCGGAAAATCAGAGCAAAGACTCAAACAAGATCTAATGCACAATTAGCTGAGTTTAGGTTCGAAGAAAATCACGAAGAGCAGGTGGGTACAAATAAATTTTGAGCCTTTATCCTTTGTTTCTTAAACCGTGAACCAGGCCACGTTATAACCCTTAAAAGTCCTAGCTGAAGCATGGGTTAGTTCGAAAGCATACTGTTACCAAAGGTATCCTGACTCCTGTAGGGCTTGCTGTAAAATCCTGAGTTGACATCACATTTTACAAAAAATCACTTGTTTTATTGAAAACTGCATTTTCAAAAACTTCAAGACAGACATAAGCTTTGTATTCTTAAAATAATATTGTTTGCATATGACTATTTGTTCAAACAGTAGAGAAATTCGCACGACGAATATCCAGTGAACAAAAAAAATCTTCTCAACAAAAAGATCACACCAAGTGGAAAAACACTTCCAATCCAGGGGCAGACATGAGCATTGTCCATCATCTGGGGCAGTCAAGTCAAGATTCAAGGAATCTCTCAAAATGCCAAATAGCCAGGGGCAAATCTCCGCCTGAGTCACTTGGGGCATTGGACATGAATTCCAGCAACGAATCTTGCATGATTAAACATCTTCTGGTAGTATGGCAACACTACACTACTGACAGTGAAAACTCCCTACACTCTGAGAACATGGACATAGTCGAAAAATACTACGCATAATCAAAGACCCGCAGGGTCGACGGACCTAGGCAAAAATAAGGGCTTCCCGGCGAACCAAAAGGGTTCGGGCAAAAATAAGGGATGAAAATGAAAAATTTTGTACACCCGGCAAGTCGAAAACCTGAAAAGGCGGCTTGGGCAAAAAAGGGTATCCCGATGGACTGAAAACCCGAAAGGGTGGTCCAGGCAAAAATTAGGGATCAAAGCGTACGACTATGTCCCGTCATCTCGTCACTTGCCTACCAGAAGGAGATTTGTCAATCGGCAGTTATCAAGCACCTCCACAGGTACCTGCTCCCACAGAAGCTGGGGCAATAAGAGTTGTCTAAGTAATCTAGTACCAAGGTAAGTTCAGCTGAAGAATATGACCTAGATACCTTCACTCCCCGCAGAGTAAGGCAAGATTCAGCAATACTCTCCCCAAGCAGAGTTGGTCTCCTATTAGCCCTAAAAAGGCACAGTATCCCCTGCAAGTCAGCAATACTCTCCCCCAAGCAGAGTTAGTCTACCATCAAGTTGGGTATCCCCAGAAGCTCTTAATATTCCCTAGCAGAATACACATATATTCCTCAGCAAGCATCCCCGGCAGTCTTAATATTCCTCAGTAGAAATATAAGATTGTTCCCCGGCGGAATACAGACACCCCAATGGAGCCATTCCCCCAGTACAGTCCAAAAAGTTTCCCCAGGAGAGTTGAACCATCTCCCCAGTAGATTCTGGAAGCTTATCTCCTGCAGAGTGCAAATATCTCTCCCAGCCATATTCAGAGGTTATTCCCCCACCAGAGTCTAACTGGGTTATCCTCAGCAAATTACAACGGAAAGATCGTCCTCAGCGAAGTTCTTCCTATCCCCAGCGGAGTTCATCAAATTCCCCAACAGAGCTTATCAACGGAATCCCCAACAGAGCTTATCAACGGAATCCTCATCGGAGTTATCGTTAAATCCCAGCGAGGTATCTCTTCCCACAGAGTAATTCCCCGCAGAGTAATATCTTCACCAGGATTATCCCCCAATGAGTCATCTTCTCCAACCGGTTTATTCTTGCAATCATCTTCGTTCTTCATCCCCAGCGGAGACGAAGAACTCTACTCTTCAACATCAGCCCAGGATTTAACAAACTCCCAGCATTCGTCAAGGATTTATTTTCCCAGACGAAAATACATTCATAAACATACCACATCTCATACATGATAAAGTGCATACGACACAATCTCATTTATTTTTTATAACATCATGACATCATGCATTTCATATATCATGACATTGCATACGACTAATGTTTGCCTTTTCAGGAAAAAGTAAAATCAAAGGATGATCGCCGTCAACCTTTGCAGTTCGAGATTAACACCTGTATCTAGCCAGGAAATATCTGTGAGCGATTGATTGTAGATTCGATACCTGTATCTAGCCAGGAAAGTTATCTACATGAAGAGATTGAAGATCAATACATGTATCTAGCCAGGAAACCATCTTTCTTTCTCAGGTCAGAGGTCTACACCTGTATCCAGCCAGGAAAGCTATCTCGACCAACCTTTTTAAGTTCCGGATCAATACCTGTATCTAGCCAGGAAATATCTGTGAGCGATTGATTGTAGATCTATACTTGTATCTAGCCAGGAAAGTTATCTACATGAAGAGTTTGAAGACCAACACCTGTAACAGGCCAGGAAATTATCTTTCATTCTCAGGTCAGAGGTCTACATCTGTATCCAGCCAGGAAAGCTATCTCTGCTAACCTTTTTTAAGTTCCGGATCAACACCTGTATCTAGACAGGGAATATCTATGAACGACGGATTGTACATCTACACCTGTATCTAGCCAGGAAAGTATCTGCATCAAGAGATTGAAGATCAACACCTGTATCAGGCCAGGAAACTATCTTTCATTCTCAGGTCAGAGATCTACACCTATATCCAGCCAGGAAAGCTATCTCGACCAACCTTTAAGTTCCGGATCAACACCTGTATCTAGCCAGGAAATATCTGTGAGCGACTGATTGTAGATCTACACCTGTATCTAGCCAGGAAATATCTGTGAGCGATTGATTGTAGATTCGATACCTGTATCTAGCCAGGAAAGTTATCTACATAAAGAGATTGAAGATCAATACCTGTATCTAGCCAGGAAACCATCTTTCTTTCTCAGGTCAGAGGTCTACACCTGTATCCATCCAGGAAAGCTATCTCGACCAACCTTTTTAAGTTCCGGATCAATACCTGTATCTAGCCAGGAAATATCTGTGAGCAATTGATTGTAGATCTATACCTGTATCTAGCCAGGAAAGTTATCTACATGAAGAGTTTGAAGATCAACACCTGTAACAGGCCAGGAAATTTTCTTTCATTCTCAGGTCAGAGGTCTACACCTGTATCCAGCCAGGAAAGCTATCTCGGCCAACCTTTTTTAAGTTCCGGATCAACACCTGTATCTAGCCAGGAAATATTTGTGAACGACGGATTGTAGATCTACACCTGTATCTAGCCAGGAAAGTATCTGCATGGAGAGATTGAAGATCAACACCTGTATCAGGCCAGGAAACTATCTTTCATTCTCAGGTCAGAGATCTACACCTGTATCCAGCCAGGAAAGCTATCTCGACCAACCTTTAAGTTCCGGATCAACACCTGTATCTAGCCAGGAAATATTTGTGAGCGATTGATTGTAGATCTACACCTGTATCTAGCGAAGAAAGTATCTGCATGAAGAGATTGAAGATCAACACCTATAACAGGCCAAGAAATTATCTTTCATTCTCAGGTCAGAGGTCTACACCTGTATCCAGCCAGGAAAGCTATCTCGACCAACCTTTTTAAGTTCCGGATCAATACCTGTATCTAGCCAGGGAGTATCTGTGAGCGACTGATTGTAGATTCGATACCTGTATCTAGCCAGGAAAGTTATCTACATGAAGAGATTGAAGATCAACACCTGTAACAGGCCAGGAAATTATCTTTCATTCTCAGGTCAGAGGTCTACACCTGTATCCAGCCAGGAAAGCTATCTCGACCAACCTTTTTAAGTTCCGGATCAATACCTGTATCTAGCCAGGAAGTATCTGTAAGCGACTGATTGTAGATCTATACCTGTATCTAGCTAGGAATGTATCTGCATGAAGAGATTGAAGATCAATACCTGTTTCTAGCCAGGAAGTTATCTTTCATTCTCAGGTTAGAGGTCTACACCTGTATCCAGCCAGGAAAGCTATCTCGACCAACCTTTTTAAGTTCCGGATCAATACTTGTATCTAGCCAGGAACTATCTGTGAACGATTTATGGTAGATCTATACCTGAAACAAGACAGGAAAGTTATCTACATTGAAGAGATTGAAGATCTATACCTAAAACCAGACAGGAAAATTTTCTTTCTCAGGTATGCAAGTTCTCGCTAAGGAATCTCTTACGCGATCGACACCCTTGGATGGCATCTTTAAGCCCATCTCCACAACTATCCATTATATTTCCAGATGGCATCTGTAAGCCCATCCCCGACAAGATTTTGTCATATCTCCAGATGGCATCTATAAGCCCATCCTTCTACCAACAATCTCCAAATGGAATCTGTAAGCCCATTCCCGACATCACATTGTTGATACTACACCATGCGAGTGCAAATTTCTGGGCACTTCAGTGTTCAATCATCTTCCACCTTCGGATCACGAAAGGCACGCAAGCCAATCTACATCCTCAAGTTTAAGAAGATTGAACAGGGGAAACTGTTGTACCCCAAAATTTGCCCTCCCATATTCATCAAGGTTTGTCAAGAATCATCTTCAAATGGTTCAAGATTTCTCAAGGGTTGCACAGTCCAAATGCCTCATAAGCCAGCCAAAATTAGGGTTTTGGTTCTTTCAAGGAATTTTAGGTTTTCAATGGTTCAATCAAGTCTCATGGGCCTATATACATTGTCAAGCATCTACATGTCAAGTCTCAAGGCTCACAATGTCAAATTGCACAGTCAAAAGCTCCATTTGATCCATAGTCAACTACAGGGGCAAAATGGTCATTTTGCAGTCAAAAGTCAGAATTTTTGGTCAACATCTTATTTTGAGGTCACAATCATCATTTGATCAAGTCTTGATCATGATTCCACAAGAATGGCTCAAAAATCATCAAGATGTAAAAGTTACTATTTTTGGACAGTAGAATAGTCAACTGTATCTTGACCAGGGCATAACTTTTTCATGGTTCATCAGAAAAATTCCATCCAATGCTCATTTTGAAGGGGATGACATTTCCTACAATCCATCTTCACATTCCAAGTCCAATAAATGCTCTCACAAAAAGTTATCAATTTCTACATTATAGGTCAATTTCAAAAGTCAACAAAAGTGCACTTTAAGTCAAAGACCATAACTTGAGATTGATAAATCCAAATGACATAGGACCAAAGGCATTGGTTAGAGGACTTCAAGACCTTTCCAAAATGTCCAAGAACATGTTCATGTGACCAAAATTGAGTAAGATATGCATTGGAGAAGTTGGGAAATTTTTATGAATTTGCAAAAGTCAACTTTGCTCAAAACACCTTATTTTTGCTAATGGGCCTCAAATTTCTTCTTGAAACTTTATCCAAGGCCTATGCACGACCCATCAAGCCTAATGAATTTATTTTCTTATTTTTTATTAATTAATTGGATTTTTTATTAATATTAATTCATTTAATTGATTTAAATTGTAGGAAATATAAAGATATGATTTTTCAATCTTTTTGTGAAGCAAGAATGACCTAATCATGCTGGCAATTTCGTGTACCAATCAAGGATGCAAAAATCTCCAAATTTAGCAAGTTTCTTCAATCAAAAAGATGTGATTTCCAATCAAATATTGAATCATCATTCCAATGGATTTTCGTGCAAGATTCTGACCTAAATCCAATCCTCTATAAGTACACAAGCCAACCCTATTCATGGATACGTGAAAGCTGCTGCAAGAAAGCCATAACCATATTGAAAAAATTCAAGAAAACTTGAACACTGTTTTCTATATTCCAGGCCAATTCAAGGACTTTTGTTGATTCAAACACGTTGCTGGAAGTGTGAGGAACGTGTAGCAATCAAAATCAAGCGTTAAAGCTCAAGAAATCACCAAGAACAGTCTCACGGTTTGACATTTTTTTCTCATAATCGTAACTCATGATTCATAAGCATTTGATATGATTTCTTGTTTGTTTTGTGTTGTTAGAGACCACAGGAAGCTATTGGCATAGTTTAATTGGATTAAAACTCACAGAATCAAAAGATGCCATTGATGAATTTTAGGGTTCTTATGCTGTGAATTTGGGGCTTTATAATACAGGAAAAATTAGAACCCTTAAGACCCATAGTTGGAACCGTTGAATCCAGACGAACACAAAGCCATCCTCGCGAAATATTTATATAGAACACAGGCCTAATCGCTATTTTTCCTCATGATATATTGTGGGGGTTAAAAACCCCCGCTATCTATTTGTTTTTTACAGGCATCAGCGAAGAAGATGATGAGGTGGTGGTATACCATTGGGTGGTTTAAAACAGCGCGCGCGATTTTGTTGTTTCCAACATAATTGTTATTTTTTATATATTATATTCACTTGTCATTATATTAACAAAAGCAGGAAAATGGCGTAGTGGTTGATGTGCTGGCTGGAAATCATTGGGACCTGGGTTCGAATCCCAGGTCCACCCAAATACTTGTTTCTATTTTTCTTACCATATTCACATGCAGGCTTTCAAAGGTGTTCCATCATGCACCTCTAACATCCAAGCGCCATGTGTTTCAAAATTCAAATCCTGTGGCCAAAAATGAAGGACCATCGTACTCCCAGTCAACCAACGTCCTGGACAATTACCAAAGTCAAACGTGGCTGAATAACTTGATGGGCCTGAAAATTACTTTCTCACCTCCAAAGCTGGCCCATCACCCCCTAGTTTCTTTATTCTTTTTCTTTTATATTTTAATTTCTATTTAATTGTTTACTAATTATTATTATCATTATTATTTAATTAACCTAATAAATATTTTTCATAATAAAATTCAGAAAACTAAAAGTATAGTATTTTTCTTATTATAATTAATTTCACCTTAATTTATTATTTTTGTAAATAAATATAATTAATTAATTTAGTCTTTTAATTAGGTTAAATTTCAATAATTTTTTGCAATAAATAAAATAAATTAGAATTAGGGTTTTTTACTAACTTGTGACTTTTTCTTTTCTTTTATTTCATTAAAACATTAAAAATCAACAAGTATTTCTTTTAATTAATTAATTAGTTTTAGGTTTAATTTAATGCAAAAATAATCAAAAATTCATTCTTTTCTCAAAAAGGGTCAAAACCCTAAGGACTTTCCCGATTCAATTTCTTTTCGCGCATATTATTTTTTGGTCATATTTATGTATTTGCTCCGAGAATGTAATAGCGTAATTAGGACTTTTTATCGCTTTCTTTATTTTCTCGCATTTACTTTTCAAGGGTTGTTTTTGGCGATGTAAATACCCGACGCCTTGTAATAGCGTAGATATACTTTTCGCACAACTATTAAACTGCTATGCATGACAAGACTTGTTCTCAAAATAAAATTAACCCGTAGCTCACCATAAAATGTGCAAAGATAATTTAACATGATACTTGACACACTCGCACATGCCACTCCTAGGGTACGCCTCACTTGGTTGCCTCGACGTGGTCATTGAGTATAGGGTGTTTTATAGGTCGCCCTCCTGTCTAAAGATCCAAGTTGCCTCGAAACGGTTGCCTCGGATAAAAAGGATCTAGGACATTAGGGTTACCGCTAAGGCGTCCTACTATTGCTTTGGTGACCACACATGTCCCATAATCGAATTGACCTGAAAACTCCAACGACGGTGCTACCTACTTCTCAATAGTGGGATAGTACTGTCTAAAGGACATTTACACAGCTTAATTTCTTTTGAGTGGGTAGAGGTTCTCAGGTACTTGCTCTTTCAAAACAAAAATACTTTTCGCACCTACACTTTTCTGACAAAAGTTTTCAAACAACACTTCATACACTCTTGAGGACAGATACAAGAGTTAAATCGAAGTTTTAAAACAAACTTTTTCAAAACCCACAAACACAAGAAGAAAAACATTTTGAAAACATAGTGAGCAAGTACCTAAGAGCCCGTGGATAATCACGAATAGAAAGGGTGCTAACACCTTCCCTTTCTATAATCTACCTCCCGAACCGAGAAACATCTCGAAAATGAATTTTGCTGTGCTTTTGTCCTTTCCTTGTTGGAGAAAATAAAAGACAGTGGCGACTCTTGCTTACCGCGACATTTCGCGAACCAACATTCCAAAACAGTCAGTTCTATTTCCACCGATCACACTCCTGTTATGAATGTCGCTCCAACTACCGTTGCTTATCAGAGACCATCCAAGCAGGGGAATCAAGGGTATAATCAGAGAAGGGAGAACTATGATCCTATTCCCATGAGCTATGCAGAGCTATTACCAGCGTTGGTTCAGAAGAAGTTGGTCCAGACACGACCACCTCCCGCTGTACCATCACCATTGCCGAGGTATTACAAAGCAGACTAGACGTGTGCCTTTCATCAGGGAGCACCAGGGCATAGTGTTGAGAATTGTTATCCTTTGAGGACTGAAGTTCAAAGGTTGTTGAAGTCTGGAATTTTGTCTTTCAAAGATGTGGGACCTAATGTGAAAGACAATCCTCTACCCAAGCACGGGGGAGTGAATGCTGTGAATATGGTGGCCGGTTGTCCAGGCGACTTTCGAATTTTTGACATTAATCTGGTTAGAGGGGATTTGGTGAAGATGCACACAGATCTCTGTAAATTCAGTTATTATACGCATGACCATACCGGTTGTGCTGTTTGCAGTACAGATATACAGGGTTGCGAGAAGATAAATGTTGATTTGCAGGAGATGATGGATGAAGGTTTAATCCATATAATCAGGCCTAGGGCAGAATATGAAGAGGAAGTGAATATGGTTTCTGGATGTCCGGGAGAATTCAGAATTTTTGATGTGGATCATTTGAATGAGGATCTAGTGTAGTTACATGCTACCTTTTGCCATACTGCTGGTCAGGTGGAACACCAATATGGATCTTGCATAATTTGTTGTCGAAATCCCCGAGGATGTTCTGTTGTGAGGGAAGGTGTTCAGTTGTTGTTAGAAAATGGAACCATCAAGATCACAGGTCAGAGAGATGATTATCATGAGATTGATATGGTTGAAGTCTGTTTGATGGAAGAGTCAGAGGAAGAGTATGCCTCAGCAGATGAGTATTTATCTTCAGACGAAGATTTGTTTGCCGTAAATGAATTTTTGATGGCTGATTGTGTTGAGGAAGGGGTGAATGTCATCGTACCTTGTTTTGGTGCACCCACTAATCTTGAGGTGGAGTACCATAGCAAACCAGTTGTTTCCCCATTGGTAATTAGTCTGCCAGGTCATGTTCCCTATGGATCAGATAAGGCTGTGCCTTACAAATACAATGCTACGATCTTAGAAGATAGGGTGGAGATTCCCATCCAACCGATGCCATATGTTGGAAATATAGCTGATAATAGCAGAGTGACCCGTGGTGGTCGTGTATTTGCGACGGTCATTCGAAGAGATGTTGTTGCTGGAAAGAAGATTGCTGAGAATGATGATCCTAAAAAGTTTGCAGGAGGGACTAGTGGAGCTACATTAGAGAAAGAAGTGTATGATATCTTGAAGATAATTAAGATGAGCGATTACAAAATTGTAGATCAGCTATTGCAGACTCCTTCAAAGATATCTTTTCTAGCCTTATTGATGAATTCCTCTACTCATAGAGAATCGCTGATGAGAGTACTAGACGAAGCTTTTGTAGAGAATGACATGCCATTAGATCAATTCAGCAGCGTAATTGGAAACATTACGTCATGTAACAATTTGAGCTTCTGTGATTATGAGTTACCAGATGAAGAGAGGAATCACAACCTGTCCCTCCACATATCCATGAACTGTAAGAATGATTCGCTGTCCAATGTGCTAATTGATAATGGATCCGCGCTGAATGTCATACCGAGAAGTACCCTCTTGAAGTTAAAGTATCAAGGAACATCTATGCGCCCGAGTGGCATCATTGTGAAGGCTTTTGATGGGTCGAGGAAATCTATCATCGGTGAAGTGGACCTGCCCATCCATATAGGACCACATTTGTTCTTGATAACCTTCCTGGTTATGGATATTATTCCCGCATATAGTTGTTTGCTTGGACGACCATGGATACACGAAGCAGGGGCTGTGACTTCAACTCTGCATCAGAAGCTAAAATTTGTGCGTCAAGGGAAGGTAGTGATCATAAATGGGGAGCAGGCGTTGTTGATATCTCATCTATCCTCTTTCAGTATTGTAGAAGCGGATGAGGCTGCTATTGGAACCCAATTCCAAGCCCTATCCATTGACAACATAAGGAGGAACGAGAATTTTGTAGTTTCCCTGAAGGACGCGCAGCAGGTTGTGCGCAATGGTCATAATGCAGTTTGGGGACGACTGGTGGATCCACCCGTGAACAAGAACAGAACTGGTTTGGGTTTTTCTTCGAAGAATGGCAAAGGCGAAAGTTTGAAGTCAAAGTCTCCTGTGAACAGTTATCATGATGTTTTCCGCAACGGAGGCTACCTCCATCCAATTGGTTCTAGAATCAATGTTGTTGAAGAAGATGAAGCAGAGCAGGAAGTACCGAATTTTGTGACGCATGGAGTCCGAGTTCAAAACTGGGTCACCATTGATGTTCCTTCTCGCATACATATTTCAAAGTAATTTGTTTGGTTAATCTGTTTCTTTCTTTGAAAAGCTTTCACTCTGCCCAAGGTGAAAGTATTGTATGGGCTTATCCGTTTGCTTTGATTTTTAAGATCATTAATAAAAGTTGCCTTTGCTTCCAAAAATATGTCTTTATTTTCTGCTTTTTCTTGGGAAATGGTAATCAAATAAAAAACCCTTTCAAAATAAATGATAACTGAAAATTAATTTGCATGATCACTTGTTATATGTGTCAGTTTCTAAAAGCAATCATAAATCATATGTGCAGATTAATTAAAAAACCCGTTGAATACAATGACCCTGCACCCTCTCCCAACTTTGAATGTCCTGTGTTTGGGGCTGAAGAAGAAGATTATGATGAGATTCCAGAAGAGGTCTCATGGTTGCTTGAGAACGAGGATAATACCATTCAGCCATATAAGGAGCCTTTGGAAGTGATTAATTTGGGTTCAGAAGAAGATCCAAAAGATATTAAGATTGGAGCATCGTTGCATCTTGATGTGAAGAGCGGGTTGATTGAGCTGTTGAAAGAGTATGTGGATATTTTTGCTTGGTCTTATCAAGACATGCCTGGTCTAGATACATACATTGTTGAGCATCATTTGCCATTGAAGCCAGAGTGTCCGCCAGTTAAACAAAAGTTGAGAAGAACCCACCCAGATATGGAAGTAAAGATCAAAGAGGAGGTGCTAAAGCAGATTAATGTTGGTTTTCTTGTGACGTCAGTGTATCCTCAATGGATTGCCAATATTGTCCCAGTACCGAAAAAAGACGGAAAAGTCCGCATGTGCGTAGATTACAGAGATCTAAATAAAGCTAGTCCAAAAGATGATTTTCCATTACCTCACATTGATATGTTAGTGGATAGCACAGCAAAATTCAAAGTATTCTTGTTCATGGACGGATTTTCCGGGTATAATCAAATAAGAATGGCTCCAGAGGACATGGAAAAAACAACGTTTATCACACCCTGGGGAACATTCTGTTACAGAGTGATGCCCTTCGGGTTGAAGAATGCTAGTGCAACGTACCAGAGGGCTATGACAACCCTATTCCATGATATGATGCACAAGGAAATTGAATTATATGTTGATGATATGATTTCCAAATCCCAAACTGAAGAAGGGCATATAAAAGATTTGTTGAAGTTGTTTCAGCGTTTGAGGAAGTTTCGTTTCTGCTTGAATCCAAATAAATGCACCTTCGGAGTTAGATCGGGGAAATTGTTGGGTTTTATTGTTAGCCAGAAAGGAATTGAACTTGATCCTGATATATTCAGAGCAATTCAAGAAATTCCAACACCAAGAACTGAAAAGCAAGTCAGGGGTTTCCTCGGGCATTTGAATTACATTTCCAGATTCATTTCCCACATGACTGCAAAGTGTGAACCGATCTTTAAGTTGTTAAAGAAAGATCAAGGTTGTGTGTGGACGGATGACTGCCAAAGGGCATTTGAGAGTATTAAAGAGTATCTGTGTGAACCTCCTATCTTGCTCCCTCCGGTAGAAGGAAGACCGTTAATTATGTATCTAACGGTGTTAGATAAATCCATGGGTTGTATTCTGGGACAACAGGATGAAACGGGAAAGAAAGAGTTCGCCATTTATTATCTCAGCAAAAAGTTCACTTATTATGAGTTACGATATTCCACGCTAGAAAAGATATGTTGTGCTTTGGCCTGGGCGGCAAAGCGTTTGCGGCAGTATATGTTGAATCATACCACTTGGTTGATCTCCAAAATGGATACAATCAAGTATTTTTTTGAGAAGCCTTCTCTTACAGGGAGAATTGCCCGCTGGAAGATGTTGTTGTCTGAATATGATATTGAGTACCGCACTCAAAAAGCTATTAAAAGTAGTGTGTTGGCAGATTACCTTGCTCACCAACCGGTGGAAGATCATCAGTCTGCAGAATTTGATTTCCCTGATGAGGATGCGATGTTCTTGAAAGTGAAAGATTGTGATGAACCATTGCCTGAGGAAGGCCCTGACCCTGAATCTCATTGGAGTATGATTTTTGATGGAGCAGTGAATGCTTATGGTAAAGGAATTGGTGTTGTGATTGTCACTCCTCATGGATCGCATATTCCTTTTACTGCGAGGCTAACACTTGATTGCACTAATAATATGGAGGAATATGAGGCTTGCACCATGGGTCTTGAGGAAGCTATTAATCTCAGAATCAAAATTCTAGATGTGTATGGTGATTCAGCTTTGGTAATAAATCAGATTAAAGGAGAATGGGATACTCGTCACCCTGGCTCGATCCCTTACAAAGATTATGCTAGAAGATTTCTACCCTTATTCAATAAAGTTAAATTCCATCACATCCCTAGAGATGAAAATCAAATGGCGGATGCTCTGGAAACTCTGGCTTCCATGTATCAAGTGAATTCTTGAAATGATATACCCTGTATTACAGTTCGACAGATGGATAGGCCCGCTCATGTGTTTGCGACAGAGGAGGTAGCAGATGAAAAACCTTAGTATTATGATATCAATCATTTTATCCAGACTCAGGAATACCCGATTGGTGCATCGAGGAAAGATAGAAAGACATTGAGAAGATTGGTAGGAAGTTTCTTCCTCAGTGAAAATGTGCTATACAAGAGAAATTATGACATGGTCTTGCTCAGATGCGTGGATAGACACGAAGCAGACATGTTGATTCATGAGATTCATTAAGGTTCATTTTGGCACTCATGCTAATGGACATTCGATGGCTAAAAAGATGCTAAGGGCAAGTTACTATTGGTTGACAATGGAATCTGATTGTTGCAAATTTGCAAAGAAGTGCCATAAATGCCAGATTTATGCAGATAAGATCCATGTGCCTATGACACTTCTCAATGTAATTTCCTCCCCATGGCCTTTCTCTATGTGGGGTATTGACATGATCGGGATGATAGAACCCAAAGCTTCGAATGGACACCGTTTCATTTTGGTAGCGATTGACTACTTTACTAAATGGGTAAAGGTTGCTTCTTATGCCAATGTTGCCAAACAAGTGGTTGTGCGTTTCATCAAAAACAATATGATATGCCGGTATGGTGTGCCGAGTAGAATCATCACTGACAATGGCTCAAATTTGAATAACAAAATGATGACAGAACTGTGTGAAGAATTCAAGATTGTCCATCACAATTCGTCTCCATACAGGCCAAAGATGAATGGGGCTGTTGAGGCTGCTAATAAGAATATCAAGAGAATTATCCAGAAAATGGTTATTACTTATAAGGATTGCCATGAAATGCTCCCTTTTGCTCTGCATGGATATCGAACATCTATCCGCACTTCAACAGGAGCAACCCCGTTCTCCCTGGTATATGGAATGGAAGTTGTACTCCCTGTTGAGATAGAGATTACCTCGTTGCGTGTGATAATGGAAGCCAAGTTGACAGAGGCTGAATGGGTCCATAACAGGTTTGACCAATTGAATTTGATTGAAGAGAAGAGGATAACAGCTTTATGTCATGGCAGTTATATCAGAAAAGAATGAAGAAAGCATTTGATAAAAAGGTCAAACCTCGTGAATTCAGAGAAGGCGACCTCGTGCTCAAGAAGATCATGTCTTTTAACACTGATTCTAGGGGCAAGTGGACTCCCAATTTTGAAGGCCCGTATGTTGTCAAGAAAGCCTTCTCTGGTGGTGCATTAATTCTTGAAACTATGGATGGCGAGGAGTTCCCACGTCCCATGAATGATGACGTAGTCAAGAAATATTTCGCCTAAAGAAATAAAAGAACAGCTCGCTAAGTTGAAAACCCGAAAGGGCGGCTTAGGCAAAAAGGAGCGTCTCGGTAGGTTGAAAACCCGAAAGGGCGGTCTAGGCAAAAATTAGAGACATAAACAGAATAAATTTCCCGCTAAGTTGAAAACCCGCAAGGGCAGCTTAGGTAAAAGTTAGGGATTTTTCTTGGCAAGTAACTACGTCAGACAAGACTTGATCGTTGAAGCAAAAATCTTCTCAGATCCTCACCATACTTCAACAAAAGCTGTTGCTCAGGACTTCAAAAGTTGTTAGGGGAATGGTGGTCATTGTATCTCAATGTATCTTTTCCATTATATATTACCATTTCCCAAACTTTCTGATCATCCATGGAGTCTCGCCATTCGCAGACTACCATTCTATTAATAAAATTCGAGCTTTTGCCCAATTCTTTGTGTTCTTATTTTTATTTAGCTTGCAAAGACTTCATTTATTACTGATAATAACTTTCAAAGCAAAAAGATTAAAAAAAAACAAAATTGACTTTTCAAAAAGAAAGACGTCTTTACAATTCAATTTACTTTGGGATTTGTGATGAAACAATGACAACAAAAATGGAAATCCCTGGAATGAACAAACTCCGGTTATTTTAAGAATATTTACTTCCTTCGTGAAGGTTTTTCTCAGGATATCTTGTTGGTATATGCGCAATCTTTGTGTGTTTCTCAGATAATTAAAGATGATACCAGTTGGCGTAAGGTACAGTATTAGGTTTGTGATCCCATGATCCCCGACCAAGTCTTGGTTCACTTTTGATTTTGGGTTTGCATGGTCAGAAGCCTCTGTCCCAGGTTCCCTAGTGAAGTTTTCCCTCATATGATGAAAGGTTTTATCCCCTTGGTGTGCTAAGATGTCGCTCTTTTTGTAGTATTGGCATTAGTGTTGACTTCTTGATTTCCCAGGAAGAATACACCAGGGCATCTTTTGTTGGAATAGGTTTGGTTGATATGAAGACTCAATCCAGTATTTTCCAGTGAAGGCCTTGTTTATTTGATAGAAGTCATTTTTCCCCAGTGAAGAACGTATCTTGGTTTCCCCTCGATGATGTGGTGTCGACCTCCCCAATGAAGTCAACATGAAGTCCCCGGTAGAGGTCTCGATGATGAAGTATTGTCTCCCTTATGAAGGCCGTATGTTTTTCTTCCTTCAAAGTGGGCCCGATTTCCCCAGTGAATGTTTTGACAATTTGGTTTCCATTTGCCTTATTCACAATCAGTATCGAAATCCCCAGTAGGAGTACAGACTGTGAAACATTTGTTTTCCCCATGGAAGTCTGCGTGTTATTCCTTGGGAAGGTTATCCAAGGGCATCTCTTGTTGGAATGAGTATTCATGATGAAAAGTTTTCAATCCTCAATTTTTTTCTCCAGGGAAGTGGGTTTGAATTCCTCAGTGAGGTTTGGTTGTCTCGGCGTCAGTCTGCTTTATTTGAGACTAGTTTTGCAATCTTCAGTAGGCACGTTGTTTTTGGAAAACTGGTTTCTCCGATGAAAACGGAAGAAAGATGTTCTATCCCGGTATCTGTTTGATTTAGCTACATCCGGATTATGTTTCTCCTCAGTGAAGTTAGGACAAACAATAGGTTTGGTTTCCGCAGTCGCTTTTACCTTTCTTGGATTGATCTTTCTGGTTGAAGTTTAGACCAATGTTGTTAGTACTTGAGGCAGTTTTGTTCGATTATGTATCCTTTTACCAGCATATGCACGATATCACTCATACATTCATACATGCATCATGCATTGTTACAAATCATTTTTTATTGACATTGTGTTCAAACCTTCCTGCAGCGCTCCTTGCTTAGTTGGATTTGGTTTTCCCTCTTGAGTTTATTTCTCAAAGGATGTATCTTCTTTGGCCGTCTTGCTCTAGTTTGTTTCTAATTGGATTCGTGGTTGCATGACAATATTATTTACTCTGGATTTCTGAGGACTTTGAGCTTTGATTTGTGCATTTTTTTGCACGAGAAGACTTTATCTCTTCAGTAGGAATAATGTGGCATTTCCCCAGGAAGTCATATCTCATTTCCCCAGGAAGTCATATCTCATTTCCCCAGGAAGTCATATCTCATTTCCCCAGGAAGCCACATTTCTATCCCCAGAAAGTCGTTTCTTTTTTGCAATCCTCCATGATAACAAGCAACAGGTATCTTTGTTTGAGCAACTCGTGCTTCCCTGTACAAGTCGACGTAACTTTTTTTGCTATTTACTTTATTAGTGGTTAGCTTGCAGTCCGTCGTCAGTTTACGCCAGTGGATGGCAAGACTTTCAAATTCACAGAAATTGCTCGTTGTGAAATCTTTGCAAGTGGAAGTCTCTTTATTTGAGACAGGTTACATATTACCCTTTCCAGCCGGAATTCCTTGGTTAAGGAAGAAGTTGAGACCCGTTCTAGGTGAAACACCAGAAGTTTGGGGAACATTGATATTTTCAAATTCTACCTTCAGTGAATGTTGGTAGTGCATCGGCAGTGAACGTCAGTGTTTCTTATCTTTTTGCTATCATCAGTGAACGGTGGTGGTTCCTCGTCAGTGAACGACGATGGTATGATATTTTCAAAATCTACCTTCAGTGAACGTTGGTAGTGCATCGGCAGTAAACGTCGGTGTTTCTTATCTTTTTGCTATCATCAATGAACGATGGTGGTTCTTTGTCAGTGAACGGCGATGGTATGATATTTTCAAAATCTACCTTCAGTGAACGTTGGTAGTGCATCGGCAGTGAACGTCGGTGTTTCTTATCTTTTTGCTATCATCAGTGAACGGTGGTGGTTCCTCGTCAGTGAACGGCGATGGTATGATATTTTCAAAATCTACCTTCAGTGAACGTTGGTAGTGCATCGGCAGTGAACGTCGGTGTTTCTTATCTTTTTGCTATCATCAGTGAACGGTGGTAGTTCCTCGTCAGTGAACAACGATGGTATGATATTTTCAAAATCTACCTTCAGTGAATGTTGGTAGTGCATCGGCAGTGAACGTTGGTGTTTCTTATCTTTTTGCTATCATCAGTGAACGGTGGTAGTTCCTCGTCAGTGAACGGAGATGGTATGATATTTTCAAAATCTACCTTCAGTGAACGTTGGTAGTGCATCGACAGTGAACGTCAGTGTTTCTTATCTTTTTGCTATCATCAGTGAATGGTGGTGGTTCCTCGTCAGTGAACGGCGATGGTATGATATTTTCAAAATCTACCTTCAGTGAACGTTGGTAGTGCATCGGCAGTGAACGTTGGTGTTTCTTATCTTTTTGCTATCATCAGTGAACGGTGGTAGTTCCTCGTCAATGAACGGCGATGGTATGATATTTTCAAAATATACCTTCAGTGAACGTTGGTAGTGCATCGGCAGTGAACGTCGGTGTTTCTTATCTTTTTGCTATCATCAGTGAACGGTGGTGGTTCCTCGTCAGTGAACGGCGATGGTATGATATTTTCAAAATCTACCTTCAGTGAACGTTGGTAGTACATCGGCAGTGAACATCGGTGTTTCTTATCTTTTTGCTATCATCAGCGAACGGTGATAGTTCCTCATCAGTGAATGGTGATGGCATGATATATTTTCTCTTCTACCTTCAACTATTGAGTTGGTAGTTTACCGTCATTTGTGAGTCGGTATATCTTCTTCTCTCTACCTTCAGTGGACGTTGGTAGACATCGGCAGTGAACGTCGATGCTTGTTATCCTCCTCTCTGGTTCTATTCTTTTGGTCCACCAGTGATTTATCTTCCTGGTGGGGTTGCTCCTTTGTTTCTTCATTTTTGTGGCATCCCCAGTGTTACTTTGCGTCTCTTGTTCTGTTCATATGCATCCATAATCATAAGCATTGCATGGCATCTTAGAGACAAAAATAGGGCTTGTTTTATATTTAAGTATCTTCAATCACGTCGACACGAAGATTTGTAACCTTCGTATCTCCGGATAGAAGACACTTAAATAAGGGCAGCTGTTGTACCCCAATTTTTGCCCCTAAGATTCCTCTATCATATCATATCAACTCGATTTTAACAAGATCACATTAGGGTTAGTTCTTCCTCTTTTTTCCTATCTTTACGTTTGCTCTTGAGGAATCTCCAAGCACCTTGGTTGTGTATTTTGTATATGTGTTGTTGACTAACTTCTAATCAAAATACAAAAAATATTTGTCTTTGTCTTTGTATATTTTTGTTTTGTAGGTACCAAGTCGAAGGATCTGACAAATAAGGATTTCTGGTATTATTTTCTTAAAATCTCTATTTTGCAAAGAAAAAGAATTAAAAAATTTAATTTTTTCACTGATGCAATCAATTGCTCTTAAAGTGTAATCGATTGCACATAGTGTATTTTGTGCCATTTTTGAAAAAAACACATTGTGCAATCGATTTACACTATAGTGCAATCGATTGCACAACGTGAAAATTAAAAAAATCAGCATTTTAAACTTGTCAAATTTTGGCTCCAATTTTCTTTCACTTTTGAAAGATGTATCATTAATTCAAATTTTAGTGCCAATCTTTCATTTTTAAAAAAAGAATTATCATCAATTCAAATTTTCGCTCTAATATTTGAAAGAATTATCATTAATTCAAATTTTGGCTCTAATTTTTGAAAGAGTTATCATTAATTCAAATTTTGGCTCCAAGAATCAATTACCAAATTACCACTAATCCCAATCCTAAAACTCTATAAATAGAGCTCTCATTTCATTCAAATTTCAAGCTTTTGATAGCCAAATCCACCTTGCTAAAAAATCTCTCAATTCTCTCCATCTACCAAATTCACTCAAAGCTCCATTTTCAAAAAGTTAGTAAGCTTTGCATTGAAACTTACTAATCTTTGAGCTAAACCTTCATCCAAACACTTTTTCTCCATCAATTCTCTACATCCAAGCTTGGTCAATTGAATCTTGTGGTTGAATTGAAGCAAATTCTTGAAGTTGTTTTGATAATTCTCTAGATCTACCTTTGGTAAGTTGGATAATTCATCTTTCACAATGTGATCTCTTGGTGATCTTTGGGATTGATTCTTTGAGCATTATTTTGTGATTTCAATGGTGTTATTTTCTCATAATTTGATGGAATTCTCGTGCTCAAGTGGATCCATGATCATAAGGTGTTTGATGGAAAGTTTGAACAAGAAATTGCCCTTTTAAAATGTTGTTTTTGCTACTATAACTGTGTGCAATCGATTTGCACTGTAGTGCAATCGATTGCACAGAAGCAATTTCACGCAGATTTTTGAAAATTGTTCTGTGTAAATCGATTTACACAATAGTTCAATCGATTTACACAGGGACAGAATGCATTTTTTTGCCTTGTTTGGGGGCAGCTTTGATCCAAAATGCTTTTTCTACTCACTCCTTTTGATTGTTGGTTTGGATTGCAATTTTAAATGTCCAATTTGTCTTTAAACTCAATGGACTTTGTGATGTAGATGAAGTTGTATAAATGTTCATAAATTCAAATCTACCTAAGAGTGAATTATTTAATTCATTTTTGGTGCTTTGGATTAATGATATGTTTAGTGCTTTAATCCATCTAGAGGAGTGGTTGAATTTAAAGATGAAAGAATTTTGAAATGGTGATCCAAATTAGCTTATCATTCCACTCCCTCTTCATCTTATCCCTTTGTTTTTTAATTGTGCTACATGTTAAGGGATGGTGATCTCTATATCATTTATCCAAACATGTAGTATATAGATTGCTATTGACCGGCCTTAAAATAGGTGTGACTTCTACATAAGTCCACTTACGATTGCTTAACATAGCGCTAAATTTTGTCCTGATTCGAATAAATGATCATTCGTGGCTCAAACTTATGATTGCAAGCCCAAGTATGTTAATTTGATCTCTTTGATCCAATAACCTTGAGATTCATTGTCTGGAGGCTTTGGTTCTTCCAATCCTCTAATGGATCTACAACACCTTTGATCAACGCGGATCACTTAAACATCGTTGATCATTACATGTTGCCTTGTGAGAATTCCAAAATGGATGATATACTTGACAAAAAGAAAATGCAACTTGTTGTGTGGAGGCTTTGGTTCTACCAATCCTCTAATGAGTTCCAAATGCAAGTTTCAAGATGGTCATCCAACTAACCACTAATTACTAACAATTAACTTTACTTTACGCTTTTATTTTCATGCTTTATGTACCATTTACTTTTAGCATTTTACATTTCATGTTATTTTCATCTTTGCTCACTTGAGCATTTACTTTTATGTCATTTTTATTTTGCTCACTTGAGCTTTTCTTTCTTTTTAAAGACACCTAATAATCAACATGAACCATAAAAATCATTAATGATACTTGGACTACATGGTTACTATCCTTCGCATTATGGAGTGATGGACTTCTTGGACTTAGGATTAGAGACCTTGGCATATCTTGGAGACTTTGTGAATTTATTTGATATTTTTTCTGGAGTTCTTGAGGTTTACCTCAAGACATTGGGTTGTTTGTTTGTTTTGTGTGCAGGTTATTGAGATTACGATCTTTGTTTGTAATCTGGAATTCACCCGTATACAGCCGTTACTCTGCCCAATTTTCGCGAAGACTTAAAACACTTGAAGTTTGGTTCTTTCAAGAGGTCTAGTATCTTTGCTTGCTTGGTTTCAATCCGAAGAATGGGAATTCTATATTGACTCATAATGTCAATTATTGGCTTCTTGTTGGTTAGATGGTTCTTATCCCTAGCTTTTACCTTATGCTTTAGGATAGCCTCTTCTTCTCCTCCCATCTTCTTTAATTTCAAAAATCTTCTCCCTCCTTTAAAAAAAACTCTTCTTGTTTTGAAACTTGAAACATTTTCATAATAAACTTGGACTTAGGTCCATGCATCTTCGAAACATTTTCATAAATAAATTTCAATCAATTTAATAATACCTTGACCTTTTTTTGTGAGAAGACTAAAAGTCAATCAATCTCATTTCAAACCTTTTTGCCACTTTGGCTTTTATCTTTAAACTTTTCTCAAAAGATTAGACTCTTGTCAATCCTTGTAGTGATGCAAACAACTATACTTCTACAATATGTAGTGAAGTGAGATATTTTCCACTTGGGTGTTGAGTGAGCCATTGTTGATTTTAAAATCCAAGCCATATCCTCCACTTTGAGATGATGCAAATTCTCCTTTCTCATGATTGTGGGTAGTAAGTATGTTTTTCACACGAACAATTGCGATGATGTCTTATCTCATAAAATCAACAAAACACACTTGTGTTTCAAATTTTTAAAAGAGGAACTACGTGTACCCTGATCCCCTATTGCACGAAATGTGGTACGTAGGCACTAAAGGTTCGCAACCGCGGCGGGTGAAAAAATCATAAAAATATTTCTTTTCTCACCTCCACCATCCATTTTATATACAACACATTTTTATAGCCAAAATATACAGATTTTTCAAAGAGGTTCCTGCGGAGTACCGTAGATGTTTAGGGTGCTAATCCCTTCCCTTTGCATAACCAACCACCTTACCTTGAATCTTTCCCCCTCTTTTTGGGTTATTCGCTCTTTTCCCATTCCTTTGGAAACAATAAAGCGCGGTAGCGATTTTGATTTTGATTTGTATAAAGTCTAGTCAATCCAATGGCTTAGTCTTGCACATTTTTACCGCTACACATGGGAGGAATCACATGGGCGGCTACCTCACGCCATCTCAGTGCATATTCTTTGAATGATTCCCTGTCCTTCTAGACCATGGCCCTGAGTTGATCACGGTCAGGAGCCATGTCCATGTTGTATTTGTATTGTCTGATAAATTCTTCTCCTAAGTCGTTGAAAGTATGGATATTGGCACTGTCCAAACTCATATACCACTTCAACGCAACACCAGTCAAACTATCCTGAAAAAAGTGAATCAACATACGTTGATCATTGGTGTGGCTAGACATTCTTCTTACATACATTACAAGATGAGCGTGAGGACAAGTGTTGCCCTTGTACTTCTCGAATTTTGGGACTTTAAACTTCGTAGGTATCTTGACATTCATGACCACGCATAAATCATTCACATTCTGCCCTAACAATTCCTTTCCCCTGAGGGCCTTCATCTCCCTCTGCATCTTGTCAAACTGTTCTTGAAAATCATACATTATATCATAGAGATCTAAGCCTTCACATGGTGGAGGAAAAGAACGATATATATCATCATTAGAAAATGGGACCATATTTACAGAAGGAGGTGTAGCAGGAGTAGCATGCACCACAAGAGGACCAAGATTGAAACATTCAGGCACAAAGTTCTCTGGAATTCCCCATGCACAACCTTGAGGCATGCGATTTTGAATAACAACTGGAGTAGCAGACACAGGAACAATTTGAGCTTCAGTGGTAACCTTTGCATGTTGAGGTTGAACACTCGGTGGCTGATTCTGAGCAACCACTAGAGATTCCATTAGAGCACTGAGATTGGCCATGCCGACCTTCAGAGCAGAAACTTCCTCGCGCAACTCGCGATTCTCTTGTTCTAAGTTGTCCATCTTCCTTCTGAAATTAGCTCGAGTATTGTAGTGGTGAGACAGCTTGCTGAATGAAGTAAAGAAGCTTAGTAAGACACCTGGATATGCATAATAAATGGAAGAAATATGTGCAGTATGATGCATGATATGCAATGCACGTGATTTATTTTATTAATATTTCCAGGGACTTAAAGATTTATAGATACATTGCAAATATCAAAGTAATAACACATTTGAAATACAGAAATTTTTTATTATAATAACTTCAAAATGGATTACAAGTTTCAATAATCCCAAACACAAGATGAAAAATAAGTCTAAAACCCTAAGAAGTAAAGCTGATGGAGATCACTCTATACGCTGGCGCTTCCCTGTAAGCCTTGCAATCTGAGCCGTTAACCTCTGGTTTTCTTCCGCATATCTGGTGGAAACCTCCTTCCAATCACTTGAATCATGAAGTGAGTAACTAGCATCTGACTGAGGCTTAGGAGAAAATAAATCCCCTTGCCTCTCCATGGTCTCTACAGGCCGACTCTCAAGAATCTCAATCAAGTCATCTCTCTCCTTCAAATATTGTCTATAGGAAATATCTAAAGTTTGGCACTTATTCTTCCAAGCATCCTTTTCCTGCTGCATCCTGACCAAAGCAAGTTGTAGCTCTTCCACATCATCCAATAAGGGAGGAGTGGTCTTCATAAACAAGTCAGGCATAGGTGCTTCTCGAGAATACGACATCTTCAACTGAATAGCTCTCGTTTGGACCCATTGAAGATAAGGCTCCAAAGAAACAGCCCCACTAGGTCCCAAGTATTTCCTACTCTTCCTATGAATGTGACACCAGGATTTCGCAATCTGCTCCCTAGCTTCCTTATGATCTTCTCCCACCTTCAGGAAAAAACTACTCAAATGAATAATATTTAGTTTATCCCTCATCAGATAACCAAGTTATTGTCGTGCAAGAACATGGTTGTAGTTAATTCCTCCCTTTGTACCAAGAAGAGGTACATTTGGGAAACTACCACAACTATCGACAATCTCTACATCATGGTAAGCCCGATGATACCAAACAATTTCTAAGTGAGTAAGTGCCATGATCTTAGAAACCCAACGGGGTTCCTTCCTGACATCCCAGAAATCATCAAACTGAGGCATATGAGAAATAAACCACCGGTACAACAGAGGCGTGCAACAGACAATCATCCACCATGATAAGAGTTCCAAAGATGAATAGATTAATAAGCATCACCCAACAATGTAGGAACTTGGTTTCAAATCATGAAGGTCCTGATAGCATTAACGTCAACAAACTTATCCATATTAGGGAATAAAAACAACCCGTAAGCAAGTAGAGCAGAGATGGCCTCAAAAGCGATGGTACTCTTCATCCTGGTAAAGTAACGAGCTTTCTCCAATAAGAATTGATCTGGTAATCCTCTAATCCCTCCTTTAGTAGTCATATGGGCTTCAAGCTCAAATTTCACCAGATGGATCAAAGCAGCAATCTCGTGTGGTTTTGGCTCACCCTCTAAACCAGTAAAAGGAACATGATCGGTAATAGGTAAATCCAACAGATAAGAATACTCCTCTAGTGTAGGCATCAACTGATAGTCAGGGAAAGTAAATCAATGACACATCGGATCATAGAACTGATCAACTCATCTATCTTGGGATCTTTGAAACAGTATTTTCTGGTCTTTCTTTTTCCAGAATCAATGGTCAAAAGGTACCTGAGATATTCATAAATGGTCAATTTTCAAGTCCATTGACATAAAATTTCTTCAAAAGATGCTTATGGGTGCATGGATGCATGATGCAACAATCACATACAAGATCACAAACTTAGGGATCATAGGTTCAATGTCACGAGCATGAGGTCAAACGTACTACCCATAAGGTATGGTTTAAAAGTTATCACTTGCTAACCAAGGTTCTAGAGGTTCCCAGAGTCTACATCCTTCCTTCGGATATTACCAACTTCTCGATTAACTCGATAATTAGTAATATTCTCAAGAAAAACTCGTCTGAGCGTAGTATCGCGTGACAACTATTTCCGGATTACTCTGTCATAGCTTCTACACTACACCTAAAAGGCTAAGATGGGTTAGGTATTCTACCGTCCTCGGCTTTAGCAGGCTCCCAGGTCGAAAGTAGCAGGTCTTCCTGATTACTCGGTAAACAACACTACAATCAAAGGGGCCTCCACTGAGTGGGGGATCTCATGCCTCCTTTTTTGGGATTACTCCCTCAAAGTTAGCATGACTATAACGCCCGTCCTATCTTAAATTTTTCCCAAGTCCAGGTATAGGACTTATAAGTAACCACCAAGCACCTTAAAAACCAGAAAAATCCATACAAACATATATACAACATATAACACATAAACAACAATAGCACATATACAGATATAAACAAAGACAGGCTCAACCCACCTAGGGATGGACCAGCAAGAGGTCAATCTTTCCCCAGTGAAGTCGCAATTTTTTTATGTAGCGGTAGAAATGTTTAAGACTAAGCCATTGGATTGACTAGACTTATACAGATCAAAATAAAAATCGCCACCGCGCTTTATTGTTTCCAAAGGAATGAGAAAAGAGAGAGTAATCCAAAAAGAGGGGGAAAGATTCAAGGTAAGGGGGTTGGTTATGCAAAGGGAAGGTATTAGCACCCTAAACATCTATGGTACTCCGCATGAACCTCTTTGTAAAATCTGTATATTTTGGTTATAAAATGTTGTATGTAAAATAGATGGTGGAGGTGAGAAAAGAAATATATTTTTTATGATTTTTTCACCCACCGCGGTTACGAACCTTTAGTGCCTACGTACCATCTTCCGTGCAATAGGGGATCAGGGCATACATAGTTCCTCTTTTTTAAAAATATTTTAAAACACAATTGTGTTGGTTGATTTTATGAGATAAGACATCATCATCATTGTCCGTGTGGAAAACATACTTACTACTCACAATTATGAGAAAGGAGAATTCACGTCATCTCAAAGTGGAGGATATGGCTTGGATTTTAAAATCAACAATGCCTCACTCAACACCCAAGTGGAAAATATCTCACTTCACTATATATTATAGAATTATAGTTGTTTGCACCACTACAAGGATTGAGAAGAGTCTACTTTTTTTAGAAAAGTTTTAAAGTGGAAAGCCAAAGTGGCAAAAGGGTTTGAAATGAGATTTATTGACTTTTAGTCTTCTCACAAAAATGTCAATGTATTATTAAATTGATTAGAGTTTATTCATGAAAATGTTTTGAAAATGCATGGACCTAAGTCCAAGTTTATTATGAAAGTGGTTCAATTTTAGAAACAAGAAGAGTTTTTCAAAAGGAGGAAGAAGATTTTTGAAATTAAATAAGATGGAAGGATAAGAAGAGACTATCCTAAAGCATAAGGTAAAATCTATGGATAAGAACCATATAACCAACAAGAAACCAAAACTTGACATTATTAGTCAAGATAGAATTCCCATTCTTTGGATTGAAACCAAGCAAGAAAAGATACTAGAACTCTTGAGGGAACCAAACTTCAAGTATATTAAGTCTTTACAAAAATTGGGCAGAGTGACGGTTGTATACGGGTGAATTCAATATTACAAACAAAGTATGTAATCACAATAACCTGCACACAAAACAAACAAACAACCTAATGTCTCGAGGTAAACTTCAAGAACTCTTGACAAGATATAAATTAAGGTCACAAGTTCCCCAACATAGGCCAAGGTTTCCAATCCTAAGTCCAAGAAGTCCAATGCTCCATAATGCCAAGGATAGTAACCAAATAGTCCAAGTATCATTAAAGCTTTTTATGGTTTATATTGATTATTAGGTGTCTTAAAAAAGAAAAGCTCAAGTGAGCAAAATAAAAATGACAAGAAAGTAAGTGTTCAAGTGAGTAAAGATGAAAAATAGGATGAAATCTAAATGCTAAAGTAAATGGTGCATAAAGTAAATAGTATAAAATAAAAGCATAAAATAAAATCAATTGTCATTAATTAGTGGTTAGTTGGATGACCATCTTGAAACTTGAATTTAGAACTCATTAGAGGATTGGTAGAACCAAAGCCTCCACACAACAAGTTGCATTTGCTTTTTTTCAAGTATATCACCCATTTTGGAATCCTCAAAAGTAACATTTAATGATCAACGATTTTTAAGTGATCCGCGTTGAGCAAAAGTGGTGTAGATCCATTAGAGGATTGGTAGAACCAAAGCCTCCACACAATGAATCTCAAGGTTATTGGATCAAAGACATAAAATTAACATACTTGGGCTTGCAAACATAGGTTTGGGCCACGGATGATCATTTATTCGAATCGGGACAAAATTTAGTGCTATGTTAAGCAATCGTAAGTGGACTTATATAGAAGTTGCACCTATTTTGAGGCCGATCAATAACAATCTATGCACCATTTGTTTTGAGGCATGATATAGATTTTATGCTCCAATAACACTTAGTGCAATAAGAAAGGGATAAGAGGAAGAAGGGTGGGAAAGAATATAAACCACATTTGAATTAAAATTTAATCAAACTATTATTAAAATCATTCATCCATTTTTATAGAGTTAGACTCAACACCATGGATCCAATGATGTTAACAAAGTTCATGATCAAAAGTTCAACCCAAGATCAGCTAGAAAATAATCACAAAATAATATTACATTTAATATATACATTAAAAAGGGTTTTAAAATGTTTTAAAATAGAAATAAGAGAGAAAAATATCAACTATGTTCAAATTAATCAAGAAATATTAAGTAAAACCATAGAAAAATCCGAAATGAACTCAAATATTTTTATAAAACTTTTGGTAATTTTTTTAAAGTCTGAAACTATTTTTAAAATTAAAATAATTGAGTAAAATAAACCAAAAATGATAAAAAATTACAAGTTCAGAAATAAAAAATAAATGAGGTCACAAATATTTGTCACAATATCATTGGATCATTTCATATATTTTTTTAGAATTTAAAAATGCATAAAAGTATTTTAAAACATTTAAAACAATTCAAATAAAGTGAAAATTTATTAAAAAAAATTAAAACACAAAATAAAATTGTAAAAAAATAAAAAATCAGAAAGAGAAAAATCAAAAATATTTTTCATAATTTTTTCAGATTTTATTGACTAAAAATGAATTTTCTATGATTTTTTGAAGTTTAAAACAATTAAATATAAAAATCATAAAATAAAATAAAAACCAAAAAGATGTGGACTAATGGATGAGAGTCAAAACCCGTTAGTAATCAAATCCAAGGGATCTGGTGCGTTGTGCATATCATGGTGGTCATTACTGAATAAAACACTGAATCAAATATAAATCAGAATTTAAAAAAATACAAATGGCACACCATCATTGGTTGGAAGATGACACGTTGGTCATCTTCAACCTCCAGCCAACGTGAAATACAGGTCTCTCAAACTGTAAAATAAGAAGCACATACCTATTCCATTCGTTTCGTCTCATCAAGACGAATACAACCACACCTTCACAAAAAATTTATATAAACTATAGCTCAAGCAATTTGGAAGGAAAGTTTTGAAAAGGAATTTGAAAATTCATGGCAAAAACGTGTGTCTAGTTAAAAGAAGTGTTGCAACTAGAACCAGGGCAATGAGAGCTTCACAATGATATCAAAGTTTGGAAGAATTGATGGAGAAATCTACCTATTGAAATTCAGTTGTAGAGCTTTGTAAATGGACTTGGTCAGATCAATTCAGAAGGTTTCAAGGCTCAATTCCTCTTATGTTAGCTTCAGGGAAGATCAAGGAAGGTGAATTGATATAAAAATGGATTGAAAAGGGCTTGAACAATGATTTCGAAGTTGCAGAAAAGTGAGTTATGGAGTGAGTTTGGCAGGGTGATTTTGGTTGTTCAAGCTTGAGAAAATGAAAGGGATAGCTCATGTATTTATAGGAGAAGAAAATGGGATCAAAAGGAAGGGTAAATGAAGCAATTCAGAGGGAATTCATGTGGGTCTGCATCATGAAGAAAGTGTGACTTCTCTTTTGTCAAAACTCATCCAAAACACGCGTTTTACTAAGCTAATCATTTCTTGAAGTTCACTAAACATGTTTAGAAGCAAAAACGCGCAGCAATTTTGTGTTTAGAAGTCAAATTAAGGATTTCAAATTCTGAGTTTTGGAGAAATCTCAACTCCAAGTTACTACTTTTGAAATAATGGCATTCTCATCTCAAGGGGTCTTAGGGCCTGGTTCTTGATGCTTTAGAAAGATGAGATTTCAAGCTTTGCAATGGGAAAAGAATGGAATCAAATGGATGTTTGAGCTGAAAGTTGCAATGAGTCAATGTTGGAAAAAAGAGGTTGACTTTCCATACTTAGAAATATTTCAAGTTTTTCTTCAAAAGTGATCTATAATGTTTTGCATTCAAACATAGCCTTCCTCTTGGAATTTGTTCTTGACCAAAAAACATGGCATTAAATATACCTCTTGAATGGAATTTTTAAACTTGAATCATTCAAAATCTCCAAAAATTGAGAGAGTTATGAATTGTTGAAGTTCGAAAAAATAATGAAATGACCTATAATCTTTTGTATCATTACGACATCTTCTATCCATTTTCTCACTTTGCACATAAAAGAAGGAATAAAGATCACAATATCAAGATCATTATGGAAAAAGAGTGGGATCAAGGTGATAAAAATTGACCAAGTTATGATCATTTGAAGTCACACATAGAAAATTGGGGGTTCATCTGGAGGACTTGTAATCTTTCTTCATCATCAAGTTTCTTCCACGTGAAAACTCCTTGAAACTTTTGAAGTGATTTATTAATAACCCTTTGAATAGAATGATGTTTTTGGAATCACTCAAAAATACAAAAAGATGAGCAAGATATACTTCTTTGAAGTTCAAAACCCTAGCTCCTAGATCAAGAAAATGCTTTGATGAACTTTGACAATTTTAAACAACCTTCTTGTACCAGCACTTTTGCTTTGTAGATAGGAGTTGTTGAGGTTGATAATTAGAAATCATAGCAACAAAAACCACTTCCATATATTGAGAATTGATAGAAATATGCACTTGTGACCAATGGGAACAAGGCCTTGTCCAAGCATGACAACTTCTTCAATCAACCCCCTGTACTTTTGAATCAATCTTGATAACTTTGATATGTGGTGAATGAAAATAAACCTTTCCATGCCATTTCTTCCAAAACAAATTCAATGGTGAGGTTTTAATTTCTCAAGCTTTATTGACTAGGGCATGGAATTAAACTCATGAACCCGTGGATCAACTTGCTAAGCAACATTGCCTTTACTTATATTATTAACAAGTGAGACAAACCAACATTGCATTTTATTAATTAAAAGGAAAGTCAAAACAAAATATGCATGATCACAAAAAAAAAAAACAAGTCAAGATGCTTGGTGATTTCTCAAAGTGAAAAGCTAGAGATAGGGAGGAGAATCAAAAGCCCTAATATGATCTTGTTGTGATTGAATCAATATGGTATGATGAAGGGATCTTAGGGGAAAAAATTGTGGTACAACACACAGTATTAAGGAACTGAAAGAATCCTAGGAGTGAGGAACAAAACGAGACGAAACTTGACCCACAAAAACTAGTTATACCGAACTAAACTAAACGAGTACCAGGACGAAACTGGATTTCACGCACGGGTAACAAGGCAAACACGAGCCATAGCAAAAGTGATTAGAGTACATGTTTCTCAGAGCACCTGCTGGTCTCTTACCAATGGATAAACAGTAACGAAAACTGATAGAAAAATCCAAGGGACAAAGTAGATTCATTTCAACCAGGGACACAGTTACGAACACTACAAAGAGACTCGGTAAACAAAAACTGATAAAGGGTTCAGTAAACAAACACTGAAGGAAGTCCAAGGTATGAAAAGAAAACGAGACAAAACTCGACTCATTATAACTAGTTAGACAAAACTAAAATAGATAAGTACCAGGACGAAACTGGATTTCATGCGCAGGCGACGAGATCAAAACTCGACCCAAAGCAAAGTGAGTAGAGCGCATGTTTCTCAGAGCACTTGTTGGTCTCAGAAAATGGATAAACAGTAACAAAAACTGATAGAAGAATCCAAGGAACAAAAGAGACTGATTTTAACCAGGGAAGCAGTTACGAACACTACAAAGAGAAAATAGAATTGTCAAGCAAATACTTCTTAATATACCACAACGGAGTAGTTACCTGCTCCACATTCATAACCAAATTCAGCATTTCCCCATTATCATCAATCATATTAACAACAACCCCTTCGTGCCTAGGCATCGGGTTTTGGGTAACAGTCAAACCGGTCACTAGAGTAAACTTAATTGCCTTGGCATCCAACAAATCTTTTACCTTGCACTTTAACGCAAAACAATTGTTAGTAGAATGACCAGCTACGCCAGAATGGAATTCACATCTTGCGTTAGCATCATAATTAGGAGGAAGTCTTCTGGTGGGTGGCGGCATATTTCTCAAACTGATCAACTTTAAATCGAGTAAATGGTGGAGTGCTTCATTAAGAGATACTTGAAAGAAATAAAATTTTCTCGACTGTCTTTGTTGTTGATTATTATACTGAGGTGGAGCATCTTGTTGTCTTTATTGTTGGGGTGTCATATTATATCCCTGCTGTGGATGAGGATTAACAGAAACGGAGACATCATTGATTTTTTGGTGTTGACGATCCTCTCCTCTTCCTCTATGAGAGTAAACTGCACTTGTGTCTCCTTCCCTTTTCTTTGGTTTCTTGATAATTTCTTACACGACCTTGATTATCTCTTCGGTTCCCCACAAGACGAGGTCCTGGAGACAGCGGAAATTTCCCCATGTTGACGTTGTGCAGAAAAGGATATCCATGTGGCCCGTGAAAATTTCCAACGGGCTGATCCTGCACATCCCCCAGTCCTACAGAAATGTCCTGATAGAGCCTTTAATTCCCATAATCCACTGGATAGAGGCGTTGATTGTTAAAAATGGCCGCCAATCCATCCTATTGGCGATTCACATTGTTGGTGACCTCCATGAACCAGGTCATTTGAGTGCCATCCGGGCTCTCATTTCAGCGAGTTCAGCTTGGATATGTTCCATCTATCTTAGCAAATTGTTTTTGTTAGAATACCGATGAGTAGTCGTCTTGAACTCTGAATAAGAAAAGAAGAAAATAAGAATACCATCCTGAGATAACCTGTCATGTATGTAATGTGCATGAATGAATGATTATGCATGAAATGTTAGTCATTTCCTAGGTGTTCCAAGAATTTTGTCAATCCATAGGAATATCAAACAATCATAATAAGAGAGATAATCAGAAGCTGACAAAAGATATAACAATGAGAATTAATTTAATAATAGAAATGATCCTCTAGATCAGAAGCAAGTTTGTACAAGAATGGACCAAAACGCATGAAAATATAAACGATCCCATCCAACAAGACTGGTGGTGATCATAAGTCATGAAAGAAAAGAAATGTCCTGATTACAATAATCAGTTAGGTGGATCTCTAATTTCTGTGTAATACAACGGCCCCCCTTGTCGAAAATACCCTTCAATCCATTATTTGGTTTGTCCGAGTAATTTCCTTGTCTTTTCATGATCTCGTCCTTGTGTTAAGCTATCGATCACCACATCTTTCTGATATAGTTGTTCCTCCAAGTATACACATTTCTCCAAGAAGTGATCACATTCCTTGCACTCTGGAAAAGGTATGGGTACGGGTGAATCTTTCATATCTTTTATTTTGTTTCAAAGTCTGGAATTCTCTTTCATTACTTCAGTCATTTGGTCTTCCTTTGCTTCCAATTCTAACTTAACATATTTAAGCTTCTTCCCAGGCTCTTTGACTTTTTCTTTGTTTTTGTTGTTGGGTGTTTGAAACTTTACAGTTTCCTAATGATTTTTTTCGGCATTGGCCAGAGCAAGCTGATACTCCTCTGTAGATATAAAGTGGTCTTCCACCCCAGGTCTTCTTTTGGTCTTACTACCTCCATAACTACTTTCACCTTCATATTCCTTCAGCTGACAGACTAATTCTTTCTTTTTTGCTTCCAAAAAGTATATCTCCATATTTTTGTCTTCAAGATTGATACGGAGGTTTTGGTTTTCCTTTTCTATTTGGTAAAAAATCTCCTTCGGTACATCATCCCGCCTCTTGGTAGGTTGTGGATACAATGGTTCTTCCTTTGAAAAAGGAAACATGATAGTTCTTGCTCTTTCTTCAACCCAGTCTACATTCGGCCTAAAAGCTAACAACTCTTTTTTTCCAAAGAAATCCTTCCCTTTTCTATGAATTTTATCCCAAGCAACCTCTACTTTCTGTTGTGTTTCAAGATCCTCTCTCTTCTTACAGTACACAGATTCTCTTATCTCACCTTATTTTACTGGATTCCTCATGGCGTACCCTAATTGTCATAATGGAAGGATAGGTTTATAGTTAATCATTCCCTGTGTTCCCATGAGTGGGAAGTTAGAGAAACCTTTGCAGCTTGTGATTACTTCAGTACTATCAACCCTAAGTCTATACCATGTAATATTAAAGGAAGTGAGAGACATTATCTTGGATTCCCATGAACGAGTACTACTATTATATATCAACGGTCCCTTGGTAGGAAGATGGGATATGAACCATTTGTAGAGAAAAGGAATACAACAGGACACAACTCCTCCTTTATTATGTCTCGAGTGAATTGCATAATAAGTGTTGGCCAATAGGGTCGGAATAGGGCTTGGGTTCATAAAAACACATATGGCAGCAAGATCCATAGTCTTCTCAGCATTAGGAAAGAGTACAACACCATAAATTAACATTGCTAGTAATGCGTTGAATGCATCCCAACATTCTTTCTTTTCCATATCACTAGCTTTGCTCATCAGAAATCCCAAAGAAAGGCCTGAAACTGGACTTTTATCCCTCCAATCACTTTTTACTTCACTCAGGCTCAAATAAAGTCTTTTGGCAATGGCTTCAAAATCGGGTATTTCCGGGACACTAGAAAAAGGAACATGATTTGTGATCTTGATATTAAGTAGATAACAGTATTCCTCACGCATAGGAGAATGTTTGTAATCCCGGAACATGAAGCAGCACAATTTTGGATCATAAAACTACAACAGAGTTTAGAGAGCACTAGTATCAACTTTGGCATCTAATAAAGAGAGGAGATTCCCATATCTTTTGCTGAAAACCTGGGAGATTGTATAAACTACTTGGTCACTCAACTTCTTCAGTAAAGGCCAAACACTTGTTCCAAATTTGTAGCCAATAACATCCCTAGTTTCTCTTTTGTTGGTACTAACGTTGTTTGCCATTCTTGGAGGAGAAGAAAATTCTGAAAATGACAATACATATACAGGTTAAATATTTTGTATTATAACTTTTTAGAAAGTAAATATGCTATGATGCAATCATGATAGGATCAAGGACCCCAATGGACACCACTACTCTGTTTCGTGATCAAATATTTGGAATAGTCACCATCAAAAGTTACAATCGAAACCAGAGTCCCTACCAGAACTTGAGTCACCATCAGTACCTGTAAGAATCAACCCTCCCTACTCACGGGTATAGTCTAGGTCAGGGTAAAGCCGAGGGTAACTCAAAATCATGGGTCCTCCTGCAATCATTATCTTCATTACACAAATGTAGAGGAAGATAACACCCTATTTATACCTCATCTGAGCACAGACGACACGACCGTATGGTAGGACCTTCGTCCAGTAGCAGTCATGTTCCACTCTATTCCTAAGTTTCCTAAATAGTGCACTCTGGCCTGGGTATTGGGCCTTTTACCTCAAAAAGTAACATCCCACCCCCACAAAGAAACAACATAACAGCAACATCAAGAGTATATGAGACAACAAAATGTAATGCGTGGAAGCACACTAATAAAGCACATAAATAAATAAAAAATGGAAATAAATAAATAACCAAAAACACCCAAATAAAAATAGAACAAAAGCTAGGATTGACTCCAAGATGGACCAGCAATTGGTCAACTCCCTTATCTCTAGTGAAGTCTCCAGCTGAAACAACCGTCTGAACCGTCATCTGACATAAAAATCAATGAAGTCGCCACCGAACGTCTTTTATCCCTCCGAAAGGGAAAGGTAATCATCGAGAAAACTTGAAGAGGGTGAAATCACGGTCTTGCGACCGAGAGATCGGGTAAGGGAATCTGTTACACGATGGGAAGGTATTAGCACCCCACACGCCTGTAGTACTCTACGGTATCCACTCTTGTTGTTTTAATCTAAGGGTGTGTAAAATCTATATTTAGGCTGTACAGGGGATGCATCCAAAAGAAAGGAGAAAAGAATGTAGGAAAAATAAAAGTTGTGCTCGTTCGGGAGCTACCCCAATGCCTACATATCCCTTTTAAGGAATCAGAGCAGTCGTAGTTCGGCTCATATATTTTGGTTGGTTTGTGTTTTTTAATTAAGAAGACAAAAGCAATAATCGATATGGAAAAACATCAGATAAAATGACAAAACAAAAACAATGATGATAAAACAAAAAAAAAGGATGACAAGACATCACATGGTAACACAAACTCAAATAAGATGATGACACGTCAGCATGATAGCAAAATATCAGACAAGATGATGAAACATTACACCTAACAAGGATATCTAAAATCAAAGTAGGATAACAAACATATGCGATGGTGAAACATCGGCAACAAACATATACGATGGCGAAACATCGGAAAAAAGATAGCAAGATAGCATGGCATAGATGATGAGACATCAATAATCCAGATGATAAAACATCACACCTAACATTGATATTGAGAATCAAGGTAGGATAACCAACATACGCGATGGCGAGACATCGACAAAAAACATATCCTATGGCAAAACATCGGCTAAAAGATGGCAAGATAACATGGCAAAGATGGCGAGACATCACAATTAAGATGATAAAACATCACACCTAACAATGATATTGAGAATCAAGGTAGGATAACAAATACATGCGATGGAGACACATCGGCAACAAACATATGCGATGGAGAAACATCGGCTAAAAGATAACAAAATTTTATGGAAAAAGATGGCGAAACATCAATAATTCGGATGATAAAACATCACACCTAACAATGATATTGAGAATCAAAGTAGGATAACAAACATGCACGAAACATCGGCGAAAAGATAACAAGATATCATAGTGAGGATGGCTAAACATCAATTTGAAAAAGGTTTAAAGCAAAGCCAAAAGGCGCATAAACAATTATGATTTGTTTGTATTTTTTACCTTGAAGAAGGATTTCAATTTATTAGAGATGTTTTATGTTTTTCCAAGAAGCAATTTTAGTTTTTAGATGCAATATGCAAAGAAAAAAAAAACTAAGGGAGACTAGCCTAGCACTACTCCTAATGTTATCATACAATTATTGACCCTAAGATTGAGGATGAAAGAGGAAATTTATACCCTATGTTAGCATGCATAGATATTTATCCTAATGTTTATCTCGAAAGCTACTCTAACCGAGCAATCCTAAGGGTGCATGGTAAAAATGTCATAGACCCTGTGACAAAAACAATTAAATATATGGTAAAACATCTGGACAAACAAAAGCTCGAGCATCACTCGAATATCAAAAACCTATAAGGCGTAAGCCTAGTAGTAGAAAGGGAGGTCCCGCCATAGACAAGCAACCAAGCATCAGACCAAAGGTCAAGCCATAGCCAAGGGGAGTGTATCACTCGAGTCAATCAAGCTATAGGATTATAGGAATACAAAACGGTCCTTAACCGTGGTATCAATTACCAGGGCAAGAAAGATCGGGGAAAAAGACATAGTTCATGTATACATTAAGCAATAGTGTAGGTAAACACGAGCTAAAGAAAGCATGGGGATCCGATTGCGAGAACCCTTTTCACTCGCCTTTAAAGGACTTAAATTCATTCGGATCTTGGGCACTTGTTCAGAGCATCTACTTTTAGAAAGTGAGCATAGGAACGACGTGGGCTGGAATGTGCGGGGGTTGATTACGAACCCTTTATGGTCACCTCCTTTTGAGGACTTATCACCTGTAATATAATGCGGGCACAAATATAAATACACGTGCATAATACCTACTCCAAAGGTAGGATTTTAAACAATCACAATTAGCATACCGACAGAATTTCCTTAAACAGGTCTTTAAAAAACCAGAGGGACTCTTGATATATCAGCAACGGAGGTCCCATCATGTAATAGAAAGCAAATAAAGGGCGGAAACAGTAGAAAAGAAATAGTGCAATAGCAAATGGATAACTATCCATAGCAACTGAGCAAGAAAAAGAAAACCCAGAGAACTTCAAGCAAGCCTGCATCAGCAAACAAATCAAGTCAGAAATCACGCCATCAAATATAAGCGTTGAGGCTTCAAGTATGAACATGTCCCAAAATGATGTATAGAAGTCACAATCACACACACACGCACACACACACACGCACACACACGCACACACACACACACACACACACACACACACACACACACACACACACACACACACACACACACACATATATATATATATATATATATATATATATATATATATATATATATATATATATATATATATATATATATATATATATATATATATATATATATATATATATATATATATATATATATATATATATATATATATATATATATATGATACGGTGGGAAGAACTGACTGTTTTTGGAATGCTGGTTTGCGTTTTGCATTTGTGTTCGCAAAATATCGCGGTAGGAAAGAGTCGCCACCGACTTTTATTTTATCCAACAAGGAAAGGAAAAAAGCACAGAAAAATTCCTTTTTCGAGATATTTCTGAGTAAGGGGGGTAGATTATAGAAAGGGAAGGTATTAGCACCCTTTCTATCTGTAGTTATCTACGGGCTCTTAGGTACTTGCTCATTGTTTTCAAAATTGTTTTCTTTATGCTTGTGGGTTTGAAAAGTTTTTGTTTTTAACTTCGATTTAACTCTTTCTTCTATCCTCAAGAGTGTAATGAAGTTTTTTTGAAAACTTTGTTTGTAAAAGGAGTGTAAGTGTGAAAAATTTGTTTTGTTTTGGAGGAGCAAGTATCTAATAACTAATCTACCTACTCGAAAAAGGAATCGTTCTATGCTAATTTACTTTAGACAATGTTATCCTACTATTAGTGAGTAGGTAGCACTATCGTTGGAGTTTGAGGGTCAATTCGAGAGAGGGACATACGGTCACCAAAGCAATGTTAGGACGCTTTAGTGGTAACCCTAATGTCTTAGATCATTTGTTTGAGGCAACAATATTCGAGGCAACCGTTTTGAGGCAACTATGATCTTTTAGACAAGAGGGCAACCTCTAAAACAACCTATGCTCAATGACCGTGTACGAAGGCAACCAAGTGGAGTGTACCCCAGGAGTGTGCATGTGCGAGTGTGTTGTTTTCAGTTATTTTTATCTTTGCACATGTTTAGGGTGATCTAATTTGATTTTAGATTAAGCATTCATTCTTGTCATGCAAACCCTATTATGAAACATCTAGCATTTGTATAATTTGCAGAATTAAAATGCGGAATTCAAACTAACTATTACAAGGCGTCGGGTATTTACATCGCCAAAAGCAACCCTTTGAAAATAAAAAAGCAGAAAAATGTCCTAATTATTTATTACAAGCCGGGAGCAGATACATTAATTGGATAAAGAAAAATAAAGCGCGACGCGAAATTAAATCGGATGCGAAATTAGGGTTTTGACCCTCTTAAAAGAAAATGTTTTTTGTTATTTTTTATTTTTAAGAAAAAGAAATTAAATCCTAAAATTAAAAGCTAAATTAATTATTAAATTAATTAATTAATGAAAAATATTAAATGACATATTTTTGGAGTTTTTGATATTTTAGGAAAGAAAATAACATGGTTAAATTAATGATTAAAACCTATTAAATTATAATTGATTTTAAATATTTACAAAATCAGTTAAAGTTATCTAGAATTAATAGCCTAATTAATTAATATTTATTAATAAAAATAAAGTTTTGAATTTTAATTGGGTAAAAACATTTTTGTGATTTTTTTTGATAAAAAAAGGAATTAATTTGGTTAGTAATTAAAATAAATAAATAAAATAAATAAATGAAATAAACAAAATAAATGAAAAGTATAGAAAGTGGGCCTGATTTGGGTGTGTAGAAAGCAATTTCACTGGCCTAATTGCTGAAGGTCCAATTGACTTTTCTGATCCAGTGCCTTGGTGTTGACCTGGTCCATGGTACATCTTCAACGCTGGCCACCAGATCTGGCTATCTGGCCATCTGGTGTGTTGGATAGTGAGAGTCCATGGTGAATCTCCAGTTTAGGCGCGTATTGGATTGCCTAAAAATAAACAAGAAAATGCAAATTGCTGGAGGTAGGGATCGAACCCCTGACCTTTAGCCTCTGAATGCTTTAAGGCTTACGTGGCTACCACCAAACCATGTTGCTTCATTTATTATTATAATACAAACAAAATATAATATATAAGAACAAAATTAATGGTCAGAAAAATAGAAAAGCGCGTGTGTGGTTTGAACAGGCCTATGGATGGATGACAACTCCTCATCCCTGTCCTCCATCCATTGCTAAAAGTCCCAAGATCTATACCCACGGACAGATGTCCGTCACTACAAACCAAGCTTATTCAAAAATCTACTACAGGCCATGTAAATGAGTTCTAAGACCATGGTTAGATTCTTCATCTTCTTCTGATCACAACCATGTCCATCATTAAGGCCAATTGTACCTGAAACGAAAAACCCCAAAAACAAAAACGAAACCCTAACAATGGTGGATCTCGTTACAGGTCATGTAAATGCAATTGAATAATACCAAAAGCTTGCAAATGATTTGTAGATTCAGAATATGCTATCAATTCATGCTAACTATGCCTAAATTTGAAAATACGAAATCAAGAAAAGGGTGATTTCGTGAATGACTTACAGTTCTCTAGGAAGCTTTGAAAACGCGTGGTCTTGGTTGATTTCGCTTGTGGAGATGCCCAGGAATGGATTGAGACCAACACCAAGCCTTGAAACTGCCTCTAGACTTGATTTCGATCTCACACTTTTTTGGTGTTTTTGCAAACTTTGTTCTTGCTCTCCAATTGATCTCCAACCCTTGTTTTGGTCTACACATGACCCTTATGTAATGTACAGAGCATTAGGTTTAAATTCCCTGTCCAAATCTCTTTCTTTCAATGCTTGGATATTTGATTTGATTTCCTTTTACAACCTTCCAATTTTGGCTTGATTTGCAATCTCTTTGTACCTAATTGCTTTGATACGAGTTTGATATGGTGCAAGTTGTCCAATGAATCCTGAAAACATCAAAAGATCTTTGGTTTTCAATACTTTTGATTTTATTTGATTTAATTTAATTTAAAATGAATTAATTCAAATAAAAATCAAATTAAATAATAAAAATAAGATATGGACACATGGCCAAAGCTAGAGCACGTGGGATACAATGCCAACCCAAAACAAGTGAAAAAGAATGGGCCCATTTGGCAAAATTTGAAGTTTTGGGGATAGTTGACTTTTGGCAATTTTGCAAAAAAGTCCAACTTCAACAATGCATAACTTCCTCAATTTTGACTCTTTGGAAGTGTTCTTGGACTTTTTAGAAATATTAAGATGTCCTCTAATCAACCATTTTGGTTTCATCTCATTTGATATTCCATTCTCAAGTTAGGAGCTTTGATAAAAAAGGTGTTTTTGTTGACTTTCAAAAATGACCTATAATGTCCAAATTAATAACTTCTTGTGAGTGCATTTTTTGTTCTTGGGAGATGAAGATGGATTGTATGAAATTGCATCCTATTCAAAATTAGCTTTGGATGGGTCATTTATCATAAAGTATGAGAAAGTTATGCTTGGTCAAAGTTGAGTTGACTTTTCCTACAAACCCCTAATTTAGCAACTTTTGAGTCTTGATGAATTTTGAGCAATCCTTGATGAATCATGATCAACCCTTGATCAAATGATTAAATATACTTCAAAATTAGAATGTTGACAAGAAATCTTGAAGTTTGACTGTATGTAGGTCACAGTTGACTTTTTCCCTAACACAGTCGATTTTTGGACCTTTTAGCATTTGACTGAGCAAACTTTCTCTGCAAGGCTTGAAACTTGACATGTATGACCTTGAGAACATATTAGGAAATTGGTGAGCACTTGGGTTCACTTGGACTCAAGGATCTTGATGAAACATGGAACCCTAATTTGGGGTAGACTGCCTTAGGAGAGAGCTTGTTTGGCCAATCCTTGAGCAACTTGGAGATCTTTCTTGAAATGTTTTGAGAAATATGGGAGGAAAAATTTTTGGGTACAATAATATATATCCTACAAGAGAATAACAAATATACAAAGCACGCGAGTGGTTCAAGCATAACCAATTGTGTTCCACAAATAAAGTGAAACACTATAGCATCATGTCAAAAATGGAAAACTTTTCTCAGAGTACCTCGAACATTCATCAGACAAATTAGTGATTACAAGGAGAAATGATGAATAAATAAGGTATGGATGATGATATAACATGACAATGGAAAAAAATGATGGCAAACATCAAAGAAGTGAATGCAAGAGTCTTCAAGTAAACTCAAACAACAACTAGGTCAAAACTAAAGAATTGTTGCTCCTTTCTTGTCACCATGTTGAATTGACAAGTAAATATCAATCAAGGATCAAAGGAGAAAGAGAAGAATACAAAAAAAAACCTTAGAAGTCATTATCAAAAAATACACATCCATACTCATTCATTCCACTATGGTTCACAAGCATAATAAAAGAAGGATTCCACAAAATGTATCACAAAGCTCGGATCACAAGTTAGTAATGAAAGGAATTCAAAAAAAGACAATGTTAGAAGACTTAAAACATTCAAATACTTGAAATCAAGCTTCTAACATGTTATTAGGATATTATTAAGAGTTTATAATATTGATTCTAAAGCATGTTGCACAAGTGCATTCAATGTATCTCAAAGATTCAAAAGAAAAGAAAAGATTGAACATCAAATTCACAATAGGATGAAATGGTTCAATAATTGGAGGTCAAGTTATCTCAAGTATTTATGACACTATACTTGATGTGTCATTCCCCAAAATGTTATCATTGGTCATTTTATGACCTCAAACTCAAGACAAAAATTCAAAACTCAAAGCAAAATTCACAAAAGAACATCACTTAAGAGGTATGGATCAAAAAGTGCTCATCAACCAATTATGAGAAGTCAAGTGGATTGACTTGAATTGGTGTGAGAAAAAAGAAGCAATATGATCATTAAATGGAAAATTACAGGCCCCACACAAGTTCATTTGCCATCAAACAAATTGCAACAAAGAATGTAACATCAATTGGTCATTTTCACTTAAAAAATTCATCAAAAATAGAAAAAGACTTCAATTATTCAAACCAAAATTTCCATAACATGTTTGAGATACGTAGAGGTCAGAAAATGAGTTTGAAGTTCATGGATAGTAGAGGAGAGGATCAAATGAGGCTGAAAGACCAAAACTAGTTGGCAAAACTACCAAACTAGACAAGCTTTCAAAGTAAATCAATGAAAAATACCAAACCTTATTAAATAATTCAAGAAAAATATTTTTAAGATCCGAAATCCATCTATAAACTTCAAAAAAGAGCTAAATTCAATTGAAACTCAGGGCAAGTTGGTTTTGAAATTGAAACTTTCCATATAAGCCACAAAACCCTAATTGTTTGAATTTCAATCTTAAATATTAATTAGATAAGATCAAAACTCAAACAATTCAAAACAATATCATACAAATTGCAAGGGAACCCTAAAGATAAGAAGACATATTTTTCCACATTTTTAGAATTAAAGAAAAGTCAAAAATAAAATCAAAATTCAAACCATTAATCAATTAAACAAATATTCACATCTCCAAATAAAATTCTAATTAAAATCATAAAAATATCCAACAAAAATTATATTCAAATATTAGAAATAAAAACAAACATCCATGATTTTTTGTGGAATTTTATACATTTTAACAATATGGTTAAAATAATTGAAAAGGCATAAGAAGCAATTAAATCTTATTAATTAATTAATCAACTAGAAAAAGGGAAATTCTAAAATAAAATTCATAAACCTAAAATAAATTAGTCAAAGTGTCTAAAACATTTTTTATATAATTTTTGTACAAAAGAAAAGTCAAAAAACAAAAATAACAAAATGTTATGCAAAAAATTAATTAAACAAAATAAATTAATGCACGAATTTTTTTCACCAATCAAATGATTTTTAAAATTTCCAGAAAAATTATGACAAATATTAGGGATTAATATTATCCTATGGTAATTATTTTAGAATTTTTAAAGGTTTTTTTATTACAAAATAAAATCAGAAGAAACCAATTAAAATGAAATATTATAAAATGCATTAAGATTCTGAAAAAAAAATACACAAGGTCAGAAATATTATTTTGGAATTTCATGAATTTTTTTAGAATTTTTTACTAATTTTTTAGCAAGAAATAAAATCAAGAAATCAATGATATAAAATAAAATTCAAATTATTCAAAAAAAAAACAACAAAAGAGCCAATCAGAGGAGGCCACGTCATCATCTTCTTCCTTAAGACAAAGCCCTAAACACGCATTTTCACAGTTCAAGACCTCATGTTCTGCTTGCGATTTCTATTTCGTTTCTCCATTAAAATTAATGATTCGAAGCTCAAAATAAAGTCAGATCCATCCTCTATATCATACTACTCATATATTTCTAAATGATCAACTATGGAGTGAAAAATCAAGGCACGAATAACACAAAAAAACAACATAGTACAAATTTTCAGAGATTCCTGAAATGCGATACAACTTGAAATTAAGCAAACTCGTGCTTTGAACTCATGATATCAACATACATTAACATGATTGTGAGCTTATAATCATCCAAAACAAGCTACAATAGAGAGAAATAAGATCTGAGCATTACCTCAAGAACTGGAAAATAAATGCAATTATGACTCTTCCCACGGATGAAAACATTAGGATCTTTCTTCTTTCACTTTAATAAAGCATAAATGAGGAAGAGTGAGCTTCTGGATCTGGAGAAATGAGAAAGCTCGAGCATAAAATTTTTTGAGAGAGAGAGAGAGAGCAGCTTCTGATCTCTTTTTAGAATAAACGCCCTTAGAGAGAGAGAAAGAGTGATGCCTTGAGTTGATATTGCTATCTTACCATTGATTGGTAAGAAGCCTTATATTTGGATGTAAAGGGACGGGCGTGGGTCATTGTATAGTCATGAATAGAAATGTTGTGAGATATCTTAGCATTTCTCTTGAGGGATTCAAATCACTTGTAACGAAACATTCGAAGCGTCATTGAGGGACTATGATCTTGTATTTTTTTATTGTTTTTGCTAAGATGTCTCACATGAATATTATGACCATTTTCTCAAGACAACAAGTGGAGTTAACCCTAGAGGTGCAAGTGTGCAAGTGTTTGTATTTCATGCTTGATTTATCTTGAATTAGGGTTTTCTAAGCATTGATTTATCTTTTCATACAAACCCTAATTACTAGCATTTATATGAAAAGCGATAAATTGCGGAAAGTAAATTTACTATGCTATTAAATCATTTTTAGGGTTTTTTATGGAAGGCTTTTGGTTAATTAAAATAAATATGAAAATAAAATATTTTTTGTGATATTTTTATATTTTCATAAAATAGACATTGTAAATAAATAGTGTGCAAAAAATAAACTCAAAAGGAGTTATTTTGATTTGTAGGAAAAATGTTGAAGTTTGATAAAAAATGAAAACAAACAAGTGATAAAAAATTGGTTTGGTCCTGCCAAGGAAAAAATGACAAAATAAATATAAAAGGTCTCACTAGGGCTCGAACCCAGGACCTTCTACATGGAAAGGCTTTAGCACGCGCTCTTTCTACCACTGGGGTGGTCTGTTTCATCCGTTAGCTATACAACTTGTATTAAATATAAAATGAACTCATTTCTGAAAATTTGAACATGGCTTGAACTTCTTCCTTCACGCACGCAGGGATGTATAACTCCATTGTTAAGCTTCGAAAAGCTTCATTTCTCAACCAAATATGTAAATATCAAACCTACCTAAAATTTAAATACGAATCTAACCACATAATTTTCAAAAGTTATAGGTTGAAGGTTAGCATGAATTTTGTTCAGTACTAAAACTAAAACCTAACTAATCAAAGAAGAAATTCCTAATGAACAAGCAAAGATAATCAAAACCATGGACATGGTCACCTTCCTAGACATGATATCTACATCTTTTCTTCATAATGTATATACAAATGATGCTTGAATGAAGAGTTCCATGTTTGAAAGAACTTACCTCTTGGAGTGAAATTCGAAGGACTTCTACACGAATTCCATAAATGGTTTGTTGATGGATTAAGCTTTCCTGGAACTCCCTGAAGCTACTCCAATTGCTAGAATGTCTTGTAGCTTACCCAACTTCTCTGGACAAGTCAAGTTGCAACGGTGGAATTTTGAAAATGGTGGATGAGGAAGGAGGATTTACAGAAGTGGTTTAAGGGCTGGGATAGCTTCTATGTGGTATATGGAAGCTTAGTGAATAGAAAGGCCAAAAAAAAACAAAGGGAATTGAGATTTTGTGTGTAAAGTTAGGATGTGCCCAATTTGGTGCTTGTGTGCAGGTTCTGAGTTTTTGAGAGTTTGGAAGTGTTTGAGGATTTTTCAACACACAAGAATTTGGCCCCTTTAGCTTACAAAAGGTCTCTCTATTTATAGAGAAAAGGTTTGGAAAGGTAAAGTAATCATATTTGCAAGATAATAAATTATGGTTTGGTTGGAATACAAATATCAAGTTATGTCAAGTTTTCCATGATCCCAAGATGAAGTACCAAAGTTGTTGGTATATATGGGATAATTTCCATGATTTATGGTGGAGCATACTCAGAAGTAAGCAAGGTATGGGCTCAAGACAATTTTTTTACCAACAAGCTTACTTTATGGAAAGATCTTTTGGACAATGGCTTAATAACTTGGATAAGAGCTTAATTCATTGTGTAAGCAATTAGTTATGGAGTGACACACAAGCATTGAGGCCTGCAAAGCAAGATCATGTAGCATGGCCTATGGATTTGATCAATTTTCTTCAAAATTATGTCTTTGACTTGATTCCTTCTACAAAGATCTTGAATCTCTGTAGAACTTTGATCTTTTTCTTTACTCTGGTCAAATACTCTGCCCTTTCATTTTGATCACATAGATCCACAACCTTCGAACAAAATTATTAACATACAAAACAATATTTGTTTCCACCAATTGTATGTTCTTCGAATGGACCACACTCATCTAAATGTACCACTTTCTTCGTCCTTTCATTTTGATCACATAGATCCACAATGTTCGACAAGACTCATCAACAGACAAAACAATATTTGTTTCCATCAATTGTATGTTCTTCGAATGGACCACATTCATCTGAATGTACCACTTTGATTATGCAAGATGATCTCATTGCCATAGTCGAAACGAATGAATTTCTTAATTGCTTTCCTACTAAACAAACTTCACAAAGTTTTTTTAGGCATCTCAAGACTTGGAATACCAGTAACCATATCTTGAGTAATCAGTTGATTAAGTGGTCGAAAGTTAAAATGTCCAAACTTAAAATGCCACAACCAAATAAGCTTGTGGATCGAAGTAGGTTGCTTGAAGGAAGCCATTTCCCAGTCGAAGCTTGTGGATCGAATCAAGCATGAAGATAGACTTGTAATTCATAGTGTCGAAACTATGTGTGTCAAAGGGTTTAGAGGTGGATCAAAGCAAGCATGCTCGAAGGAAGCCATTGCCCATTTAAAGCTTGTGGATCGAAGCAAGCAGGAAGATAGACTTGTAATTCATAGTGTCGAAACTATGTGTGTCGAAGGGTTTAGAGGTGGATCGAAGCAAGCATGCTCGAAGGAAGCCATTGCCCATTCGAAGCTTGTGGATCGAAGCAGGTTGCTCGAAGGAAGTCATTGCCCAATCAAAGCTTGGGGATTGAAGCAAGCTTGCTCTCCTTCGATATGTCAAAATCTTCCCACCACTCCTTTTCAATCAGTAATGTGGTTCGAACAGCTTGAACCAAATTTTGAATTCGACATGATTATTTGTAGTTGCACAACTTTTTTTATCTCTTTTGTCCTTTCAACGGTTTCTTCTTCCTCCTTTCGAGGATTTAGATGTTCCATCTTTGACCTGATGCTTGAGAGCCCAATATGATCCATGGAAACTATGCGGGGCATTAAAAGTCCAATTGTACTTATCCAAACCCAAACCTTAATTTGAGCCATCAGTGTTAAGGAAGTGTCTTGAGCTGATCAAACCTTATGCAATTTTTAGCAATGGAGATTTTGTGACAGAATCTTAGAGAAATTGGAGAGGGTAGATTTTGGGGTACAACAGCTGCCCCTGTTCAATATTCTTAAACCTGAAAAGCGAGAATGGCATGTCGTCGTTCGTAGCTTGAAGGTAGAAGATGATTGAACACTAAAGTGCCTAGAAATTTGCACTTGACTATGTGTTAGTTGATTGTGTAGGGAATGTGCTTAAAGATGCCATTTGGAGAGAGTTGTCAGAGATGGGCTTATAGATGCCACCTAAAGGTGATGGTTGATAGAAATTAGACCAAGTCTAAGCTTGACTGTAACTGGGAGAAGTATCAGCATAAAGCTTTGGTCGATTGAATCTGAATGATATGTTAGAATGGACATGTGTTAAGCTGTGTGCTAGAATGTATTGGAAGGAACCCTTGATGAGCCTGTATGAAGCTGTATTTAGAAATACATTAGAAGGAACTCGTGTAAGATTGCTTCAGGATGAGCCTGTGTGAAGCTGCATTTGGAAATATATGAGAAGGAGCCTAGATAGGGCTGCTTCGGGATGAGTCCGTGTGAAACTGCATATGGAAATATATGAGAAGGAGCCTGGGTAGGGATGATTCAGGATGAGTTAGTGTGAAACTTCATTTGGAAATATATGAGAAGGAGCCTGGGTAGGGATTCTTTGAGATGAGTCTGTGTGAAACTTCATCTGGAAATATTTGAGAAGGAGCCTGGGTAGGGTTACTTCGGGATGAGTCTGTGTGAAATTTCATTTGGAATTGTATGAGAAGGAACCTGGGTAGGGCTGCTTCATGATGAGTCAGTAAGAAACTTCATCTGGAAATGTATGAGAAGGAACCTGGGTAGGGTTGCTTCATGATGAGTTCGTGTGAAACTTCATCTGGAAATGTATGAGAAGGAACCTGGGTAGGGCTACTTCATGTTGAGTCCCTGTGAAACATCATCTAGAAATGTATGAGAAGGAACCTGGGTAGGGCTGCTTCATGATGAGTCCATGTGAAACTTCATCTAGAAATGTATGAGAAGGAAGCTGGGTAGGGCTGCTTCATGATGAGTCTGTGTGAAACTCACTACGCCAAAAATAAGTTTTAGCAGCACACATGCGAAAGCGCTTTTAGCTAAAAGCGCTGCTGTAGGTTTTAAAAAAAATTCGCTTAAAAAAAGCGCTTTCAAAGGGTGCCTTAAGAAAGCGCTTTTCAAAAGCGCTGCTAAAGGTCACCCTTAGAAAGCGCTTTTTGAGAAGCGCTGCTAAAGGGTGCCTTTCAGAGGGTACCTTAAGAAAGCGCTTTCAAAAAGCGCTGGTAAAGGTTAGCCTTAGAAAGCGCTTTTACAAAGCGCTGCTAAAGCTGGCCTTTAGAAAGCGCTTTTAAAAGCGCTGCTATAGGATATGCTACGAAAGCGCTTTTACATTAAAAAGAGCTGTTATAGGTGACCTTTAGAAAGCGCTTTTAAAAGCGCTTTCATAGGTAGTTTTATAATAAAAATCAAAAATTCGTATCATCACTTTTCTATTGTTCTTCACGAAATCTTCAAAGCCCTAAACCAGAGCTCTGACGCCGTTAGCATCTACGAAATCTTGTTCAGGACCACCGCCTCCGTTCATCAGTACCTCCGCCTCCGTTCATCAGTACCTCCACCTCCGCTCATCAGTACCTCCGCCTCCGTTCATCATGTCCTCCGCCTCCGTTCTAGGTATGTCAATTTCTAGTATAGTTTTGTATGAATAAATTGTTCTATGCTTGCTTTGATTCTAATTTCTAGAATAGTTTTGTATGAATAAAGATGTGACTATCTTCTAATATTTCTTTTAGTTAATTCGATATAGGAATTTTGTGTAGCATTACTTTTTTCTATAGTGGTAGGGGAATGCATATGTGTTGGAGTTTGCATGTCTGATGGTCAGAGTCGCTAGTTTATGCAGATTCTTTCACATTCCATATTAACTATATTATCGCAGATACAGTGTTTGTTGTGGTTGGGTTTTGATTGGACCATAATTGTGGTTTTGCCTTGTTGTTTGCCTACAACATATTGATAGTAAATACCATTCATTTCCTGCTCCATAGCTTACTCTATAGTTTAGTTTTGTAGAGTGTGTGTACGATTTTTTCTCTCATACAACACAATGTAAATGTCATCTCTAAGTTTTCACATATAATAGACATATGAGTTAAATATGTACTATATGCACTATTGTAAACCAAAATATTTAGCCTCGCTATATATGTTTAGAAGTCAAAAGACTTTACGAGAATGAAGGAAGCATCCATGCAAATGTACATTTCCCCTATTTTCATCATTACTTGTAGAATACATTCCATTAATTTATGATTGATTTTGAGTAATGATAGTTTCTTGTTTATGGTTTCTTGTGTTATACTTGTGTACTAAAGTAGTTGATAGAATAAAATGAATTTAGTGAAAAGTATTGAGTATTGGTTTTGTTATATGGTTGTGCAAGAGCAAGTGCAAGTTTTGAGTATTGGTTTTGTTTTCTAATTTATCATTTAGGTTAGATTGACTCAGAAACCGTAAACCATGGATAAGACATGGATGTATTCCAATCGATTGTCGAAAGAGTACGAGAACGAGGTATCGGAATTTGTTAAGTTTGCTGTTGCGCACGCTGAAGACCCCGGTCGAATGACATGTCCTTGTTTGTGTTGCTGTTATGGGAATCGGGTTGACGCAGTTCAGTTGGAATCGCATCTAATACGGTATGGAATTGATAGAAGTTATACATGTTGGAATATGCATGGTGAGAAAAGTGACGGGAATGATGAATCGGGGGATAATAGGACCTATGCTTCAAACGACAATGGCACAGATACATACGATTATGATCGAGTTGAAGAGATTGCAGAAGCGCTTGAAGAAGATCTTAATGATTGTCCCAAAACGTTCGAGAGGTTGGTAAGTGATGCAGAGAAACCGTTGTATAATGGTTGTACAAAATTCACAAGATTATCTGCGGTATTAAAGTTGTACAACTTAAAGGCGGGCAATGGATGGTCGGATAAATGTTTCACAGAGTTATTAGCCCTTATGAAAGATATGCTACCAGAGGATAATGTTCTCCCCAATCGAACGTATGAGGCCAAAAAGATGTTGTACTCTATTGGCATGAGCTATGACAAGATACATGCATGTCCAAAAGATTGCGTTTTGTTTCGAAACGAGTATGCATCGTTAAATGAGTGTCCTAAATGCGGTGCCCCTCGATATAAGAAAAAGTTGTCTCCGGCAAAAGTCTTATGGTATTTTCCTATAATTCCGAGATTTAGACGGATGTATCATAGTGAAACCGATTCAAGACACTTAACTTGGCATGCAGATGAAAGAATTGTTGATGGAAAGTTTCGACATCCGGCAGATTCACCACAGTGGATGAAAATTGATAATGATTATCTTGAATTTGGAAAAGACGCAAGAAACCTTCGCTTGGCATTGTCTACTGATGGAATGAACCCACACGGTATTCAAAGTATCTCGCATAGCACATGGCCTGTAATTCATATGATTTATAACCTACCTCAGTGGCTATGTATGAAGCGTAAGTACATGATGTTATCTATGTTAATTTCTGGGCCTAAACAACCAGGAAATGACATAGACGTATATTTGGAACCTTTAATCGAAGATTTGAAGATTTTGTGGGAGAACGGTGTGGAGGTTTATGATGGGTATAGGAAAGAAAGTTTCAACTTGAGGGCGATGTTGTTTGGAACAATTAACGATTTTCCAGCCTACGGAAATCTATCCGGGTATAGCATTAAAGGTGAAAAAGCGTGTCCTATCTGTGAAGATGGAACCGATACGATGCGATTGAAACTTTGTCAGAAGAATGTCTTTCTCGGTCATCGTAGATTCTTAAATTCTAAACATCAATATCGTGGATGGAGAAAAGCGTTCAACGGAGATACCGAACAACGTAGAGCTCCGCCTGGATTGACAGGTGATCAATTATTTGAAAAGGTGAAAGATGTGAGTATTCAGTTTGGCAAGCCTTTTGCACATAAAGTTGTTACAGGTGGGTGGAAGAAGAGGTCGATTTTTTTTTAATTGCCATATTGGAAATCTTTGTACGTAAGACATTTTCTTGATGTTATGCATATTGAAAAAAATGTATTTGACAGTGTTATTGGTACGTTACTCAATATAAAAGGGAAGTCTAAGGATGGTCTTAAAGCAAGGGAGGACATGGTAGAGATGGGAATAAGAACTGAATTGGGACCCGTGAAAAAAGGAACACGAACATATCTACCACCTGCTGTTTACACTCTATCCAGAAAGGAGAAAAAAAAATTGTGTAAGTTCCTAAGTGAGGTTAAAGTTCCAGAAGGATACTCATCAGATATTAGAAGACTTGTGTCTATGCAAGACCTCAAGTTAAAGAGTTTAAAGACGCATGACTTCCATGTTATAATGGAACATTTTCTACCGATAGGTATACGTTCTATTCTTCCAGAAAAAGTAAGAAGCGCAATAACTAAACTGTGTTTTTTCTACAAGTCAATTTGCAGCAAGGTGATCGATCCTGAGATCTTACCAACATTGCAAAAAGAAATAGTTGTTACTTTGTGTGATCTTGAAATGTATTTCCCTCCCTCGTTTTTTGACATAATGGTTCATCTTGTCGTTCATCTTGTCAAAGAAACACAACTGTGCGAACCAGCTTATATGAGATGGATGTACCCTACTGAACGTTATATGAAAATATTAAAAGGGTATGTGAAAAACCGAAGTCGACCTGAGGGTTGTATTGCTGAACGATATATTGTTGAAGAAGCGATTGAGTTTTGTACTGAATATCTGTCAAATGTTCAATCAATTAGACTACCAAAATCTCACATTGTTGAAAAAAAAGAAGGTAAGAAGCTAATTGGAAATAAAGTTGTGACAGTATCAATGGTCGAACGGGATCAAGTGCATTTGTATGTTCTGCATAATGAGCTTGAAGTTGAGCCGTATGTTGAAATTCACAAGGGTGTTCTTCGAGGTTTAAATCCGAATAGAAATGAGAATTGGATTGTACGAGAGCATAATCGAAGTTTCATACCATGGTTTAAGGAACATATTTATTCAAAGTATCGTTCAGATCATGCTTCAGTAACAGAAAGATTGAGATGTTTAGCATACGGTCCAAGTTTAGTTGTGTTTTCTTATAGCGCATATGCAATTAATGGATACACATTTTATACCAAAGAACATGATGACAAAAGTACTATGCAAAATAGTGGTGTCACCTTGATCGCTGAAGCAATGCATATATCAAGTGTGAAGGACTTAAACCCAAAATTTGTAAACCTGTCATATTTTAGGGTTATCGAGCGCATTTGGATGTTTGATTACGAGAAGTTTCAGATTCCTATATTTGGTTGCAAGTGGGTTGAAAATAATAATGGCATACGAATGGATAAGTCAGGTTTTTTGCAAGTGGATCTTAATAGGGTGGGGTACAAAGATGAGCCTTTCATTCTAGCCTCTCAAGCTAAACAAGTGTTCTATGTCAATGATCCGACAAGTTCGAAATGGTCTATAGTGCTATTATCTAACAAAGTAATTGATGAAAGCATTGGAGATCAAAGTGATATTGGTGTTGACATTGAATCTTTAAGCATAACTGATCAAAATGATAATGAATCATGTATTAGAAATGATCATAATGAGGGTATTTGGATCAATCCAACTGTCCGCGTTGTTAAGAGACGAGAAGAACACATTCCTACCAAGAAAAGAAAGAGACCTTAGTGAAAAGGGTAATAGTATATATAACTATAGCCTATATCAATCAATAAAATTTAATTTGTCATTTCATTTTTATTTGTCACTTCATTTTTATTTGTCATTTCAGTTTTATATTTGTCATTTCATTTTAATTTGACATTTCATTTTTATTTGTCATTTCATTTTTATATTTGTCATTTCATTTTTATTTGCCATTTCATTTATATTTGTCATTTCATTTTAATTTGCCATTTCATTTTTATTTGTCATTTCATTTTTATATTTGTCATTTCATTTTTATTTGCCATTTCATTTTTATTTTTTTTCATTATTACAGGTCAAATGGCTAGTAATCAAGAAAACTCAAAAGATGCAAATGCTCCTGAAAATACTCCTGAAAATACTCAAGAAAATATTTCAGAAAAGACTTCAGAAAAAGATATTACACGAGGTATAACTATTATGAGGGGAATCATTCGTGATAGAGATAGAGGAGTAACATATAATGTAGAATGGAATGATAATGACCAATTAATTGGGTCTAATGCTGCAAAGTTGACAAGCTACATTGGTACGCTTGTTCGTATACACATTCCGATCACCACTCCTAGATGGAAAAGAGGAGAGTTGGATGAGGCTAAGGAGAAAGTTTGGACTGAGATAAAGGTACATATATGGTTTTTGTTATTTGCTTTATCTTGACGATAATATGTGTTTAAATTTATTTTACTAACACACTTTATGCGTATGTTTTTTTGTAGAGGTCTTTTAACATTGAAGATACCCGTAAAAAGTATATAATGGGTTTGGCTGGAAAAAGACACAGAGGGTGGAGAACATTTTTTACAAACAAGTATCTTAAAGATGATGAAGGAAATTTTCTTAAAGAGGATCCGGAACGTCCAAAGAAATATGAGAACTTCATTACACCTGAAGAATGGGTTGGTTTTGTAGGCCAAAGAAGAGACGAGAATTTCAAGAAAGTGAGTGCTATCAATCGCGAGAGAGCGTCAAAACCCGCATATCCATACAAAAAAGGGCGTTTGGGATATGCTCGCTTAGAGGAAAAAATTGTAAGTAAATATAAACTTTATGATCTTATTAATTCTCTCAATGTGTTATAGTTGATGATCTTAAGACTTCCGTCATTGCGTAGTTAGAAGAGACGAAAAGTGACGCAACATCACTACCGGCACATTTGTTGTGGAAGGAAGCCCGTGTGGGCAAGGATCAAGCTGTTAATCCCGATATTCAACATGTGTATGATGAATGTGTAAGTATAAGATTGTGTATTTAGTTAAATCAATTCATGTTTATTAATATTTAAGTAATTTTTTATCTCCACTAATAATTTTTTATATGTAATTGAATTACAGGAGACCTTGTCGTAATCGGTATCCCCAGGTGAGGATCATCAGAATACCAGGAGCGTACATAGTCGAGCACTAAATATTGCTGAGTATCCGGGTCGGGTGAGGGGGTAAAGGTCATGGTGTGACTCCAACCTCTTTGTATAAGCATA